>CAJNRD030001118.1:84601-440161 GCA_905319865.3 Cotesia congregata | reverse complement strand
ATATATATATATATATATATATGAACGTACTGAGATGTAATAAAAGTTTAAGTTAAAAGTTTAGTTTGAGAGGAGAATAAGCATTGGTGTGCTTAAGTTGTATTGGAGCTGCATGGTACATGACGAGACACGATATGTACCACCACGATGACTATGGACTTGCTGGATACAACTAAACAGATCTTAGATAGATTTCTCAACAACCGAGTCAACGAGAGTTTACGAGATCAACTAGCCCGTCGTTTTATAACCATCTGCATTGTTACAAGTTTCACTCCGACTCCGAGTTGTCATTTAATAATATAAGTTATATTAGGAATACGAGAATTTAAACTGAGAATCATTGTTGTTGAGATTACTTTTAGTAATAACAAAGACCTCTTGTTTATTCTGTGTTTAAATTGTTGATCTCAAAACCCGTACCGAGCAAGTTTCGTGTTTTATATATAATAATAGATGATGAGAGTAAATAAGGGTTCTTTTTGGAGAAGGTACAATACAATTGATTGGAATTTGTTACGGAAATTTAAGGAAAAGAATTTGATTAGACTAATTTGGGTATTGAAGAGTTTTTAAAGCGAGTATGGAATTTTGAGAACTATAGTGTTACGTAAGCTGGTTTTATTCTTAGTTTCTAGTTGACTATTTTTAACAGTAATTATGATGAAGAAATTGTTGAACAATTGATTCGTAATCTCTGGAATGAGCAAAAAAGAATTGCTAAGAAATGAATAATGTGTTGAGTCAAGAGTTACCTGGAATTATTTTTTTAAAACACGACGTGAAAGTCACAATAATTGTAGTGATTAACTTTTGAGAAAATTTATTTATTTTGAATCTAGTAAAATTATGGGAAGGTTAAAATTTAAATTCTTGGTTAAATATTGAAGATATAAAAAATTTATGAGACTTTTTTTGAAGGAAAAATACATTTTTAGAAGTAGAAAGACGTCATGACACTTTGTTAAATAAATGAGCAATTCTGGATGATTACAATGGACCTACTTAAAATGAACGGAACTATAAATCTGGATCAAATAAGGGTATAGCTAAGCAAGCGATGGTAAAAAGTAAAGGGTAAAACAAGAAGCGTGACAGAAGAAATCAGCTTAGAGCATGCTCTTAATATTTATACCCGACTAAAATAAATAAATATATTCTTAACAGAACGAAAACTAATGGCCGATTCAACTGGGCAGAGAGACCGAGGAATGCTTATATTCCGTACATGATGCTTACAAGTAAGCCCGCGTTATAAATCCCATATCTACGGACATATAATACTAGACTATCATCATCGAATAGAATCCTGGATCTCAGCTCTACCCCAAGAAATAAAACGGCGATACTTTGCAGCACATCTGCATATCCTCAGTACAGTACTATAACATCTGATCGCGTGAAATATAAATTAGGATTGACGCTCACCTACATCCTACACGCCACTCCAGGAATTGAAATCTCGAAAAATTAAAGCGTTAATACATTGCACATTGCATATAAATATATGTCGGCAAGTATTATATATATATATATGTACTAGGTACGTGACACATGTTGATACTATTTATCGTAATAAATCGCCCAGTCGAGGTTCATTGACTTTAAGGAATTTTCGAGCAACATTTTTTATCACCTACTTCTCACACATTATAATATAATATAATATAAATAACAAATTACAAATAACTATTATTTTTGCCAGAGATATAGATTAATCCCATTACTCATTGCTCATTACTTAAATAATTACACCGTAGTTTCTGTGAGCTAATCGAGTATTAGTTTGTTTTCTGTTTAGTTGTTGCGCTAAGCTCAGATCTCAGATGTAGAAAGACTCTATCAGAAATTGAATAGAGGAAAAATCAAATGCATACATGCATATACACTACATACACACATACGTACTTTTACATTTTAATAATAATTATTATTATCGCGGTAATAATAATATTGAGAGTTGAAAGACGGATAAAAATAATCCATTCGCTGATGTTATAGACTACCGCGTTCGCATAATCCTTTTTGAGCAAAGTAATTTCTTTGCGCAATCCAGTGGCTCTTCTTTTCATTCTATTATTAGTATTATTATTTATTTATTTTTTTTCTTATTTATTCATTAGCGGATTTATTTATCAAAGAGTAATGAACCCAACTGCATAACCATTTATAGCACTACATGTGTGCATGATATTTAAGAAAATATGTAATTAGTATTCAAAGTAGGGTTTTATATATGATCGTAAAATTTTTAGTTAATTTTAAATCAAAACTTCATTATTATTATTATTATTATTATTATTATTATTATTATAACTATAAAAAAATTGTTTTTGTTAATATCGTGAGTATCAAGTTGTACATAAAAGATAATAAGGTTTGTAACTCTGTTGTAGATGCTCATTAAACGGCGATACGTTTATTGTGTCCATGCGAATCTGGTGAGACGATGAAACACCATGCACGTAACACAACAATATATACTTGGACAACATATAATAGTGGTAACATAACAGTGTATAGTAGTGAAGACGGTTAAGAAGCTACACGTACAATACATATATGTAGTAATATAATATATATATATATATAAGTATAAGCTTGGGGTTTGCTGCCTATGTGCAATCGAAGGATGTTTACACGCCCATTCCAACTTGTATAACGGTGTCTATTTGTTCTCGGTTAATTTTTCATCAAACTCAATTATCTTATCTACATCTTATTCTGCTGGAGATCGACAAACTAAATTAATGATGGCCATTTATAAATTCACATTTATAACCAAACTATATTATTGTTATATTTATTTTGTTTAGGTGGTTAATTAATAACTGAGATCGCAAATACACTCTTTGGTTGCTTATTTCCTTTTCCTTTTCCTTAGCTTTTAATTAATTGCCAATTCAATAGCAAATACCCACGACTAGATGTAACCAATTCCAACTCTTTATTGGCTGTTTACTTTTATTTATTCATTCATTTGTGTTATGTGCATCACATGGATGAAATATTTAATATAAATATTTAATAAAAGCCAAAGGATCAAGTATCTTGGCCTTGAATTATCATGAGTGAGCAGCGTTGTGTCTCTTTGCCCGGAGTTGAGATAAGATATTGTATTATATTAGTACATACATGTATAAAAGAACGACATAACTGAACCGTCCGGACGATCATTTTAATTACGATGATCAAACAGAATATTTATGATTATGATGTATGTCTTAACTTGCACTCTATTTAATATAAAAAAATATTCTTGTTAAGTTTAAAAATTAATGCATAAAGAAAATAGATAAAATTTCAGAATGTAAGACAGTCATTAAGAGTTTTCATGGAACTAAAATTGACTGTGGACCTCCTCCGGAGTTATTTTGTCGAGATTGGTTTTGATTTGGTTAGTTGGTTGTTGTTATTATTAGTTGGATAGAGAAACATATTGATTCAGTGATTCAGTGATGGGTGAGGGTCTTGACCGACGTGCAGAACCTGCTGGGACAAGTACGCTGGCAAAAGGAGCCTGAGATTTAACAAGCATCTTAGTCGGTAGATTGCAAGGCCATGGGGTCTGCATCCCACCAGGTATGTATCGATTGCCATACCTGAGACGTGGATTTGCTAAGGCCTGTCACGCGTGCTTCCTTTCCTCTTTCCCTTCTTTCATCATTCCCAAGTGGTATAAACGCGTCTGCCTATACTTTATGCCTTATACCCTATACCTATCCCGATACCAATATATATATATATATATATATATATATATATATATATAACATAACAACGATTTATATTTATACTTTATACTTATTTATACTTTAATACACAGATAAATGTGATGCGGAGAAAACGTCCTACGAGTTTAACTTAACTCTGCCCAGCTTATTATTAAAAACTAACAACCGGAGATAGCTATTGACCTTGAGCATGCCAATGAAAGCCTATTAAAGCACGAGTTTAGTTTACTTGGTTAAATTAAAATACTTATCATCATTATTATTATAATTATTATTTTATAAATAATTTCAAATTTCATTATTGGAATTTCAGAAAAAAATTAATAATTTTCTTGAATTTAATTGAACTTTTTAGAATTTAATAATTTGTTTGTTGAAAAATATGTTTTTTATTTTTTATTGTTAAAAATAATAAATTACTTGACTCTTGAAAAATACCATTTATTTTTAGATTAAGGTATAAAATTTTTACTGTAATTAATTCATTTTAAGATCTAATAATCTGTTTTGAGTCAAGAATGTGAAAATCAAGGCAAAAATTTTAATTATTCAAATTTTATGTTTTGTAGACATAAGAACATATATTTATTGTCTGAATATATACTTAGTCCTGATCTATTTGATTTAAAATAATTTCTATTACTTATTAAAAAAAATTTCAATGAATCTTTTGTTAATGTTGAAGATCTTTGCACTTTTTATTTATTTACTGATTTATAGTAAATAAAATAAAACTTGTTATTAAAATTTCAAATAAATTATGATGAATAAAAATTAATTGATAAAATATGTAAGTTTATCATCAATGTCCATGACTTTGAAAGTAGTCGTTGGTAAAAACGCTACCGGGTTTCTTGAATATCATTATCAATATTAATATTGATATTATTGTAGTTAAATTTACTTTGAAGTAAAAAGACAATACAAACAAGAATAATATTTATTAAATATTGAACATATTTGTTTTATCAAGGATTTACTTGGTTCTATACCGAAAGTGGATTTAAATGCTTTCGTCACGAGGTGTTTGAACAAGTGTTTTGTCTCGTAAGATAAATGAATATAAATACGTGTGTTTACGTTTGTTAAATTATGTAGTTGTTGATAAACAATCACGGAGGTTACTGGCGTGCAATAAATAGTATATAATAAACGCGAACGCAAATGGCCTATGTGTAATTTAAAAATGAATTCTTGTGAATAGAAGGATGCACGCGAATTAAGCAGGAAAAGAATAGAAGCTAATATGAGTTTAAGGTGGAATCCAGGTAAGGGGAATCGCGAGAGGATAGAGACCGCGAGTGTGCCCGAGTAACTGGAGAACGCGAGCAAGAGGAAGATAAGAAGTTGATATAAGTATGAGTAGAGGCATGGTAGCTGCGTAACGTAAGAGCACCTTTTTAGTAGAAAGTAATGTCGAGGCCGAAGGAGAAACAATGAAGGAATACCGGAAAATAACGACCCCACTTCCCACTATGCTGGTTCATCAACAACCTTACCTACACCGAGTTGGAGTGTTGGAGTTACTGCCAGAGCTAGATGAGAGCAACAGAGCTCACTTTAATTCCACTCATTTCAGAATGTGAGAATCTTTCTTGGATTATTTGTTAACCGTTAACACCTGGAATTAAGAAAAGCTACACTACGACGACCTATCAATGTCTACAACTATCAACAGATACACAAAACCGTGTACAGTTAACTTGATGCTTATTTTCACCTCGAGATTTATTAATGCATAAATATTTTTGTTTTTATGTCAATTTATTAATCACAACTGGAAATTTTTATTGTCAATTCTATTTTTTTTATTTGATTAAAATTAACAGCTTTTTTGATAAGAATATTATGACATTAAAAGTTTACAACTAATTAATTATTCAAAATTATTTTTTTAATTGAAAATTTTTTCTATTAAATCAAGATAATTTCTTTAACATTCACTTTAATTTTTCAAATTTATAAAAATGAAATAAAATCATTTTAAAAAATGATTACGTTATAAATGTTTACTCCAAAAATATTTAATTGTTTCTCTTAAACTGACAGAAATCATGTGTGTATGTTTATTAAATTCTCCACGTTTTTTTTAATTTTTCTCACACATTTTTTTATAACTAAATTTAAAAATTCAGGTTTATCCAACAAATAGAATCAGACTTTCAACTAAAAAAAACATAAAATAAAATTTTCCATAAATATACAAAAGAATTTAAAAAATTCACATTATTACTCCAAAAAATATTTAAATCTCTTCCCGTTCGTTAACCACAAAAATGTTTGAAAAAAAAAAAAAAACGTCAGAATGACAGGTAAAGGTTTACTTAAAAATCCGAATTTAAAGGTATGACGTGAGCCCAAATTTAAAGTACGAGCACAATAGGTATTAAGAAAAATATTCATACCTATAAGTCTGCAGGATTCCACCTGTTGATTTAACGTTACTCTAAAACCCTCTTCAGAAGTTCTATCCGCAACTCAGCTGTGCTCCGTTTAAATTACATACAATCCAGTAAGAGAAGAAATTCACTGGTCAGAGCATCAAAGACAAATACCGACACCTATTCACTTATTGCAATATTAATAATTATTCACTTTTATTAATTGAATGAATTAAATAAATAAATTTTGTGCTTGCACTTTTATGATAAATATTAATTAAACCGGAGAAAAATAAAATTAAAATGCACCCACGTGTTAATTAAAACTCGATAAAAAAATTAATCATAATTAATTAGAATAAAAAGCAATTAAAGTCCCGGCATGGTCACGACACACGACAGACTCTCTGTACTGTTGTGTGTTTGCTTGGAGCAAGCCCGGTACCGTGTTACTGCTCCGGGCGAACACCAATGCACGACTAAAGGCGAAAAAGCCCGAAGAGCGCGGCGGGAATATGTGGGGGGAAAAGATTGAAGGACTCGTGAGGACTCGGGTATCGGCGTTGCCACCCGAGGGACACGCGCGACTTTACTCGTATTGTATTCGCGGGACCTAACCCGCGAGTCGGGTTATATTAAGGAGTTAAGAGTAGTAGAGTAGGTATATGCTATGGGATACACGTATTGCAAGGAAATATGTGAATATGTGGATATGTGGATGGAATGCATGCGGCGGAAACCGGGCGGGATCTGAATAATCGGGATCGAGTCTCTATGTAATGGATGTGGCGGAGCGTTCTCCAGTTTGCCGCCTGCCGCCTGCCGCTTGCCGCTGGTTTGAAGGCAACCCAAGGCAAACGACCGCTCTACACTTACTTTGTTACCAGTGTGCCCGATACGAGCACTCCGTAGTCCTATATAATAATAATAATAATAATAATAATAATAATAATAATAATAATAATAATAATAATAATAATAATAATAATAATAATCTAGGATGTAGGACTCTATACTGTACCTTTACCTTAGACTACTTTATAACTCAGACTTTAGACTAGACCCTAACCTGTATACCAACATCTTCGGAGTTGAATAGGGATAATATCAGAGTTACTCATACACTGATCGAGTTATTTATTAACTGTTAATAAATTTATTTATTTTTAATCAAATATAAATAAGTGGTTTTTTATTTTGATCAGAAAAGTAAATTTATTAATTGTAATAAATGTTTTTTAATTAGTAATTAATTTTTTTTTGGAGTCAATTTGTCTTTTTCACGCTGAGTTGGAAAGACCGTTTATAAACAAGTAATTCTATAATTTTTTATTTTTTAAAGATATAAAGATTTAATGAAATTTTATTTTCTAAGTTATAAAAAATGTCTAAGTAGAATTTTTACACTTAATTTTTATTTTAGGATGTAGATAAATGTTTATTAACAATTAATAAATAATTATTAAATCTTCTAATGTCAAGAAATTATTTATTAGCAGCTGATAAAAAGCTTATTAAATATTTAAAACTATTTTTGGTAATTTCTTGACATTAACAAAATACAGAATTAAAAAGAAAAAATTATATTTAATTTTTTCATCTCAGGTATAAAATGACCCACATGTATTTTACTATTTCATTTTTAATAATTATAACCTTGAATTTAGTTGAACATAATAAAGTTAAATATTCAAAGAATGTTGTTCAAGTAATATAACATAAAGTTTCGCCTTGACAAAGCCATTGTCAAACGCCATAAACCGTAAAAACCGCGAAGAAAACCGCGAGACATAAAACATTAAATGGTGCTATTTGCAATGGATGCTGGTCGATACTGATCGACTATTTTCCTAAATACCTTCTCGTAACATCTTACAAGTATCACATCTGGATCTGAAGTAAAAGGGTGAGGACAATAAAAGGAGAAAGGGCAACCAGTCACGCGTAACCTGCCGTCGAAACTCTCTTCTTTTCTTTTATTATCATCATCATTATCGTTATTATTATTGTTACCAGTGATGTTATTATATTTTTATTTTGTATAGGTAACCACACGGTTGACGTCATCAGGAGAAATCTCGTGTTAATCTTCCGAAAACTTTTTAGTAATGAACACAAAAATATTTTAACGAGTCCAAACGTTATTAAAAAAATAATTAAAGTTAAGCTTTAAATTTCTCTGCTGGAAAATAGGTAAAGCCCCACATATAAACAATTAGTAAAAATTAAAAGGATTTTATTAAGTGTTTTTCCACTTAATAAAATCCTTTGTCAAATGACGGCGCCTTGGTTACTTAAGAATCCCCACATAGATATACATATACTGGTGGTAGAATATATATGTACATAGCATAATATTATAGCAGTATAGCTGGTTGGTCTGGGCACCCACTCACTCTTTCTTCTTGCCTGTTTCCTTTCATTCTCTGTACTGCACCCGACTACTCGCGAAAAAAAGTAAATTAACACGAGTATGGTATACATTTATATATTATGTGAGTATATACAATACACTACAGAGTACAGCAAGTAGTTGAAGGTATATATCGCGTCTTGCCGGCCATCTGCCGTAGATCCAAGGCCGCCAAGTCGGTTTTCTTCCTTTAGTTAACTTGTATATAATACAGCAATGTGGATATGCCCCACGATCCACAATCCACGATCCACGATCCACGATGTACCTCGATTTCTGCTCTGCTGGTATGGGTTCCAGCAAAAACAATCACCCGATTAAATAATTGTCAATGACAAAGTTCCACAGCAAAAATTTAATTAATTTTTTAATTTATTTTCAGTCTTTACTCTTCAATCTGCCGGTGCTTTTGCTTTTGCTTTTGCTTTTGCTTTTACTGTTGCTGTTATTTGCTGCCGGTACATAATAAGTATGCGGTCGTCTGACGTCTGATCTCGGACAGCAAAGGACTTAGGCAGACTTATATTATCCGACTTAACTCCTATATTACTTCGACGAGGACGGCGACCGAATTACGTGCAATCGATGCATACGTGCAATGTGTCCCAATTAGTTTATATGCAAGGAAAGTTAAGTCGACGGTTCTACTGTCTATAGGCTACAGGCTCACGCTCGTTAATTATGCCGATTGCGTAAGATCTTGCCGGCACGTGTACGCTTAAATGACTAGAGATAACGCCATTTATGCAATTATAAATTTAGTTTCATTTTAATAGATAGATTGACTTATTTATTTGTTCTTATTGTTGTTCTGATCAAATCATCGGGATGCAATTCATCATCTATCATCTCATCGAATTGTTCAGTTTATTATTGTTAAGACTGGCTCTTGTTTATTAAATGGTAATAACAATCGTGACGATAAAATGAGGTAATGAGAAAAC
Source organism: Cotesia congregata (assembly GCA_905319865.3). Classification (NCBI taxonomy): domain Eukaryota; kingdom Metazoa; phylum Arthropoda; class Insecta; order Hymenoptera; family Braconidae; genus Cotesia; species Cotesia congregata. The sequence goes on along the minus strand of CAJNRD030001118.1, from coordinate 430,689 downwards.
ATTGAAAAATCCTTTTGACAATAAGGAGATTGATATTTGCGTAATGTAATAATATGGCTAAAGGTTTAATTCGTGAGAAGTGATTTATCAAATGCCTGGCTGCTAGCTCGCACGGCATATATATTATTCTTTTATATTTTATATTATATTATATTATATTATATGTTATATGTGTTACAGACCCTGACAGACCAAACACAGACGATTATTCTAAGAACGCATGTAATACTCTTTACTTTGTATTTAGCTTTGGTTTCAACTTTTAACTTTAACACTTTGTATTTTTTACTTATTTGTTATTGTTTACGAGTACAATAACAATAACCGATGCAATACTGTGGTAAATTGGAACACGGTAAAAAATATTGGGAAAATACTATAAATGTTATACTTGAAATTTCTTCGATCAAAATAGTGCAGAAATTTAATTATTACAACCAAAATTTACACAGCGACTTTTTAAAAATTACTGAAATAATTTCACCAAAAAAAACCGCATTAGAGAATTGAAAATCCAAATTTAGAAATGTCCTGTAACCCACAGATTCAATGTACGACTTTTTACAGTCTAGAGAGCAGAGACTAAGGGGGTTAACGTCGTCAAGAGCTTCTGAGTGACAAGATACAATGCGCGGCGTAATTGACCGCGTAATAGAACCGCGTTATGCAGTTGAACTTGTAGATATATATATATATATATATATATATATATATATATATATATATATATTTATATACTTTACAGTAGACTAGTTATAGGTATAAAGTATTAGGTATAACGTACCCACACCATGCCACACACGATTCATACACAAACGATTACACTCATGAAGAATATATAAGAAAAGAAGTAAGAGAGAAATGCAGCTGTAGATGCCCGGGGATACCGGTCGACCTTGAGAATGCTACGCGATGTATGACTCGACGTCGAGACTTTCCCATTTATGGTCTCGCATCCCTATCGTCGCATCAATGGCAGCGTCTTGACGTTTTAAAAAATAGTTATTTTGCAAAAAAAAAGCCAAAAGTACAAAACGAACGCGAAAAACAAAAGCTCAAACATAAATAAATAAATAAATAAATAAATAAGTGAATAAAATACAAAGGGAAGAAATAAAAACAAAGAAGAAATACCTCAACTCTCCCTGAAGATGTATCTCCTTGAAGAAGTTTAATCCGAGCTATCGTATAAAATTGTAATTACATTTTTATGCAAGGATCTTCTTGTTTGATTTTATTATCAAGGTACATTTTAAGTTGACGTCTCGGGTCTTGCAAAAATTTATTAGCTGACTCGATCATCATCATTTTCTCCTTTATTATATTTTTATTTTCTTCCTTTTCCTTTAGATTTTATATTTAGTTACAAACGTACACACATATGAGTATAACATCCTCAAGTATGAGTATCAGTATTATCCACATAACTCTTTTCTTTATGTACAGTGCACATACGCAGTCGTGATATGTTATATGTTATATTCTATCGAGTCTTTGTCCAGCGACAGCAACAGCAACAGCGAGAGCGGTCTCATCCTTAATTCCGATTATAGTCTTCTTTGTCCGCGGGTAGAGTAAGAGGGTACAAGCCAAAAAAGGCGGGTCTAATGCGACCAACTACGAGTACCAATACGAGGGAGGGTCCAACACACAACCAACACATTTTTATCTCTATACGAGCTCTTTCGTCTAGCTATAGCAGAAACGAGGGAGAAACCAGGAGGATAATCAAGTCCAAGGACACGTCACAGGACGACGACATATATCAGACGGCATATATCTTCCTCGAATGAGACTACAGATCCTCATGCTATACTAGGCCGCTTTTCGTTAAAACTTAAATCCGCTGTGTACTAAGCCGACGCTTTATTATAAAGCTCCAGTATTCATCCATTTTTACAATTTTTAATGTTAATTAACAATTTTTATTCTTAATTCAATAAATTTTTTGCTTCAAAATGAATCAAATTTATTTTTCTATCAGTTTATTTTCGTGCTTCTAACTATGTCGTAAAGAATAACCCTGTTATTGGCTTCGGCTGTTGGGTTTATTGTTAAATGAATAAATAGTTAGAGAAGAAGTGATGAAGGTATGTCTATTTGAATTACCGAATAAGCTATTTTTAAGAAATGATATTAATTATGAGTTATGATATAAGCAAAAGTAAACATATCTTCTGAGGAATTTCTAAGGTGAGCGTGAGCGTATATTATGTTGAATTTCACACTTGAAGCGGCTAGGTATTGTGATGGGATTTTTTGGTGCAAGGATCAAAAAGGAATGAAAAAAAAAGAAAAAAAAATACGGAATAAAGAGGAAAAAATTAAATATAAGAGAAAGTCTACGGGAGACGGTCCTCAAGCAAAATCGTGCCTTTTCACTTCGCGCCTATAAATATGTAGCGACACGAAGTGCCTGAATCCGGAATTTCTGTTTTATTTAAGTTGGGTATTAACTTCCATATATATATTTGTGTATGTAGAATAGACAATAATATACCCGGGTATTAGGAACGTGATAGCTGTCCCGGTGAGATTATTTATTTAGTGCAAAACGTGAACTACCTGAAAATGAGTAACACATTTGGGTAAGTTAAATTGTGGCGTGAAGTAAACGGCACGAATGTATGTTTGTATGAATCGAGAGAAGAATATTGCATTTAACATTCCGATAAAAATTACGATAATAACAATAACAATAATAAAAATAAGTATAATAATAATAAAATAAGTGATAAAGAGAAAAATTTAAAACGGATGGTACAGAGTCTGTACGTGGGACTGTACGAATGTAAATGCTACTAGGATCTGCATAATTTGCAGCAAGTTTCTCTGGTTACTGCACTTTGCATCTCGAATAAAACCTCAACTCGAAGCTTGGCTCTACTCGCTTAGCTGTCGTATCGACTTGTTTCCAGACGAGGACGAGGAGACAAAACTACCAAGAAAACTATCTCCACGAATATAAGGTGTCACGCTGATCTTCACCAACACTTATTCTTAAACTCTTTACTCCCTCACACTTTAGTAAGTCCCTACTTATTATTTCACAACTCGTTGTTTCTGGATAATCACGAGCTTAATGTACCCGACCAATAAAATCCTAAATTATTCTACCATATTATTTTATTGTTCCTCACATTTACTTCTCGGACTTAAATATACATGTCAATGGATGTATAAAGATATATATTTAGAGTCAATATATTCTGGATCTATTCTCGGCCAAGCTAGGTATCTTCGTATTTGAATATTTTATGCTACTGCTGTATAAGTTGAGCTGCAATTTTAGGAATAAATTCTTCATCTGGTATTTTTTTTGTGGGATTATGAAAATTTTGGGATGAATAGAAGCTATAAAAGAATTATTTGGAAATAAAATTGTAATTTGTATAAGATTTTAGGAAAAATTTTTGATTGAAATTCAAAAAAGCAAGTCTTAAATTTTCTTTCAATAATCCTAAAAAATCATCAGATATCTGTCAACTTTAGTATCAAAATAATTAACATAAATTTTGAGATGAAATTTTTATTTTACCCAAAAATACAATCCAAATCCTTCCAAAAAGATTGACACAAATGAATGGCAGTTTAATGATCCGTAACTCCCAAGCTAAATAATTATTCAAAACAGCTAGACTCGCTTTATTTTGTATAATTTAAACGTCACGGACATCCCTTTTAAAATATGTACCTTCTCCCTTTTACAGAAGACCTTATAAGAATCAGGTAAAAAATTGGTCACTTGCAGAAGAGGAAAGGAACGTAATAGAATTGAAAGGAAAAGTTTAGAACGATAATACACAATATGCAGGAATAAACAGGTATAGGAGACCTCCGAACCTGAAAATCCTCCAATAAATGTTATCCACGATTTAAACATGAAAGAAACCTGAACAATGAGAATTGAGATCGAGATTTCCGGAAAGACTGTATAACTCTGTTTTGGAGAAATAAGCCTCAGACTCGTGAGATTTTCCTGGTTGTCTATTTCATTTATTAGACATTAATGTTGTAAATAAAAGTGCATTATACACAGACAGCAAACTAAGATGGGTATTGTTAGTACTAATTAGCTGCTCCTTGAGGCATTCTTTTATCGTCACCTCAATATGGGAGTTCCGGTAGGCTCAGTTATGTGTCGTCGAATAATGGTATAAGTCCAATGTAAGTATAACATATCAACGTCTAAGTCTAACATATAAGAGTTTATTCTACATAAAGTATTATTTAAGTTGTAATGATGGTAGTTGTCAGGTAATCGTACTTATATATTATATATACTGAAACCACACAATAGACACTCACTCGTTCGTGGTTGCCGGTGATTCGTCTTAGTCCAGTCAGCAAAGTGACAGCTTTGAATTAATTTAGTCGGTAAGTACGTGACTAATGAACCATATTTGATTATTCAGAGTCAGAGTCGGTAATTGCTGGTACAACATAACCAAATACATACATACATGTACATAAAATAAACACAGTACTGCTCGGATGTGTTCATTTAAAAACATAACCCATCATTTCTTCAGCTTGAATTTAAAGTTATTCAATATGGATGAGTTTTTCTCATTAAATAAACACTGTGTTGGGTCATAGGATACTCTTAATGCATATTGGTTTTGGTTTATGCATGTGGTCAGTGATAAAACCCAATTATGTATGAAGACGAATGTAAATATCCGTAATACCTCTGGTTAATTACCTTTCGCAATCGTTAATAGTGGCAACTCTCACTACTCATTCCTCATGGCACACTGGTTACTAGTGGACTCATGAGTGAACTGGAATAACCATTACTGTCTTCTGTGTACTGAATACATTTATGTTTGCTGGAAAACACCGCAATTACATTTACCGAAAGTGCTGCGTAGTGTGTTATACATATGCATCGAGTTTATATTACTGCTGCGGTTGTTATTATTACCTTTTATAACACTAATGTTTGCCCCAAATAAAACAACGTTTTTGTGCTACTTTTTTATCATTTATCATAAGGGTTAAAAATTTGGTCTAATTAGCAATTGGTTTAACTCCTTATAATATAATATAAATAACATAATTATAAATTGTTTGAATGATTCAAACCAAAATATTATACCTTTGTTAGATATTAAATTGTTTTTTAAAGTAATTTGCTAATTAGAACGTCGATATGTTTTAAAAGTTTTCTGGTTCTGAATAAATTTGAAATTACATATTGGTGATTTTGATATTTTGCCGAAAGAAATGAGAAAAATAAAAAAAAAAACTGGACAAATCAAAGCCTTGGGTCAAGTTATCCAACAACGAAACACGACCTGAAGATCCTGATCCTTAAGAAGAAGAAAACGCGAAGTAATAAGTACAAGCGTGACGAGGATGACTACGTTTTAACTGGACGTCGTTACTATACTTCGACATGAATACTTGGGCGTTATTGATGGGTATGCTTCCTCTTCCTTTTGCTTCATCCTTTTCCTCTTCCTCATCTTCATCTTCATCCTTGTCCATCAACACCAGTATTATCATCATCATCATCATCATCATCATAATTTTATTATTATTTTTATTTTTATTTTTATTTTTATTTTTATAATGTATAAGCTCCAACTTGAACTTTTTACAGTTCCGTAACTCAGACAAGCCTCAACTCTGCCCGGTAATGAATTTTTCAATGCCGCGAATCGAATCGCGATTCCATTCTACATCTAGGCGTCATAGTGCTCTGTGCTCTACGCTTGCAATTTAACTGACGGAGATTCCGACTTTTAAATAAAATGAGATAAGACGGAGAGTAAACTCTCTCTCCTTCTCACGGATCTGATGGGGCACGTTCTATAATTTTCTTATCTCCGCGTGGGTGACAGATATCCCGTTGCGCATGATAATCAGGCCACCCTCGAAGCAGCCAGCGTTTACGCAAGCCCAGAAAAGGCTAAATCCCATTTACTTTAACAGAGTGTTCCTCTGTATTCATATTTAGTATTCAGTATCTGGTATTTTTTACTCTTTCTTAGAGTTACTATACTCTTACTCAACAAAACCGGCTATCGCTTAACTTACATCTTCATAGTAAAATAGCAAGTGTTGCGATGCCTCATAATCATAATACATTTTACATTGTTGGTATTATTTTATATGTACTGAGACAGGACGCCTCGTAGCGATAGCAATAAAAGCTAATACTCTGCAATATTACGATGTATCTGGACAACTTGACGTAATTCATTTACAGGTAACACTAATATCTTACTACTACACACACCATGAGATTTATTCATAAGCTATAACATCAAAAGTTAGCTCTTTTAGATTCCGTTAAAAAATTTTTATCATACTCATTTTGACTCTGCTTTTCCTTGATCCGTACAACAATGCTTGTCACTTTTATTTGAGAAGTTAGCACCAGAAAAGAACTAAGGATAAGGGTCCCAAGTGATAAAAAAATAAACAAAAGTTGAATGTCCGATGAAGTGAAGAAAATTCTTTGAAATCTGGCACAGTAATGGTAATGGGTTTAGAGTCTCAAGTGTTTAAATATATTACTGAACATCAAGTTTATCGAGCTCAGTATCCCGTTGATCGAGTTGTTCTCAAAGTCGTTCGTTAGCGCTCATCAGAATCTCATAGTCGTTCATACTGGAGTTGATGCTCCAATATAATCAGCCGTCGTTTCTCCGTCTTTTGATTCCTCTTCTCGTAACTCGTATTCATGACGCCTCACACGCAATTAAGCCAATTCTTGCTGGAATTATCGCGATCACCCGTCTTATTCTCTCCTCAAATAATCTATTGACTGCCTAGTCAAATAGTAACAAATATACAGTGATTGATAAACTAGCTGGCTGCCACCTGGAAGTCCCGTTTTTGTTCATTGATAGAAGAATTTATTTAGAAGCAACATATCATCAGATCTATTGATGTTCTTTTCAAGGATTTTTAACAATTAATTGTGTGTGTTTGTTGTGAATAAATTGTTAGTTATATAGATTTTATCGTTAAAAAAGCTCCTAAAGAGTTCAGTGTCCTCTTGTCCATAATTTTGAATCTTCCGTTTTATCATTTCTACTTGAGGATAAATAAATCTTATAGTACAGGACATGTCTCGTTGACGCGTCTCTAAATCTTGGCTCGTTAATTTGTGAAACGTCAAAGCTGTCTCATAATAATCCTCGAGACGATTGTCATAAGACTCGTTGACTCGGTGACAGTCTGAATGACGCGGAAATCTTATTATTCTCGGAAATGAATACTTGGAATTATAAACATTCGTTGTTTAATTTAATAATTCTTATTTGTTAGTTCACAACATCATCCATTTCCTTATTCTTGGCAATTAACAACGTCAGCCGCTCCCGCGGAATTTAATGAGTTCGTTTTAAAAGAACCATTTATTAATCATAACAATAATGATATAAAAAATAGAAAGATATAAAGAGCGTGTGCCAGAAGTTATACTCGGGCAATTGAACAAGTATAGGAGTCTATAAGGAGACACTTTGTGCAGAATAAAAATGAAGCTCTAGCAGAGTAATAATGATGAAGACTGGTTTTGAGACAGCAGCTACCTGACCTCATCCTTGTCTGGTTTGTCTCCTTGTCAGATGTCCTCAAGAACGTGATCAGAGTCATCCAGGATAAATACTTCCTGATGGTGATCATTATAAGCTGATCCTTTAATTTCCGGTGATGATCCACGATTATCCTCCGCCCTCTTTATCCTCGACAACAATAACTTTTCATAAAGCTATTTATCATATTTATCAACACTTTCATCTTGAGTATCTAATTCACCGGTCGTCTCTTGGCATCGTTTTTTATTTTTATTTTTATTTTTATTTTTATTTTTCTTCCCATTAACCATCATTATTTTTTGCAAACGGTTTTTCAGGTCTTAAACTTGTTTATTTTAATCTCAGCTGAATGGTCCCGCTTGAGTACATTTATGATGAGAAATGAAATAAAGTGAGTCGAGGTTGAGAGATAATATAATAATAATAATAAAAAAGCTAAATAAAAAGGAGTTATGTTACCAAAACAAATGACACTTGACAATTGGACGAAAGAGATGCTGAGAGTTGATAAATGTCGTCCACCGATTGAGGTTATCGCCAAGAGGATCTCCAGTACATGAGCACTTAATTTGAGTACGTGGTCCTACAACTATCATATGAGAGTTAAGAGTACGTGTATCCTTGGATATGTATATGTATAAATATATTTGGATGTATGAAAATGGTCTTGGAGGAGATGAGAGTGGGCTACAGAGCGTCGGTCGTTCCGCGTGGGCCGCGACCGCTGCATTCCTGTAGGTTCAAGGATCCCAGTACCTTGTCTTCTCGTTGGTGTTTGGTGTATGTACGCGTGTTCAAGATGTGTATTCCTTTGCAATGCATACTGCAAATCCAATCTATCTATCCTTTACATTTCTTTACATATATATTTGTATGGCATCTCCTGCTTGGACTTGGACGAGGACTTGGTCTCTGTCTCGGGATACCATGACTATGGATAGGAGCATCGAGCATGCTATTGAGGGTTGCCAGGTTCAATTGTCGATATCGAGAATGTTGTTTTTGCCTTATCGTATCCTTGCGTTCCATGCACCAGCTTTTTATTTGTCATGACACTGATGTTATAATTCAACTATCGCAGCCACAACAGAGTTGAAATGCTAAAGTTAACTTCCAAGTTATCATCAAGGTTTGTTAAGTTAAATTAGATCAAAAAGTTAAGCATCTAAAACTTTTACATAATAAAAATAATCTACTTTTTTGTAACCCTACTCTTCAGATATCAAGGTCCTTATTAATTTGAGCGAGAATGAGGTAGTAAATAGTGGAGTGAAAAAAGGAAGTAGGTACGCGAATAAAGAACGGATAAATTTGTTAAAGGAGTTGAGTGTATATGTATATATTAAGTTGAGTTAAAAATAAAATCCCCGATGCGGGACTGGGTAAGTACGGGGGATAAAAATGAATTTTGTTTTAATACTTAATCCCTAAGTTAAGTTGGGCAAGATTCATTGCTGATGGGTTTTCACGTTGGGTGAAATGACCCCAGGAGAGAAACTGGATTGACTGGATTTAACGCCTTAGATGCTCGAGAGAAGCTGAAGCTGAATCGAGTTTTACGTAGTGAGGTTTCGCGATGCTGAAGAATGCGCGAGGGAAGGTTACAAGATGGACGGCTTCAAAAATAGAAGGTGAAGGTGAGGAGAATAAAAATAATAATGATAATGATAATAACAATAATAATGATAATGGTAATAATAAAAAATAAATAAATAAAATGAGGAGGAAAGGGAGAATATACATCGCCTGGGGGGACATATTGCATAAATCCTCCATGTTGGCTCTCGGTACATCCCTCAAGGACGCGTGTCGAATCCGAGGGCAACGTCCTTAACTCCGAGATATGCTTTTCTCCTCTTATACGTTATTCGTTATACGTTACTTACACTGTAGGCTTCAGTGTCTTATTCTTCGCCACCACCACAAGCTCGATGTCAATGTCATTAATTCTCTGATATAACCAGCCTCTCCCTCACCAACTTAAACTCCCCCTTCTTTCTATGGCTCATGCTATAATACTATATATACATAAGTCTTATTCCCTTCCCGACCAATTAACGATCAGTGAAAAATAATCCTATTCCTCACCGCCATTCGTTTAAATGATAAGGGGAAAATTCAACAACACACTGGTCATTATTTTTCATACGTAATTTGTCAATTAAATTTAATGTCTCAAGTTAATCAATTTGATATTACGGATTATAATATATCGATTCCCGTTTGCCATTTTTTGTTTTATTCACTCAATTACGGCAATTAAATACAGCCTTTTCTTTTAAAATAATGTCCACGGTGAAAAACAAAAAGACATATTTTATTTTTATAGATGAAAAATGATTATAAAAATAAACTTACCTTTTACGACGATGACTCCGATGTTCACGAGTCTCATTCATAGAGTGTCGTCTTTTTTCACGGTTTTTTCTCCTATAACTTTTTCCCTCGCTGCCATAGACACCTCCCCTCGCGATACCGGTACCATCCCGGTGACTTTTTTCCCGTGGATGACAACTGCCCGAGCGTGATGATCGTTCTCTTGCAGACGGCTCGTTATTGCTTTTTCCAGAATCATGAGAATGCCTTCTGTGTTCACGTGGCAAACTACAATAGACGTTTTGCGGCGTGTAAATTCCCCGTGATATTACTTTTTCCCCGTTGCCACTCAACCCACGCGTTTTTAGAGGCGTCGATAGGGCGCTTGAGTTATCAACGTTATTGTTGTCTTGGACGCAAGTATTTTTTCCGGATGACCCTTTCAAGTGTTCTTTCAGCCACTTTCCGAATCCTCCACCCGCAGAATCCACTCGCGGAGACTCGCGGTTCTGTTCATCGGGTCTCTTGGCTCTGAAACAAAAAAAAAGAAAGAAATTTCATAGAAGAGTCTCAACAAATTTTATTTAACAATTAATGAATGTCTTATCAACTGTTAATAAACACTAAGTAAATTATCAAGTGTTAAAAAATCATTTCTTGTCGATGTAATATTCAATTTAATTTTAAAAGAAGAAATCATTTATTATAATTCTACGAATAGTGGAAGCTTGACCTGTAAAATTAATCATTTATTTTTATTCTGACGATCCTGGTTGGGTCACACTACCGTACAGTTATAAAATTATTGTTTTGTCATCGATCTTTGATACGTATGCAAATTTTGGAATTAATGAGACATCTTAATGCCGGTAAAAATGACGTCAAACCATTTTGTTGCATAGACGTATATAGATATCGAACCGCACAGGTGAAGCTAATAATAGCGTGTTAAAAAAGCAAAAAAAGTCACCCAGATCTTGTAACTTTTACGCACAACGGGAGTGCGTATGTGGGCAAATATGCAAAAAAGATGAAAAAATAAATCGGTCATCCCGAAGGTTAAATTCTTGAGCGACAAAGATTACAATGGTCACGTAATAACAGGTGTAGCTGCAACTCATCGAGACCTGCTGTCATACGTTATACACTTAGTACCTTTCATCTCTATCGTATGTGTTTATATTTGTATTTGTATTTATATTTATATTTATATGTATAATGTATGATGTGTGATGTATATGTAACACATTAACATTAACGGCGAGGAAGAATAACAGAATGAGTGTGTATGTAGAGGCGTTGCGTGTAACCTGTAATGTGTAACGAGACGTGGTCCATAAAAGTTAAGAATTAAATAAAAGTATTAAAAATAAACATTTTTTAACTTTAAGAAGCATCAGGTAAATAAAAGTCCAACCAAACAAGGTGAAATGAATGATGACAAGATGGTTCGACACGGCTCTTTTTTTTTACATAATGAGGAAAAAAACCAAGAGGAAATGAAATACTGACTTATAAAAATAGTCATTTTTAATTTAGTTCATAAATGATCGAGATCATTGTGCATAAAAGGAGTGCTAATTTTATTTTATTCGTTTTGAGGCTGGATATTATATTATATATTTTATAGAGGACTAATTTACTGATGGTATAAGAGTAACTTAATATGGAAGTATAATGGGCGATCAACGTATTATATGAAAGCGTAGGTTGTCCATAGCATTAAAATGACCTTGCCAAGGTCAGATGTATTTCTGGGCAACTCCGAGAGGTGGAGCCAATGAATTAGTGTCCGATTTAAAAGTTAAAACCTGTGTTACCGATAAATTATTACAATCTATGATAAATTCTGTATTGTATATACTAATAATAATTTCTTCTAAACAAAGATTACGGCAGGAGTATTAAAGCTGGTTTTTTAAATAATCAGAGCATGAATTAATTTTGTTATTATGAATGTAAATAAAGTAAAATATAATGTTGGCATAAAAGTAAATTGATTTTGGAATAACATTACAGCGTTAGTGTCCCCGTATCGAACGAATTGGTAAATCGAACGGTACCTGGTCGCTGGTCAGACTCGGTATCATCCTAAGTGAACAAACTCGTCTTGTTTAAATTCACGTGAACAAGGAAGTCCAAACCGGCAACAGCAGAGTCAGCCTACCAAACGAGCTACGGCTGGTCCACCACTTGTTGATGTTGATAATGTAAGATATATATATATATATATATATATACATATATACATATATACATATATACATATTATTCCAGCGGGTTACGCCACTGTATTAAATTCCGGTTTTTAAAAGAGCTACTCGCTCCCCTTTCGTCTCTTTTACACAGAGCCTTTCTCCAGTGTACGGATATATACTGTATAATACATATAGTAGACGTGGTACACCACCAACATATAAATATTCCGAGGGTCCTTCTTTTATCTTCTTCCCTTTTTGTTCCTTCGTTATCTCTTCATGACTTTCTTCTTCTTTTAAGTACTTTTAAACGTTTTTGTACCGTCGAAAAATCGTATTTCAACCACCAAAAAACAACAACGATCAGCTAAGGGGGAAAGAACTGACTAAATAACCGAATTCAATTCAATAATAAAGTTATCATATTGATTAGGTACTTCCTGTAGTCTTATTTTCATTAGCTTTCAATAATGTATTTTTAATAAATTATTTTATGGTCGGAGAATCTCGTTAAATTTTTATACTTTAACTTATATTATAGACATCGACAAAAAACAAGTTTGTTCCTCGAATTATACATTTTTAGACAATTATCGAAACAAGTTTTCTTGATAGTTGTAATATTAGGGGGTTATAAAGAAATTTTTACATTTTAAGGCCCTAATTACGTAAATTTTTTATGCACTGATAAAAAAATTAATTTGAGTCAAAAGAAAAAAATCTTGAACCAAAAAAGTCATTTTGAAGAAATATAATGATAATGATCTTTGTACTTTCCTTAAAAATCAATTAAATTGTTTTAAAATATATTAATGAAATTTAAAATATCCAAGTTGTACTATCAGAGATAAAATATCGAAATACATTAGTTAGCACAGCGGTCACGCACATTATTTAATGTCTCCGAAGTTATTATCATTTTAGTATAATTCAAAAATACCGTTTAATTAATACATTCTATTGATAAACCGGAGTTAAGTCTGGGACTAACAGAAAGAGAAGGATAAAAAATCGAAAAAAAAGTAGCTAATGAATAATGCTAAAGATTTTAGCGGTCTGAAGCACTGGCTCTGGGACTGGGACTGGGACTGTGACTGGGTACTGTACCAGTGTCCTTGGATTTGATCTTCACCACCCAAGGATTATTTTAATTGCAGAACTGCTGGCCACGGTTCGTTCCCTCCGAGAACTCACCGTCCAAGCACTCGTCGAGTCACGCTTTAAAGGAGTACATCCAATCCAACCACCTGAATATTTGCATGTGCAGCACTCCTTACTCCTTTTCTCAACGTCTTAGTCTTAGTCTTACTGGAGGTATTAGTCTTGGTCTTGGTCTTGGTCTCAACTCAGTCGTCTCCAATTCTCTTTAATATATTTTTTTTAAACTCCCTTATTTGCACCGACAAGCATTTCGTTTCGTCCACGCCTCTCGCTCGTTCTAGTTTATTTAGTGACGTGTTACCTGGTTTCTGCAGTAAAAAAACCCCGATATACATATAAATATAACCACCTCGTCGTGTTCAATTTCAATCCCTTGAGGACTCGTTTTACTCCGCTCTTTCTATACTACACTCAGTACACACTGTACTCTGTATTCTGTGAACAAATAAAAAAAAAAATAAAAAAAAACCCTGACACGTTCGAGTTTAAATATGTTCAGGCTAAATTAAATCGATTCTCGACAAAGTACCAACTACCAAGTAGGTATACAAGGATCGATATATTGCATGATCAAACCCACACACTGTCCATAAGAATCGTTATAAACGATGAGAAAAATATATATTATTGAGTTGTCAATTGAAAATTGCAACATTGTATATCGCTTAATCTCATCATATAAATTATCTTTTTTTTAATATATAATATTACGCCCACTGGTTAAGTTAGTTGGTTCATTTCCAGTTATTTGATTACTTCCTAATGGATAATTGCAGGACTCATGATGCCAATCATTAAAGAGCACTTAACTATTTAGAAATATGACTTACTAATTATTTTATTGCTTTATTCTTGTTGATTCATGAACCTCAGATTGTTTGCATACCATTTATTATTTTCTTGGATCAAGAATATTATTTTTAAATTGACTAGTTTTTTAATAATAATTAATCAGATATTGTGAATTATCAATAGAATATTTTATATTGCCAATAAAATGATATTGAGCCATATAAGATTGAAGTTTAAAACTTTTTAACCCAACTACTATTTGGTATTGCTTAACCAAAACCATTTACTTCTTAGCGCTTTTTCCCATAAGCGGGGTGTTTCCTTAGAAACAATCGAACCTTGGACCCCTTTTAAGAATCAGTGGCAACTTATCGATATTATTGAACCGCTCAAGCGTAGGAAATGGATGTGACCGCTGAAGGAAAATTACAATTGGCATTCTCTCAGTGCATTATCCTCTGACTTTTTCAGGTTGGACTTGAATCCAATTGTAATGTAACCCAGCAACAAACACCTTGGAATGCTTTTGATGTACCTACAACATGTACCCAGTCAATAGAGCAACTATTTCTCACTTCTCACTTCTGAGTTGGTTTTGCTTTTATACACGTAATATATTTAATGGTATCGTAATAAACCAGCTCTCTTTACTTTACAATCCGCCGATTTCGTCCCACTCACTAATTTAGTGTCAGGCATTGTTCTCGATTTCAAAAACTAAAAAACTCATTTACGATTATGATACTCAACAATGTGCCAGCCTTTGTAAAGGTACCTTTATATTATACATTATATATTATATATATATATATATATATATTAGTTCCCATGGTTTTAAAAGAACTCATCATAATGAGCAAATATTATACTTGAAAAAAAAAAACTATATATATATATATATTTATATATCCTGATGCGAGACATTAAGCTAAGTAAAGGTGAAGAGAAGTGAAGAATTTACTAAAAATACAGCACATTTAGACGGATAGTTTTTGGTTTTTAGTTTGAAAAAGACACAAGATGAGTATAAGAGTTTTGTTGAGGGTCCGGTTTCGCCGAAAATGAGAGTGAAAGTAAACTCTTGTCAATATTAGCGTTGAGTCAGACCTACTAATGTAGTGTAGTAATCTTATAATGTATATATAAGTTACTTATAAATTCTAGATGATGAGAACAGTGTTATATGTTGTATTGCACGATATACCCAATATAAATCCAAGTACGAGAGAACGATAGCAACTATGTATATTATATAGAATATAGATCACGATATATATACCTGTAAAATGACTATGACTGGAATAAATCTCGTGGTTTAAGTTATTATACATTATATAGAGAGCTATTTTCTTTGTTGAGCTCCGATGAATTTTTCAGGTATATAAACTACAATGTTAATGTTCATATATGTATATTTTATACAGGCATAAACTCTGAGTCATTTATCCATAACAACGACAATGAACATTATTCATGGTTTAATTTTTCAACTAAAAGATAAATTTAAAGGCATCATGATTTTATTCCAATTCATATCAATCTTAAACGTCCAACACACGAAGGTCACGGTGGAGGTGAAGAGATTTTACTTAACGGTATCTTTTAGCTGGATGGCTGGATGGCTCGATCGCTCGATCGTTCGCTCGACTCACTGGATATGCTCCTCCATCGTTTTCGAGATTCTCGATACTTGATTCTTGATTCCTGATGCTAATACCCTCTTTACAAGGAGGATCATTACGGCGACGGGCTGGGACACCAATCAGCTCGTTACGTCACACGATCTCACGTTAATGATCCGGCAGACTTCAAGACGTCCAGTTTTGTACTATATATTTTTTATTTTATTTTATTTCTCAGTTTATAAATAAGTGCATTCATGTTAAAAAGATATATAAGGATGGAAGGGCAGTTAAATTAACGTTTGAGGTTTCAGTCTGTGTATTTAGGACTACTAAGAACAATCGAGTAGGGGATTGTGGAAAGTAAAACCTACAATAATCCTTTTGAACTTTCAGATAAATAGCTTTCAATTGAAAGAAAATTAATTGGGCAATTATTTAGACGCGGTTGTTCTTCTTCGTGAATTAATAAAGATAAATCAAATATATACGATACACCGTTGATGAAGAAGCATTAAACGTCTTCAGATTAATCTTCAGAGACAAAGAGGCATTTCATTTTATTATTTTATTTTTTTTTTATAATTAAGATAATTACGGAAATAATATTTCAGTGATAAAATATTGGAAGTAAAAGATTGTAATGTTTTTTTTTTTACTAGAAAAAGAGGTTAAAATTAAAAACGTGAATTTTAATTTGGAAAATTTTCATTTCTCCTGATAATCAAGACATCAATTTTTTTTTATTTAAATCTTTTAAGTCACCAATTCGTCGTAGAGGAAAACAATTTAAAAAGAAAAAAAGTTTGTATTGATTTTTTACAGCTAAAAGTGCGTGAAGTCATGCGTCTAAACAATTACCATTAATTATCGTAACAAACAACCTGCCACTATGTCATACACTGTCATCGTATAATTGTTTCGAGATGCAGACTCAATTATCCTTTGGTACGTCGTCGTTCTCGAGGTAACAGAGAAACGATTAATGACATTTTATAGAAAATTACTTTTTTATGTTTTCTGGTGAATACAGTCGTAGGTCATAGAACATGGGGCCGTTATAGTGTAAAAAATGAATGAAAAATTTGTCTTTGACCATCAAAAATTAAGAAAAAAATTTTAATAATGAAAATTACTTTCTGTAATTTATAAAACCTATTAGAATTAAAAAAAAAAAAAAAAAAATAAAAATTAGCCCGAAGAGACTAACGGTTATCTTAATTATCGAGTTTCCATAAATTACCTAGACTGTTATGAGTATGTCAGACGCATGGATTGTGTACAGCTTAAAAAAATGAAAATTACCAATAGTTTTTTACGACTGTGGGAGTGACTGAATAGAAATAGATTACGGAGTAAAAACGGTTCAAGGACAGAGCTGTGAGCTGTGAGTACAGAACGGACAAGTTATTGCTATTGTTTTATGCGGTTTTATACAATAGGACTGGACTGGGAGATAAATCGAGCATTTATCAGGTGAGAGGTTGGGTCACCCGCATATAGTTAAGTTTTTTACTCGAGTGGCATTACACAGCACAGTCCAGTTTCACTCAATAATACTATACGCTTTATTTTATTTTATTTAATTTTTATCTTGGCATTCGGAATTCATCTCTGCGGCTAACCGCAAGTCGTATTTCAGACGGTGCCACCTCGTAAATTTTAAGAGCATACTCTCTAGAGGTAAAATAAGTTTAAGTTTAAATAACAAAAAGGAATAAGTGAGTAATAAAAATAAAAATGAAAATGAAAA
The DNA here is from genome assembly GCA_905319865.3 of Cotesia congregata. Classification (NCBI taxonomy): domain Eukaryota; kingdom Metazoa; phylum Arthropoda; class Insecta; order Hymenoptera; family Braconidae; genus Cotesia; species Cotesia congregata. The sequence goes on along the minus strand of CAJNRD030001118.1, from coordinate 413,291 downwards.
GGGAGAGAAATAAGTGTCTGTAAAAATAGTTGTTGCCATATTGCGTTTGTAGTTTGTACTGATGTCCTTGAGTACCCATTGTCCTCTCATCCTTTCTCTCAACACCGTTTTCCCTTTTGTTTCAGAAAACAAAATAACACTAAAATATATATTATACATTATACATTACACATTATATTATCTGGTATGTACATTGACTACAAACAATGTATATTTATATTCTTAATGCCAACTTGCATCAAGAGTGTCTAAATTTTCGCACAGAAAAAAAAAAAAAAAAAAAACAATTCTTATCCTTACGATAAATTAATCAAATTTGTCATTAAACTTTCACACAAAACTAAATTAAAATTAAATTTGTCCTTCTATATGTAAAAAAATTAAATTGGAAATAGCAAAAAAATTTTTATTTAATTTGACCCAGTAATCCACAGATCGATTTGCTGTGAACTCAGCAAAAAAGTGATTGATATTTATGAGCCTGAATGAAATAAAAAAGTTATATAAATTCTAGCCTTGAGTGTTTGCAACTTTGAAGAATAACAACAATAATGACAACAAAATAGAATAAAATATGTATGTAGAAGTGAATGGATTACACGAAGATGGTAAAACACATCGACAAAGATTATCATTATAGTTTGATTATAACGGTGTGCAATTCGTAAGGCAAAGTTTCCGGCTCGACCCCCCGGTCGAGGCCATGAGCTGTAATTTAAGCTAAACACGAACCACGCAGCGCCCCGCGCAATATCGACCCCTTTCATTTCCGGTCATGCCACAGCCCTTTCATTTCCATCCTCATCGCCATCACCGGATCGAAAAATCCATGTGATCTTTAGTGCCTGCGCAAATACACTATGTACATAAATATACATTGTACATTTCACATAATGGTGATAGTAATATAATGGCAATAGCAATAATATAATATAACATGTAATGACGCGTTTTCGAATAAGTGATTTCAATGCCAACTGTAGCTCAATAGAAATTTCTTTCTCCCTGTTAATATTGTGTACACAATACTGAAAAACATTATTAACTTTCATTTCCTGAGAATTATTAGATGTTATAAAAATTCAATCTTATTTAGAATTTATCATTGACACGCGAGAATTTCTTCTTCAGTCTTTGCTTTATTTTTCACACACAAAATACTATGATTTCATTTAAATAGATCAATTAATTTTATATTTTATTCTTGACAAAATTATTATATATTTATTTGGGGCAAATATTTCTTTTCTTCTCTGTACAATACAATTAACCACAAGAAAAGACTCTAAAAGAACCGCTCTATAAAAAATTAGCATAAATAAAGTAAAGCTCGTTAAAAGAAAAGTTCTTTGGGTCACAATGTTAACTTGTAAACTAGCGTTATTACTCTTAATACTCGCCGTACTTTATCATCCTATTTTCGCCGACAGAGTGGTGAGGTACAGCGAATAAAAATGGGCTAAAAAAAGGTAAACTGTACATAAAAGCAATAACTGTGGCAGTTGTAATATATAGTTTAGTTGATATCTTAAAGCCACTGTAAAATCGTGATGATGATCGAACAGACATCACGATTTATGTCCTCAGAGTACTCTATATTCTATATACCGTATAATAAATACATACATCCATCCATATGGCGGCGGTATATATGCTCTATCACACACAATATGTATACGTTATACAGATATATGTATTCAGTATAAGAAGTAAGTAAGATATGTGGAGAGTCAAGAGTACCGTATAGATTCTGATGTCGGAGTAGTCAGATACAGCTCCACTCTGAGCCGATTTAACTCTCAAAGCTAAGAGCTCCGAGTTGAACGTAAGAGCCTTTACCTTGGATCGGTATATAGCGCTGGTATGCTTTGGCGTTTAACGTTAAACGTGGTGCTCCATTTCCCGCGCAAGTTTGTGACGGTGGTGACGCCGCCAGGACAGGATAAGGAAGGTGAAGGTGGCGGAGGCGAATCAAAAGATTCCCTTCGTATTCGCACTCACGGCAAACGCCGATTGGCCAACGACATACTTCAGGGTGTAGTGGGAGTCTAACGGGAGGAAAGTTCACAGGGTCGGGTCAAACTGACGGCACTCCAGTACTTTACAACACTCTACACTTAAACTCTACAATCCGTACTGTAGACTGTGTACTTAGTCTAGAGTTGAGTCGAATAAGACTCAACATACAGAGCTACATATGCATTTTATTATATTATAAATATATAAATAAAAGCACCCAGCACACTGACTGTACTATTAATGTAATGCAATGGCTTGTCAACTGATTTCGACGAGTCCAAGGTAATTTTAATGCCAATCTCCTTTCTCTTAACTTAAAGCATTAGATGCTCTGACTACATCAGATGATGACTTGTCGGTTAAGATTTTTATTAATCCGACATAGACATATACCGAGATGGAGATTGTTAAGATAGTTTCTTGTTCCATGCACTAGAATAACTTATCAAGGTACAGACTCTACAGACACAAGGTCTATGGTCCAAGCCTTGTTTATATTAAGGAGGAGGATCTCCAGGAGAGAGCATAGTCGCACCGACTTGTAATCACCGGCACATCATTATTATATGGTGCACATTAATAGTCTGACGAGGCACGTGCGAGGCAAAAAATACGTTTATCGGATTATAATTTTCCTCTGGGTGGGTATCATACTGATAATAAATGGGTTATTGCTGTGATTAATTGGTGCTGGCTCTTGAGGTGTTGGAGCTACTGATCCTTAGGAAAATAATCCGAAAAGATTAGGTTTAATTTTTTTTTTTAAACTCTACAATAATTACTAAAGATTTTTCTAACTTAAATGTTCTATCAAAGTCTATAAATAATAAAACTCCCACGACGCAGAAGGATAAATAATAATTAGCAGAAAGAAAGATATCCATTAATTAAATTTGTAGCAGCTAAATTTATTTGTTAATCACAAAAAAATGGCAATGAAGCGGTATTTTTCCGGTTGATCTTTACAGACCTGGTTAAACTTTTCCCGAGGGTATCCCGTATCCGTTCCACCCCGTCTCCTCGAATTTTTTATACAAACTTGAGTCGTACTACTCAGTCTCGGCGTATATAATACAAGTAGAAACATAAACGAGTGCATTTACAGCAAACAGCAGATAGAGCCCATCCACATGATCCTGGTGGAGGATGTCGAGATTTATAGCTTCCACTTGTATTTTCCGCGTGTAAGACTCGCGACTCGTCGCCGTCCGCCTCTTATTCTCTCAGCTCTGTTCCTTTTCCTTTTATTTCCTTCCACCTTGGTAGTTGGGCATCGGTTAGTCCTAGTCTGCGTTGTGTTCCGAGATCAACTAGGTAGGTAGGCAGATATACAGGTATATATTGTGTATAAGCCTCTATCCAACAAAAAGAGCTAATAAGAATAATAAGAATGAGAATGAAAATGAGAATAAGAATAAGAATAAGAATAATAAGACGGATAAAGTTGGCGCAACCGTGAAACCTGCATTGAGCGGCGTAATAGTTTCCACTTCCAGACCCTGACCCGGGGCCAGGCGATAAATCGCATCGAGCTCGGGCTATCAAGGGCCTCCGGATTCGCGTACCTCACTCCCACCTCAGCCTTACTTCTTATTCTCATTCTACTCCTGGCATGGACATGGACATGGGCATTTACATCTACACCCTTATTGCAAGAGCAGCGCTCTCCTCTCAACATAACAGAGAACAGCGAACAGCGAACAGCGCTAAACTCTTCACTCTGTAGCGCCTCTAGAGGAAGGGGAGTTACAGCCAAACGATTGAGAGTTTAAATAAAAAGATAAAGATGAAAATAAAGGTAAGCTCTGAAAAAAGGTATTATCCAAGTCTTGAGACTGGCTCATTGAACCCTGGTATAGATACATACAAGTAAGACTCTAAGAGAGTCCGTGACGAAGAAGCGTTGACCTTTACCTTCTCTTGTCTCTCATCTCTTATTCGTTAACTGTCTTCATTTCCTTTTAATCGAACCCTTTGTTCTATGATTTATTTTCGTTTATTCTGAAAGCTTGCTTGCTTGTAATCTACCTAGCCTTAGTTTACAGCATCATAATGTTAATGTGATGCTGGGCTTCCCCAAAGCCAATTAAATCCAACGCGCGAGTAAGTGCTAAGCTATCACCTTAGTCAAGTGATAAAAGTTTGAGTAATGTGATATTACACGCCTTCAATCATTTTTTTTCTTTTGACAAAGGATTAAATTTTAACCAAAAAAAAGAGATCGTGAAAATATGATTATCGATTTATTACCGACTGAAATTAAGGCAAAGTGGGATTAAAATTTTTACTAAATATAAATGCCCGACTACTATACAACAGCCTTACGGCGAAGTAATGTCGTCTGTCTTCACTTAAACCGTATTTCCTTGCTAACCTAGCTCGGTGATTTATTTTTATACTCGAGAGCAGTTTGCAGCCCGCTGAATAATGAGAATGCCTTTTATTACACTTCCTAATGGTTGTCAAAAGAGCGGGACATAAATGTCATGGGCAGAGCCTTCCTCTTCATCTTCATCGCCATCTTAATTTTATTTTTTATTTATTTTATTAGGCTTAGGCTATTTATTTATCATTCATTTTTTTATATATATTTTATTTTAATATTATATTAATAATTTATTTTTTACTTAAGTTTCAATAAACGAACGGTGGAAAATGAGGAAACCTGTTTTCGAGGCGCTATTTAATAATAATGTGCGATAAGGAAATAATGACGGAGACGACTATGTCCAAAGTTACTTCACGGCGATAACAGGTGGATAAATAAACGTGTTTTAAAGTGAGAATCCGCCAGTTTTCTCTAAGCACATTCGTATATAAATTTATAAGAGTATTTTTTAATTCAGCGGTGTGATAAAAGGTTCTTTTTTTTTTTTTTTTAAATAAATAAAATTAATTATCATTCAAAATGAACTTTTGCTACTTAGGATTGTTTGTAGGATTATCCGTTTTTGCTGTTCCATCTTCAAATGTAAGTTATGCAATATTTTTTTTGTAAGCATTTTAATTGTTTAACTAACATTAAAAAAATATTATATGGACTACGTCCATTTGTATTTGACTGGGGTTTGTAATAGGCGTTGTACACATATCAATCTCAAGCACCAAAAAAATATGTTAATTACCTTCCAAATCCCTACGTCTCGGCATTGGTTACCGGCGAAACCTCAAAGCTGGGAGACGTTTTTTTGGAGTTCAATCAAAAAGTCTACCATGAAGACAACTTTCAGGTAATTATACACGCTGTGATCTGTCATTATTTAGTATTTTGTCATTTTTATTTTTACTTTTTTTCTAAATAATTAAAAACATTTTATTCCGATAGATTTCCGTGCAAATTACTGATGAGAAAGGTGCAGTGATCACGGATATTATTGAGGGAATAAACTTGTGCGATCAACTTGACATTGAATTAATGAACCTAAGACCTTTTTCTCCCAGTAATATCTTCGGTTTGACTGGACTGAGATGTCCAATTAATTTTAGAGACGTAAGATTTTTTTAAACATCTAAAAATTATAGTCTTGAAATTCCTTGGTCTATTTTTATAGAAAAAATAAAATTTTTCATCAATTTAGAATGTAAACTCATTTTATAAGACAAATTCAAGAATTATAAGTTAATTTCTTTTGAAATAAAACAGCCGTGTTAATTTTATTTGACTTTTAGTTTAAAAAACAAACATTTGCGGTAACGACTTGTTAGAAGAATATTTTTCTTATTCTTGCAAAAAACAATATCATTACATAAGATGAAGTATTTTCGAAGGACAAAAAAATTAGTTTATGACAATAAGCAATTACAGTGAGTCATAAGTATGAATTATAGAACTCGATTACAAAACTAGAATTTCTTCTATTTCTATACACATTTTTTAACTTATAATAGTAACTATGTATTACTTTTGTAATGGAAAAATTTAATGAATTTCTAGTTTGTAATTTAAAAACTCTCCAAACAATTTCTAAAAAATCCAAATATTTAAATTATAATTTCTTTAAACAATCTGAATAATAATTAATTTTTTTTTTTTACTAGGATCGTAAACTGACAGACATACTACCATTCCATTGGCCAGAGGAGCATTATTTTCCGGTAGAAATAGGCTGCGGAGTTCGTAACTACCGAGTGACACTATCAAAATGTCTTGGACCGGGATTGGTATGCCAACCCCTGATCCAAAGCCGCGTTGAATCAAATTTTGTATCGGACCGGTGTCTAAAGCAGTCTTTCCTAATAATAGACTTGATAATGATTAATAAAAGTCCAACTGCCTTGTCTATGAAAAGCGTAAGCATAGTCGACAATAAGCTAACAAAAGTTAGTAACTATGCTCATGACAACATCGTGGGTACTCAAGTGGAAAACATAGACGTGATTGACGCCGAAACTAATACAATAGTGATAGCCAATGACAATGACAACAACATTAAAATAGTAGATGCCGGAGTTGAAAAATTCCGCCTAATCGACGCTAAAGTCGATAAAGTTGAGGTAAATACCGACACAAACAGCGTCGAGCTCATCGATACTAATGTAAAAAGCTTGGAAACATCAGCCGATGACGTAAAAGTGATTTCCGGATCGGATTGCGATGATAATAACTTTGCTATAATCAACTCCGATTCAGAAAAACACAGCCTGGTGGATGCCTCTGTAAACGACATCCTGCTGGAAAATAATAAAGACGGGGGCATTGATGTCTCTGATAATCAATTGGAGACAATTAAACGAGACGACGAGATAAATTTAACCGTAGATCTGTATCAAGATGAGTAACTCTATCCATTATGTAAGTTACGGTACTGCTTATCAATAACAATCAATAAAATTACTATCTATTCACTATTTTATCTGCATACTCTATGCGACTCTTTATTCCCAATGTCAAGGTAGTTTGTACTAAATTTTACTATTTTTTTTTTTAAGATATTATTTAGGATTAAGATTAACTATTCAAAAGTTTTGATCAAGTGCTTGCAATATTGAGAGTTGTATATGTTTATAAATAATTTATCGAATTTTTTAATGCCGAGGCATGTAAGCTGAATGACAACATATTCATATTAGTTTTTATTATGTAACAGTTTCTTTAAAAATGCAGAAAAAAAAATAGATAAATAATTTCTTAGAACGCAACAAAAATTTTATAAATAGAATCGATAAAATCTTTTATTAAAAAATTTAGGGCCAGTTTTTCTGAGATCTAATTTGATCCGGGATTAATGTTACGCTTTGGTTATATGGGACATAATATATTATATGAATATACCTTGACTTTAGCACATCGGAAATCTCGGATAAAGCTAAATCTCCGATTGAAAACTGACGACTGTAACTTTTTTCATTATTGTTGCTTTTTATTCGCCGGTTTATTGAATTTCAACTAATAAATTTAAGCATTAAAAGGAAGAAAAATATTTAACCGCAACCGAAAATTTTGTATTAAATAAGTTTGAATAAAAAATAAATAAATATCATTTAAAATTAATAAGTAGATTTAATTGTAAGTATAATAATTATCATTTTATAAGGAATAATTATAATAATTACCGAGTATAATAAAACTATGAGAAACGTTGACATAAAAAAAAATTTCCGAAAAAACTTATTCATTATAAATGTATTTATTTACTTGAATAAATAGTTTTATTCACCAGCGGTAATAAAAAAACATTTAATTTCTACGAACTCCGTTTAATAAAACCAACTTGGTTGAAATTAATTAACGTAACTATATGTAATTACATAATAACAATAATGTTTATAATTGTAACAGCAATAATAAAATAATAATAATAAAAAAAAAAAAGCAAAGTATTTGTTCCAGTGAAATATAAATAAAATAAAAGTACAAGTATACAATTGCTGATATAAGAATTTTCATGCTTACTGATATTTCCTAAGCAATTATACGATAAGGAAATAATTGTAATTGTTAAGATTGTTGAAATAATAATGTTCCGAGTAGAATAGGAACTCCTTTGTGGCTGTACCCTATACCACAGTAATAAAAGTGTTTCAACGAAATATATTAAAAGCCGAGAAGAGGTAAGGTTAAAGACGGGGATCGGAAGATAGGACCAAACTTTAATAGTCTCTCTCATAGTCTTATAGCGCTGGTTGGCGAGAGAAAACCCCTCGAAGAGTAAGGTCCGAACTGGATCGTAAGTATAAGTACTTAGTAATAGCTTTTGTGTTATAAAAAAGGTTAACCGAGGGGTTTTATCACTGTTCGAGGTCGAGGTCGTCTACTAGAATATCCTCCTTACTCCATCGTATTATATTATATTATATAGTTTTATTCTTCATAGAGTATCATAGTGGTTGGATTAATGGTTCGCGAGATCGTGGCATCAGGGTCGAGCTCCGGTGAACCGTACATGGAATCTTAGATTTCAGATATATAATCCCCCGTCGGTTCTCCACTCGGTTGTCGGTTCTGCTACGGTTCGGCTTACTCGTACTATTACATACATACCCCTGGCATTACTACAGTCTGCAGTGTATGTAGACTTACATCCTTGCCTCGTTCATTACTCCCGCGGCAACACACATGGATAATAATAATAATAATAATAATAATAATAATAATAATAATAATAATAATAATAACAACATACAAGTATCTGCTGTATGAGTATGTGTGCTGCTGTAACTCCTGCTGCTGCTGCTGCTGCTGCTGCTGCTGTTGTTACTGGTGGCTACTCGGCGGCGGACAACCTGCTTCGCCCGTTATGCATTATAATTGTTCACGATTGATCGTGGTCGACGATACGCTACCGATAATGGGGTCTGACCTGTCCAGGTTGAGCATTGCCTAGCGGGTGTGTTTATAAATATGTGAGTGCTGGCGACATACATGCAGGACTACGAACTTAACTACGAGCTTAGAGTATCGAGGATGGAGGATAGAACCAGAGACATAGACAGAGACGGGATTTAACTTAACCAACTAGAGACTGAGCAGACTGACGTTTACGTGGGAGGGAGGAAGACACTGGACAATGTTAAAATAATGGTAAGCAAAAAAATGAACAATGTAAAATAAAAAGATGGAGAACAAGTTGACTCTGGCTAAACACTCGGTCCTCTGCTCGGTCCTCCGATAGAAAGAGATAAAGAAAGAAGGACAAGGGACAGGATCGGAGATGGAGGATACCAGACTCAGACCCTTGTCGTTGCTAAAGCTCTGAGGACTCCAGGAAGGCGATTCATTAGTTTAACAACACGGAAGTGTTGGCGGATAACCACGCGGCTTTCCTTGCCCAAGTATGTTTTATCCGTGTGTGGTCTCTCTCAAAGCCTCTACCAACTCTATATACTAGTTATCTGTCCAAGATTGTCCCGATACCTTTTTTTTTGCTAATTATTTTAGTCTATTACTCCTAAAAAATATCCAATAGATCAAAGACAATTGTAAATTGTATTGTGACTTACCGATTAGAGTCTCGCATAAGTTGCCGCCTCATACTTCCACGGTTGCGTATAAAGTGTAGAGCTCCAGAGCCAATTCCAGGTCTCTTGTCATCCTTGTCAGCCCTGGGTGAGAACCACTGGTTCTGCTCGGTCCTGGTTCTCCGCATCGCCTCTTCCATTCCTCTTGAGCCTTTTTTCGGGTTCCTTCGTCCACTCTCGCTCAACTTGAAACAACAAGTCACTCCGTCCAGGACACCGTAGATTCGTTCACCTCTGGACTTTGTTCAACAACAAATCTGTAATTTAATTTTTTAACAATCTTAGTACTCGCGGACACTTTTAATGACTCCATGATATATGTATTCATTATAATAATAATAATTATAATTATCATCAACAGTCCTAGTCTATAGCTACACCGGTAGCGCAAGTTCACTGTCCAGTTTGAAACATAATATTTAAATACTATTACCAAAGTAATAATAAATAAATAAGTAAATAATTATTAACATTAATTAAAAACAGGTCTGATCAAGATCAATAGCAATAGCACCTCGTGTAGGATTTTTTGAATGAAACACTTGGTAATAATAAAAAACAGGTTTTGTAGGCTTTAGTTCCTCATCTCTTTTATTCGGTCTTCCTCTTTCTTTCTCTATCTCCGGATTTTTCTATCGTCACTCTCTACTCGTAGGATAAATAAAACTCTTGTCCCAAAAAATAAATAAAGATGACAGACAATAAAGATTGACCGAGTGGGTTACACAACTTTTGTGATTGTGACACTGTGCTGAGGACTCAGTCACATATCAAGGCACTAACTACTCTCAAGGGTCCACTGATCAGAGTATAAATTCGTCCAGTAGGAGTTTATTTAACCACGGAGTTTATGCTTATCTGCAATATCAATATCAATATCTGGATAATGTTGTGTCTTGGATAGGAGCGCGTACCGGTAATAAAAGCACGTAGGATCTGTTCAGCGCGTCGAGAAGGACTGGGTGCTCTGGTAACTTATTCTCTCTCTTCTTATCCTCGTTCGCCAGTTGAGTTTGTAAGTCGTACGGTCCTCAGAGGTTCCTCCTCACCGTTGGCTTTCTCACCCCTCTCCTTCCCTCTTTAATCTTTGTACCAACCAGCCTTAGCAACCTACTCTGTCTACCACACAGCGTTATGCTCAACAGTTGTTGTTCTACCTTCCTTTCTACCTTCTGATGGCTTAGCTTATGCTCTCCCTACTCTTCTCTGAAGTATAAGGGTCCACTGGCTCACTGTCTTCGGAAAGTATTATAAGTATTATAAAGAGTAGACCCGAGAGTAATGCTCAACGAGTTCTTAGCTCTTGCTTTTGGTCCCTTAGTTCTTGGTCGTAAATGCCGAACACCATTTTAAAGAAACACCACTGCAAGACCAAAGGGAGTCAACTGTTTAAATAAGAGTAAGATCATCAACAACAACATATACAAAAAATACTTTTATAAAACAAGACCAACAAGGGCACGCCGTTGCCCAAGAACTTGAATCCTCCATAAAAGTCCTCGATCCAGAGCAGAATTCGGAGTAGCTCATGGTGGTCCAACTTTTGTTTTTGTTTGTAATAAGATGTAATAACAATAAATTTTTTTTTTTTTATCATTTTGTGGTGCTCATACTAAAAAGACCTGTTTCTAATTATGTTTTTTATGGTACTGAAAGATTATCTGAAGATTTGTAGATTTAATTTTGACGAAAGAGAAAAAAATGTTTTAATAATTTTTTAAAAAAATATTTCAAAAGATTTATTTACTTTTAAAATAATAAATATGCATTGAACTAAATTGAAAGAGGTATTAATTTGAATAAGAATTTTTAATCAAAATATTAAAATTAAAATTATAATAGTTATGCTTACCGAAACATTATTATTCAAATTATTCTGTAAATCTAGTTCAATGTATAATTAATTATTTTTTGAGTAAATCAATTCTGACATAATTTTTTATAAATTCTAGAAATAAAAAAAAGTATAAGAAATTTCTCCGAAGAAATTAAAAAATATTCCTTTCTTCGTTAAACTAAAAATAAAATCTGTATATTGATTGATAAAAAAAAAAAAAAAAACACGCCTCATTTTAAACGATTGGATAGGCGCAGGAGTATCAGTTTACCAGTTTACCAGTTTACCAGTTTACCAGTTTATCAGTAAAAATGACAACCACTGTCTAATCGTGGATACGATGAAGTCAGTGCTAACTTCCGCATGGCGTTTAGCAGCGATTAGCAAGCCTTATATCTCGATATAAATATATACACGTATATAGATGTATATAAACTCAGCGGGGGAGCGGGAGAACAATTTGCAGTATTCCCACGGCCACGAGACGTTGTCGGGACTGCCGCAAAGACCGCAGAAAATCCGCTCGCCAGCAAACCACCCACAATACGCCCGCCACTGACAAAGCTTAAGATCAAGAAAGTTTCTGCTAACTCCTGGGATGCTGGATTCGAGCTAGAGCTACTTTTAAAGATCCATATACGAATAGGAGAGCACGTAGAATTAAATATGAAGATATTAGTTGTGTACTTTAATAGATACAAGTAAAATAAATTAATCGAGGAGGTTTTAAATATAAAAATAAATTAATATATAATTATAATTAAAAATAATCTCAGGTATCATAACTTACCTTTCTTACATGGACGTGTAGAAACTCGAAAGGTTGCTTGCTCCCATTGGTTTTATTTTAGTTTAAGGCAAATAATGGACCGGGGGCATATACACTACCAAATAAAACCACTTGCCGGCAGGTATGTGAATATATGTGAGCGAGAGAGGCGATCCTGTGAGTGGTGGCGAAGAAAAAGAGCCAATACGTCCTACCACGCCGAAGACGTACAAGTTTCAGCATCACCGGCAGCCTCTTGCCGATTGTGAGTGCAAACTTATGCTGCTGCCGATAAGGAATCGCTGGGCAAGTCTCAGCCACCCATCTCGTCACCTCGATTATCCGTGAGTAGCATAATAATTTATTATTACAAGTCCTGTGCAACGGCTATAACTAAGGCACCGGCACCGGCACCAGCAGCATGTCAGACCGACGACCGACCCACTCCGACTTCCAGATGAGTAACACGAGAAGCTAACTCTTTTAAATTATATACTCCGTTGCATAATTACTGGATACTAATCGACAATTAAAATAGTTACCGGCTTTTTCTCACCGACAATTAAACCCTCGAGATTAATTATTCATCATTTTTCTAATTCGATAATTTTAGGGTCATCTCAAAAATATAAATAATATCCGTAAATTACTCCTCGTAATAATTATTAACAGTGAATTATTGCTGGATTATCGTTTTTTTATTTCATCTTGGGATAAATATAACGGGTTTTATTTTTTACCGAAACTCGGGTACTTACTGTTATTCATAATTATTGTTGAAATTTTGGTTTTATTATTTTGATTTTAATAATAAATATTAAAAGAATCTTGACAATTGCAGGCTTAGTTGTCATTGCTACGAAACTTTTTTGAATTTAAAAGAGCCATTAGCGCCATCTGTTAGATTCATTATCAACTACAGACGAAATATAATATGCGCTAGTTGTTATACCGAAAGCTGGAAAAGATGACACCATCTTGTTGCTTGATAAGGTCGGAAATTTTTTTCTTGGTTAACTATAAATTAAAGACGAAAACACGAAAACGAATGAATTATTGTCAGTAATTAATTATTGATCGCGATGGCTGCTTTGAAATACTAATTTTGATAAAATTACGACTTTTAAATAAGTATAATTAAAAATGAAAATTTTAAAATTGAAACGCGTACCTGCAAGGGCTGACAATTAGATTTTAGCTAAAACAATGACTGACAGATTGAAATTCATATTATTTTATATTTTTGGAGATATTTTAGTCGATTTAAGTGAATAATTAGATTGTTTCATCAATAAATTGAATCATTTTGACGAGCTACCCTGTTGACATGTTACGCGACTAAGATTAAGCGGGGGAGACTGACGGAAAAGTCGGAAAAGCATCTAGAATATGCGCAGTAGAGTTTTTTCGGACTTCTGCGCAAGTCAACGGCTCCCCGCCGTTATTAATTCTTTACTTTTTATGTGTACTTTTAAAATGAAAAATATTTTGGTACCAAGTGCAATGAAATTGAATCAAAATAATTATTTTTACAATTTTACTTAAAAAAAAGACAAAAAAATAATAAATTTCTCTCAATTTAAACATAAATATAAAAATTCATATAAATTTTAAAAGTCAACTTCAGCGACATCTAGAAGATAATGCTATCATTATCATTATCATTTGTTGTCATACATCCTATAGCCACATGACACGTATTGTACTAGCATGCATAATTCTAAACACGCATGTAAATACCAATCTCGCTTGACACCGTCGATTATTTATTTACTAATTGTTTAAAAACTACCTGGTAGCCCTAAAAATAATTCAACAAGTAAAAAATGTACTCCTATATATTCATCTTGATCCTCGCAACTGTAAGTACTAATCTTAACAATAAAAATTAACTTCAAGTACTTGCTGACGTTTATCAGTTAATAATTAAAAAAAATTTTTACAGGTAAATGTCTTCTCAGAATTTACTAGTGAAGATTGCCAGTCTCTAGGATTTAACAGAGCTAATTTATTATGCTCGACTTGTGATCAATTTTCTAAATACAATTTAAGTGAACTTGAGTAAGTATTAACCTATCTGGCATTTAATAATCCATGGTACTTATACCTCTTTAACAAAAAAAATTTTAATACTAAATAAAAGTGAAGTAATTTAAATTAAAATTAAAATTCAACAGTAACAACTGTCAAGAATGCTGTCTCAAAGAAGAAGACTCAAGCTCGAAGCGTTATCCACGAGCAGTGCTTGAAGTTTGTACATGTAAATTCGGAGCTTACCCTCAAATCCAGGCTTTCATAAAAAGTGATCGTCCCAGCAAACACAAAAACCTTGAGATTAAGTACGTCAGAGGCCTGGACCCAATGATTAAACTTTATGACCATGATAATAAACTAGAAGACATACTTGACATCACTAAATGGGATACTGATGACGTCGAAGAGTTTCTCCAAACTCACTTAATGCGGGATTAATTTATAATTACAGTTAATGAAATAATAATTAATTAGGTAAACTATTTTTTATTAAAACAATAATAAAACTGGCAGGAAAAATACAAAAATATGTATTTGTAATTTGTCTTTTTTTTTTTTTTTATAAATGAGTACGGATATAAAATTGTTTTTAAAATAATTTTCAAATCTTATATACATTCTCACATAATAATAATAATAATAATAATAATTACTCATTACATATTTAATACATAATTCAGTAAATATAACATTTAATTTACAATTTACCGCTCATAGTATTACACACTCGCAAAACTGTTGAGTATAGTAAAGACAATTAACGCATGCATCGTTGTCTTCTTTATTATTTTCAGCAAATTTGTTCTCCAATTTTAATTTGTTATTGTTATCACTATCGATGCCATTTTTCTGGTAGATTTTTGGCCGTGGTTCCGGACTGGGCAGCGTTTTTTTCACAATTGTCGTTACTTCTTCAATGGTCTCGTTGTCGGTGTCATGGTTTGAGTGACTTAATTTACCGGTTGAACTTAACGGAATAACCGGTGGTAATTCTCCAGGACGTGCGTCATCAGGTAAATCGTAACTTGCCGGTATCGATCGGGAGTCCAGTCCTGGTGAATCTCCGGACATCATCACACTGGAAATAAATAAAATAATTCATTAATTAAAAGAAAATACATTTTATTTATTTATTTATTTATTTATTTATTTATTTATTTAGTTGTAAAGAAACGCCCTTGGCAATTTACAACATGTTACATTTTTATGTGTAGAATTTTTATTAATGTTTATATAAAATAAATAGCATCTGTAAAGAGAAGATAGATTTAAGAAATTTAAAAAAATTTTTAAAATACAAACTAAATACATTTATATTTAATTTCTTCCACAGACTCATGTTATGACGAAAGATAGTAAAACTTTTGAATATTAAACAATAAGTATGCTGACTCTTAAAAGATATATGATATTCAGTATAAAATACTTTTATTAAAGATTTTTTACCTCTCTCAGCATAGTAGACAAAAAAAAAAGTATTAAATATACTTGTCAGCCTTGATATTATTTTTATTTTTCAAAATCTACTTTCTATTATTATTTAAATTAACATTCAATTAAATTACAATATTATTAGATAAAATATTAATTTTAAAAATGAATTTTTGAGACATACCAAGTCGCTTTGGTACAAGGATGCATACGCGCTTTTTCTTCAACTGTTAGAGTCGAATAAAATAATAATTGCTGTTCTTCATTGCTTTTTCGCAAGCCCATTTTATCAAAAATATTATCTCGTGTCATTATAAATAACTTTGTATATTGATATAGTGTATTTAGTAGTAAAAACGTATGCGTATAAATTATCGGTGCACTAGTTACGAAAACGAGTTATCAAATGAACTTTACTGAGAAGACTTCATATATTACTAAGACTGTAATTTAAAACTATTTATTAGAGCTAATAAAAGTTAATAACCCCGACGCTGAGGTCGAGTCGTCAAACTATTTCACTCCAATTACGTCCAGTTTTAATTCATTCACTCTTCTTATCTCTTATCCAACGAAGTTACTTTATTTTGTTGTTGATCTATTTGGTCATTGACTTGATAACCGATCCACAATGTGAAAAAAAGCTTCTGTTTTGCTTGTTTTTGGTTTTAATTCGATAATTTTATTTAGACACTAAAAGTAATTTTAACACGTGCGAGTTCAACTGCAGCAACAGACAGCTGCGTTTGACCAGACGCTAACTACAACCCCCTAGATTTGATAATACGGAACCAGCGGTCTTTTGTGTCTGACGTTCTTTACCCCCATTTTCATACTACATAACTCTGAGTCATTCTCTCTTTTTTACTGACTGAAAATTTAACAATTCTATGGTTTTTTTTTTTTAAATTTACTTAAAACTATTTTTAATAATTTATTTAAATAAAAATTATAAATAATTTCTTTAAATAAAAATTTTAAATAGTTTATTTAAATAAAAATATTTAAATTACAATAAAAAGTTTTTTTCTAAATTTTAATTTAAACTAAAACTTTCAATCCAAAATAAATTCCTGTTTCTTCCTCACTTTCTATAAATTAAAAACTTTCAATTAAAATTTTTCTACATTCACCAAAAATTTAAAAAACTAAAATAACTTGAAATTATCGCAATTAAAAATTGAAAACTAAAAAAGAGACTCTTAAACTAATCTAACACAAAAAAAAAATAACTCCAGTCATTTCGTACAATTTAAAGCGACTAAAGACACACTCTGCTCCCACACAGCATTTCGTCCAAGACATTGTCATCACTCAAAAGCTAAGAAGTGTGAGAAGCGTTACGTGTTTCATTACTTCATAGCATTGTTAAGGTACAAACGGTGTACCTCTACTCTTTCTATTCCAGAGTAGCGTAAGCAGTTTTGAACGTAGTAGTAGCCAATGAGACACCAAAACTCTCCATACACCCACACTCTTCATCAGCGGAGCACATAATATTATAATAATAAGACATGCTTATTATTATTATTATTATTATTATTATTATTATTATTATTATTATTATTATTATTATAACTATACGTAGAACCTTAACTTCACAGTGAATGAACATAAGCATTTTAAATAAAGGAGTAGTAAATTAAAAGAGCAATCTACATCAAAAATTTGTTTTTTTTTATAAAATATTAATATCCTAAAATTTAAATAATAAATTAAAAAAACTAATTAAACATTCTTATAGATATATAAACCACCTTCTCATCTTACTTGTAGATTCCTCGTTGCGGCAGCGGGTTTTTAAAACGCATTTCTTAGCTCTTGCTTTTAATTATTCTGTTAAAAACTGTTGACAAACGTGAACGTCAAAATATTACCAAGTCCAATAGAAAGAGTACTGAATTTATTTAAAAATGAAGAAACAAACAGTTAATAATTATTTATATTGTTAAAAAATAAAGAGCGATACTGTGGAAATAAAAGCGTCTTCTTAAACCTGGATCTCGACTGACCTGGACCAGTGAGACGAAGAATGCTGAGAGCAAAAAGGGAATAAAAAGAGAAATGACTAAAGGACTTAAACGCTGAGCTCTTATACATCTACATCTGCACGTCCACACATCCACCAGCATCAATACATAGAATAACAACATAAGACCGTGTTATGTAGTAGTAACAAACGCAAGTAAACTCTCTGTAACTGTATTGGATATAATATAATACGTAGACAGTGTTAATACAGGTACCTGAAAGGTCCCAGCACAGTTCTCAGTGATCACGTTTTGTTTCGACTCTACTCCCACAGTCCTACGGCTTGGCTTTACTTTTATTTTTATTTTAAATCATCTTTGTACCGGCTTTACCATCTTTATATCCAAATATAAAACCTTCGTACTACCATGTAAGCAAACATACACATTTTTACGTTTTTAACTTTTTATTAAATTTCACCGCATGTCGCACGTTCAACTGTTTTATTTTATTTTTTTATATTTTAGTTACTTATTTTTAATAATTTTTTTAACAAATAAAATTATGGCAAAAAAATTGACATGTAGAAATTTTAAAAAATTAAAAATGCAATTTTTTGAAATGAAAATTAAGTTAGCCGACATCTAAAAATTTTTATTATTCAAAAACCACTATAAGTGCAATTTTTTGAAAATATTTTTTAGTTATAATTTAATAAATTAAGCAAAATAAAAAAATCAAAAATGTCGGGTAACTTTATTAATATTTTTTCGGAGCAAATTTCTTTGTTAAAAAAAAAAATAAAAAAATTCTCTAGTGACTGCTAACTTTAATGTCATGTATTTTTAAGGTTTAAATTAATACCTGTCATCTCTGATGTGATGACGATCTCGATACTCATGGTCATGATGTCTTCTTCTGTTGAGAAACACTAAATTACGTGAATAATTTTTACGTTTGCCGCCGAACAATGGCTTGTTAAACCGAAATTTCGATCGTGAAAACATTATTTATTTATTAGTACATTTTTAATCCCAAAAATTTAACCTCAGAAAATTTTAATAGAACATTCTATGGTCGTAGTTTCGTGGGTACTAGTGTTGTGTATAAAAGAAACTTTTACAATTCCCCCGATGAATTCCCCCTATCTGCATTATGACTAACACAAACATATATATAGAAATATATTTCTATATATGTGTACATTTTGTATATACCATGAGCGTAAGTAAAGAGTCATAATATCGTGACATTCATGAGTGAATATATCTAAGAGATGTGGCAATCGCGCTACAAATACAACCTCTCACAAATAATTCAATAAATTCAATGTTTAAGTTAATTGAAAATAGTTCATTACTATCACTGAGTGTCTAACTTGTAACTAGTTGATTAATTTATCTAAAACAATTTAAAATTCAAGGTTGAGTGTTAAATATAAATATTTGGTGGTAGATTTTATTTGTGAATTAATAAATTGGATATTAAATTACTACATCCTTGAATAAAAACTTTCTATCAAGTTGTCACTTGATTACAACTGTCAGCTGTTGATTATTGTTAATAGATTACTATTAAAGTGATTTGAATTAATTATCGGTTATTATTATTATTTATAATAACGAGTAATTACGGAACACAAAATTTAATTACCTGTATGATGTGCTTGGCTGTACGGAGTATACATCAGCTTCAACAATAATCATTATTGGCACAGTTTTTAACTTTATTAGTTAGATTTAATAATTTATTTTTTTTAGTTTAGTTTATTGTTTTTTATTTTATACATTTTAAAGTAACATTTTTTTTAGTGTTTATTTGCCCGTTAAATTAAAAAGTGTCACAATAAGATTGTCCTCATGTTTGTGCCACTATAAAGTATATAAGACTGACGGCAATAGTATCGGCAAGGTTCTCTTCCACCTCCAAAATAAAAAAAAGCTGAACCGACAGAAAGAAATCAAACGATTTCACTAGTTGTTTTTTAGCGGATAATAAAAACGCTTATTTTTTAAACGATTTTTAATAATAATAATAATAATAATAATAATCATAATAAAAAAATAATAATATTATTTTATGACATTAAAGTTATAGCTGTCACTTGATAATTTTTTTAATAAATAAATTTGCTCCGAAAAATTATTTTTAAAAAATTGCATCGATAATTTTTTAAAATTTCTTCATATCAATTTTTTGTTCTCATTTTTTTTTGCCATTATTTATTTGTTAAAAAAAATTATTAAATATCTCCTAAATTGATTCTCATTATTATTTTTATTTTTATTATTATTTTGTGAATTTTTGTTCAACTTTTTCAACAAATTCCCAAAAATCATCAGCAAGAAGTTTTGGTTCTTCAAAAGCAGCAAAGTGTCCACCACGAGGGAGATGATTGAATTGAATTAGATTTTTAAATCGCATTTCAATTAATGATTTTGGTGTGTACGCTATTTCGTGGGGGAAATTTGCACACGCTACTGGTACATTTGTCGTCAATCTATTGAAAAAAAAAAATATAAAAATTTAATATATGATAAAATTGTATTACTAATTAATTAATTTATTTATTAAGAAAAATACTCACGAATCATATTTGTTGTTATTTTCAGAACTGAAACTTTCGGCGTAGAGTCTCACGCTGGTTGTTATCGAATCAGTGATCCAATAAACCATTATATTGTCAAGCAATTCATCCATGGAAAACTTTTCCAACAAACCGCCGTCGTCGCGGAACCTGTACTCAGGATTGGTCCACGTGCTGAATTTTTCCAGGATATAAGTTGCAAGAGATGCGGGTGCTTGCATCAGTGCTGTGCCTGGATTTATTTTTATCGATAAATATGTATGAAAAAAATAGATTGGATATATTGGTGTAATATTTACCGATAGTATCAGGTTTCGTAGCTTGAAGATGGAAATAACCAGACTCTTCAAGTAATCTCGACCATTTTTCGGTCAACGGATATACTTTGGAATAGTGCTCGGATTCAATGACCAGTGACGGGAAATATGAGCCTACTAACAGCCAGAAGAACGATTTTGAATTTCGTACTCCACACATATTTAAATGGGCACCAGTAACTCTGCAAAAATTATTTATATTAATAATAGAAAGAAATTTTGCTTTATTAAATAATGATTTTTGTTAAATTGCTCTGTACTTTCTTAAGTATTTACATTTTTAAAAATATAAGCTCATTCCGATGTTACACTCATCAAGAGCTTTCATTTGAGTATCCACATGCATTTTTGATATATTTTTCATATATACATATATATATATATATATATAAATATATAAAATATATGAAAAATTGATGTGGGTACTCAAATGAAAGGTCTTGATGAGTGTAACACCACGATGAGCTTATATCATTAAAAATGTCAATAGTTCACGAGATACAAGGTCATTTCATATTTATGTATCTAGAGATAGAGCTTAAATACTTATCATCATAAATTACCTTTCAGAAAACAAAGTACTGATATCTGTCGTAATAGCGCTCCCCCAATCGCCGCCTTGGGTATAAAATTTATCAAAGCCTAATCTCGTCATCAGATTCTTCATAACAACAGCCATCTGAGAACCAAAGCATTTTATCAATTATCAATAGCTTAACTCATTAATTAAAATTTTTTAGATTTACAAATTCAAACCTGAGCATGACCCATATGAGGTCTGACAGCTCCTTGAGAAAAGCCATACCCAGGCAAGGAAGGCGCAATAACTTCAAAAACAAAGTCTTTTCCCGGCCTCGGTGTCGTTAACATCGGAATTATTTTTTGGAACTCAACGACTGAACCTGGCCAGCCGTGGACCAGCAGAAGTGGAAGTACTTTCAGTGGTTTGCCATCAGTACTTAGCGATTTGCTCGGCTTGACATGATAAAAATGTATATCAAGTCCTAGAGATTATCATAAGTCAATTTAAATATTAATTTTATTACAGAATAACTTTAGTTAGCGAATATTATAATTATAAACTATAATTTGAACTATCACCTTGAATGTTTGTGATAAATTGTGGATATTTATTAAGCAAATCTTGACGCTTGTACCAATCATATTTATTAATCCAATAATCGATTATTTTTTTAAAGTATTTGCTTGAGAGTCCGTAAGTCCATCCGACGTTCTCAAGTGGCGGTACCGGCTCACGTGTCCGTAACAATCGTTCTTTAAGATCGTTGATTACCTTGAAAAAGTAGCTTTGTCAATTGAATTAATAATATTGCTTATTTCACCGTACTCTAGTTAGTAATAAAGTAATTATATATATATTATTCTTACGTCCTTGGGAACTGAGATTTTAAATGGTCGCACTGATGAATCCTTGGTACCGTCAACTGGTCCCCAGTTTGGCTCCGGCATTCTCGGAATTTCTATTTCATTTTTCAAACAGCAATTCCTAAATAAAATAATAAAATATATTAAAATTTTTTAGGAGTAATAAATGAATAAATTAAACAAAAAAATAAATAAGACACGTACCCAAGATAGTAAGCAGCCAGGAGCGCGATAACTCCAAATAACAATTTCTTAATCATTATCACTAACGTTTGATCCGAACAGTTCGGCAGATACCGTTCTACTGATCACTGTGCACAAGTATCTTAAAAACGAGCGTGCAAATATAAAGTATAAAGTCCGGTGGTATATTATCAATGGTGATTGTCGCGTTTTAAGTAGTATAATGGAAGAAAAATGGAGTTATATATACACGCAATGAGTGAGACAGAGGATTAATAATTCTTTTGTGTCATTCTCTTATCTAATTTTTTTTTTGTTCAATGCAACTGTGAAACTTGATGTGTCATTGTATTTGTGTTTGAAAAAAATACTCTGCATCATTTTTTACAAATATTTATTATAAACATTTTGATTTTAATGACTTGCAATTTTATTTACAATTAAAATTCGTCTTTTTTAGCGTTTGCTGACTTTGAAGAATTATCAACGGCTGCTACGAATTTCCAGACGTCGTCTGACAGGAGTTTGGGCTCCTCTAGAGCAGCAAAGTGTCCTCCTCGAGGCATCCTTGTCACTTGGATTAGATTGTAGAATTTATCTCGGAGAAATTCTTCAGGAAAGAAGATCAACTCTTTGGGAAATTGCGCGCAGGCACTCGGGATTATAATAGGCCAGCTAAAACAAATTTTTTTTTTTTTCGATTGATAGTCTTAATTAAATTAAAAGAAGATAAAAAGATTATTAAAACACATACTACATCTCGTTCAAGCTAGATTGCAAATTAAATGATTCTGCGTAAATTCTCATGGCCGTAGTCATGCTATTTGGTATCCAGTACATCATTAAATTGTCAATCAAAGCGTCTGCAGTGAATTTTTCGTAAATTCCCCCATCATCTCTGGTTTTGTAATCGGGATTTGTTGCTGAAGAAAATTTTTCTAGCACGTAACCGGCTAGAGATGCGGGAGAGTCACTTGGACCGATTCCTATATGCAAAATTTTATATTTAAATATTATTATTTATTGAATTAAATTTTTAGTGAATTATAGAGAAGAGGAATAAATAAATAATTCAGACCAACAGTATCAGGTTTGGTTGCTTGTATATGCAAGTAGCCAGTCTCAAGAAGTTTGTTGAAGAAATGTTTCTTCATTGGATAAAGAAGATGATGATCTTCTTTAGGCAGTAGTAATGAAGGGAAAAAACTGTATAAGAATGTTTTTAAAGTTGTTTTGAAGCCTAATACGCCACAAAAATTTGAATGAATTCCTAAGACGCTGGAAAAATAAATTATATATTTTTGTAAGTCACTGTGATGAATATTTATCTACTGATTCATGGAATAATTCTTACTGTTGAGGGAATAACGTCGCCATTTGTCCGACAATGATAGATCCCCAGTCGCCGCCTTGGGTATAGAATTTATCGAAGCCCAGTCTGCGCATCAGATTCATCATAACAACAGCCATTTCTTTGGCACCCAACCCAGGTCGCACTGCAGGGCTGGAGAAACCAAAACCTGGTAACGAAGGCACAATAACTTCGAAAACAAAATCATGGTCTGCTTGTGGAGAAGTCAGCATGGGAATTAATTCGTAAAATTCTCTGACTGATCCTGGCCAGCCGTGGAGAATTAACAAAGGTACCACTTTTTTTCCTTGGGTATTTTTAGGTTTCACGTGAATGAAATGAATATCCAAACCTTCAACAAATAATTATCAATCAGTATTATTAATTGTTAGTTAATAATTAATGGATGCGCTTACCTTGAATGTTTGTTTTAAATTGGTCGTACTTGTTCAAATACGCGAGTCGCTTTTTGAAGTCATACTTGTTCAGCCAGTAATCAACAATATTTTTTTTCAAAAAAGTCCCACTTGTTCCGTAAGTCCATCCTGTACCTTCCAAAGGTGGAGCCAAGTCTCTCGTGTTTTTCAATCTGCTTTTCAGGTCATTCACTTGCTGATAAAGTTATCAACAATGAATTATTAACTCGTATTATAATTCATTGAACTATACAACTAAATAAATAATAAATAATTAATTAATTGCTTACCGCTTCAGTAAATAAAATTTCAAACTGTCTGACAGTTTTGTCAGCTTGTAAATTTTCTGTTCCTGGACCCCACCAAGTATTCGGCAATTCTATCGTTTTGACAGACGACTTTTGTAAATAAAACAATGACATAAAACCTACCATTAACAATCCGACAATAACTTTAACCACTACAAAAAACCCCATTTTATTTTTATAAAAAACTAATAATTGCAAAACTTATTCCTTGACCAATTCAAAAGATGAATCTGTTACAACCCGGTAAGATAACGGTGGATTGGACGCCCGTCAGAGCAAAACTAACCGTTACTCTCGTCTCAACTTCAATTAAGTCCGAAGTTTAAGTATCATACTTGTATGAAAAAGTCATGATAGTTGCGTAACAGGTTTATTTCTAGGATTATATATAAACATAAATCTACCTACTATAAAATTTTCATTATTTTTGCTTATTCTGATTTTTATATATTAAAATTATTATAAAATTTGACCGATAAGAGATCTTTATCTCATTCTTTTTCTATATAAAATTATCTCGGTATTTACTTAAGTGGAGAGATCTACACAAAGGCATTGAATGTTATTAATTTTAAACAATTTTACAGATTTTTATTAGTGCAAATTTCAAACGTTTCTTCACGCATTTATTAATAAGATTTAGTTCTCTATCTAAGACTTATTTTTCTAAAGAAGTTTATCTTTTGCATAAAAGTCTCTCTATCTACCTGTGTATCTTATAAAAATAATTTTATGACTATAAAATATATGTTTATTAATAAAGTAACGAAAATTTATAATTTTTTAACTTAATAATAATTACTGCGACGTTAAAATTCATCTTTTTTGGTTTCTGATAATTTGGAAGAGTTAAATGTAGCCGCTGTAAATTTCCAAATATCATCGGACAAAAGTTTTGGTTCTTCTAGCGCAGGAAAATGTCCTCCTCGAGGCATCCTCGTTACCTGGATTAGATTGAGGTATTTGTCTTGAAGCAATTTCGGAGGATAATAAAATAACTCGTGTGGAAATTGTGCACAGGCTGTGGGTACTTTGATAGGCCACCTAAAAAATTAAAAAATTAAATAATTGATAATTTATAAATGTTAAGAAATAAAATAAAGATTAATATTACGTACGATAATTCGGAGAGTCTACTAAAAGAATTCAATGACTCTGCGTAAAGTCGCATGGACGTTGTTATGCTGTTTGAGATCCAGTAGATCATTAAATTGTCGATTAAAGTGTCTGGGGTGAATTTTTCATAAATTCCGCCATCATCTTTGGATTGATAAGAAGGGTTTGTGCCATAAGAAAATTTTTCTAGCACATAACCGGCTAGTGCTGCTGGTGAGTCACTCAGACCAATTCCTGCAATTTTAAGAAATTAACGGTGATTAAAAAATATACATTGATTTTCTTATTGATAAAATTGTTACAAAAATATTAAAATAATAACTTTACTTCTCGAAGATTTAAAAAACTAGAAATGCAATTTTCCACTTATAATTTAATTAAAAAAAAAAACTCAAAGTGCAATTTCTAAAAAATATTTCTTAGTTCTAATTTAATAATTAAAAAAAAAAAAAATTAAAAATGTCAACTAACTTTATTATTATTATTATTATAATAAAAAATAAATATTAAATAAATTACACACCAACAGTGTCAGGTTTGGTTGCTTGTATATGTAAGTAACCAGTCTCGAGAAGTGTTTTGAAGAAATGTTTCTTCATTGGATAAAGAAGATGATGATCTTCTTTAGGCAGTAGTAATGAAGGAAAGAAACTGTATAAAAATATTTTGAACACTGATTTCCATTCCGCAAGATAACAATAGTTTAAATGGATTCCCAAGAGACTAAAAATGTAATTGAATGTCATCAATTGATTTTAATAATTTGCTGTTCAAAATTATTCATACTGTTCAGGAAATAACGTCGCCATTTGTCCACAAATCTTAGCTCCCCAGTCGCCGCCTTGGGTATAAAATTTATCGAAGCTCAGTCTGCGCATCAGATTCATCATAACAACAGCCATTTCTTTGGCACCCAACCCAGGTCTCACTGCAGAGCTGGAGAAACCAAAACCTGGTAACGAAGGCGCAATAACTTCAAAGACAAAATCATGGTCTGCTTGTGGAGAAGTTAGCATGGGAATTAATTCGTAAAATTCTCTGACTGATCCTGGCCAGCCGTGGAGAATTAACAAAGGTAACACGTTTTTTCCTTGGGTATTTTTAGGCTTCACGTGAATAAAATGAATGTCCAGACCTTCGACAAATAATTATCAATCAGTATAATTAATTGTTAGTTAATAATTAATGGATGCGCTTACCTTGAATGTTTGTTTTAAATTGGTCGTACTTGTTCAAATACGCGAGCCGCTTTTTGAAGTCATACTTGTTCAGCCAGTAATCAACAATATTTTTTTTCAAAAAAGTCCCATTGGTTCCGTAAGACCATCCTGTACCTTTCAAAGGTGGAGCCAAGTCTCTCGTGTTTTTCAATCTGCTTTTCAGGTCATTCACTTGCTGATAAAATTATCAACAATGAATTATTAACTCGTATTATAATTCATCGAACTATACAACTAAATAAGTAATTAATTAATTAATTAATTAATTGCTTACCGCTTTAGTAAATAAAATTTCAAACTGTCTGACAGTTTTGTCAGTTTGTAAATTTTCTGTTCCTGGACCCCACCAGGTATTCGGCAATTCTGGTACAACTCCCGTAGATGGCTTGTTAATATAAAATATTGTCATCACAGTAGCCATCAGTAAGCCTGCTGTGACTTTGAATACCGGTGAAATTTCCATTTTTATTGAATAGTAATTTAATTAATTATTTTTTGTCCCATGACAGCAACGTTGATGTTGACACACACTTACCGTCACTCTGATGCGACCGGGCATAAAACTAACTTAATACAGAGCGCGAGTTTCAGGTAAATTAGCGGTTAACTCTTTTGAAAATTAAATTAAACGACATTTAAAATAAGTGCGTGCCGAAAAATTGATCAAAAGTTTCATATCAAAACTAATTACTTCACCAATTTCATATCAACTGCTATTAAGTTTGCTAAGTTCGTAAATAAAGTAATAAATTAGTGTCAATTATTATTTTTATTGTATTAAAATGTTTCTCGTTAATTTCATTGTAATTTTTTTTAAACATATTTTAATTGTTAACTTATTAATCGACTACTTTTGTCTGACGCGTATATAAACACAATCATATTATTGTTTTCCTGACAATAATAACAATCCGAATAAGTTTCTTACCATCAGAGGTTATGAAAACAGCTGACAATATTTTTTTCTATATAAAAGATTCAAGACAATATTGATCGGGAAAAAATATTAATAAAAATTACAGGTAAGAATTTTTTAATAATTTTTTTTGAGTAAAATTCTAAAAAAAAAAAAGTCATTTTGCTATTTTAAGTCTTAAAAATATCCATTGATAAAAATTTAGCAATAATAAAAATAAAACATTCAAAGTATTAGATAAATGAAAAAAAAAAAAAAAAATATAATTCTGAGTAGTATAATTAATTTTGAAAAATTCTGGAGTTAAAAATAATCAAGTGTAATTTTTTTAAGCACTAACTACCAATTAAAGTAAAGTGATATTAAATTTCGCTGTCACTTGACAATTTTTTTAATTTTTTTTAACACATAAATTTGCTCCTAATTATTTAAAAAAAAATTGCATTTTTAGTCTTCTAAAATTTCAAAATGTCAATTTTTTTTATAATATTTTTTTGTCACAATTTATTAGTTAGAAAAATTCTTAAAATTATCAATTATCTGCTAAATTAATTATCATTAAAGTAAAAGCTAAATTATGGCTTTTAAATATATTCTAAATAAAATATTTATTTCTTATAAATTACTTAAGGATAAAACTGATGAGTAAATAAAAGAAAAATAAAAATAAAAATAATTAAAACAATAACAAATACATATATTCTTTAGGAAGGTGATACAATCAATAGATTTTTGTATTTTTCGTGTTGAACATTTTCACTCATTTTGTTTAAACGCATTACGTTTTTATTTTAGTTAACTTTTTTAAAATTTTATTTATTTTTATTATTTACGTTTTAGTTATAGTTATCCATAATTCCTTTTATCACATTGCAGATCAATTATACCTTAGCAACAAGTATTTACTAATTTTACAATTGTTTTTTATTTATTTTAAAATAATTACTGGGTTACTTTGCGACAAAAGCGGCTTATAACTGCAATCATTACCTTAATTTACTCTAAATAAATTTATCTAAAAATTCGATGATTTATGGACGATCGCAGTAAATAATATTTATTGTTACACTACAAGCTTTTGTCAAAAATAATAACATTAATTTTGTTTTTCTAATTCCGCACAAAAATGTCATCGTCAATAATTAAAAACAATTTTTCTTTTTTCGTCATACTTAAAAATTTTTTATATCGAATATGATGGAACTATCATACATAATAATCTGATTTATATTATATTAGGCCAATTAGTACAATTAGTTTTTTTTTAAATATATAACATAAAATAATTAATAAGTCAACAATTTTTTTATCTTTTTATCTTTTTATCTTTTTATCTTTAAAAATAAAAATTTAAATAATCAAAAAATTTATACACGAACAACTATAAATTGTATCGGTAACTCATGATACTAAAGTATTCAAAATAAAAATAACATAATAATATTTATAATTATAATAATATTAAAAAATAAGGCGTCTATAATTATCAATAAATTTTAGTCAATGAACATTTGATCATACGTGCAGAATTTTTAATATATTAATAATAAAATAATAATAATATTCTCATATATATTTATAAACAAAATAAACATCTAGAAACTTAAAAAGAAAAGGCTAATTATTGTAGAGTAGCTAAATGTACTCTTACCTTTTCAATCTATAATTAATTATGATTTATTATTATTATTATTATTATTATTATTATTATTATTATTCTTTAATCACTTTGTTGCTATTTAGCAATTGTCTCAACAATAATTAATTAAGAGCTTTAATTAAATATCTTTTTTTAAAAAACTGCAAATTTGGACGTAAAAAATTCCAATTACCGTACAAATACAATTCTCATTAATTTAATTAAATATAATTTTTGAGACAACCTTTGCATTCGTGCAGTTTTAAGTTCATTAAATCTACATACTTATATTATTATTTTTACTACGTATCTGCACGTGTAAATTACATTCTCATATACAAATGTTTATTTGTTATTATTATTATGGTAACAATGTGTCCGAAATTTTAAATAACTTTATCTAAAAAATAACAAAGCTGCTAAGTTAATCAATTAATTAATAGTCTAATTGGATGATAATTAATCAATAATTGATCTATTAAGAAGAAATTAAAGTTGATTTTTTGTTTTAATTTTTTTAAATCAATTAAAGATCCAAAAAAAGTTAACGGCACATACACACACGCACTCATTTCTCCCTGTCTCGTAGCTCACTCTCTCTTTCATTGCATTTATAATAATTTTAAAGTTTTACTTTTTAATATTGTTCGTAGCTGCAAATATGACATCGAATGACGTATATAATCTAACTATACATATATAACTATGTACAAGTGAGGCGACGATGGTGAAGAAACTTAAGGGTTCTCTTGACAATTTTTTTTTTTTTTTTTCACTTATTTTTATTGTAAACTCTTGATGATGATATTTCTTCTCGTCATCTTCGGGATGATTTGGAAGCTTGATTTAATATAAAATTTTTCAGGGGTATCTTGGTAACGAAGAATCTTTAACGGAGATCTCGAGGCAGGGAAAAATTGTCAAAAACACTTCAGCTGCTTCATCTTCTTGATAATGTTTTAGATACTCTTCTTAAGCGGGTGGATTCCTCCGAGTACGCCTAGAGTCTATTTATTATTTATAATTTTTTTTTAATCTTGTCAAGACGATGAAATTTTGGACTTGGCCGTTTGTTAGACATCCGTATATTTACTTAGTTTATCACGTAATAACATATTTTCGTTCTTTAATCGATCAAGTTCTTGTCGCAGTCCCATATTCTGAAATAAAAAAAATATATTAATTAATTAAAGAACAATCTTCTTGTCTTTCAATCATTTTAATTAAAGAAACGAATTAAAAGTATTGAAAATAACAAAATTTTAATTCCTTTTAATACTTTTTATGTAAAAAAAAAAAATGATTCTATTGAGATGCGCACGCATCCGGCATTTTGTCGCTTCTTCCATTTTGTTGATAATTTTTTAACAACTCTTAAAGAAGAAATTACAATCTTCTTGCCTTTTAATCATTCTAATAATAAGGAAATTTTAATTCCTTTTAATAATTTTTGTGTAAAAAAAAATGAATCTATTGGGATGCGCACGCATCGGCCATTTCGTCGCTTCCTCCTTCGTGTTAATAATTTTAAACCAACTCTTAAAGAAGAAATAATTACCTCTTTTTCAAGAAAACCAGCTCTTAAAGCAATTTGATTTTCCTTCATTCGACGCGCATCCCGCGATCTTTTAGCAGCCATATTATTCTTCCTACGACGAGCCCAATATTTGTCATCCTTCAGGTCATCCGGCACAAACTGCAACACCCAAACATCCCACCAAAACAATTAATTTAATAAAACCCATCTCTCGATAACAGTGAAATAAAAAAAAAATAAAAGAAACTGTAGCGTGACTTTTAATACCTGTTTCCGAGATTTCTTAATCATCGGCTGTGGTTTGAGTTCCTCATCGGAGAATGCCCGGGTTCTCGGGTCAAAGTCTCGGCCCGATGACGCCATCGACAGCGCTATAAGACAATAGATAACCCATTGTATTCAGTTGTGACACAAGCCGCGACCTCAACTCGCCAAAATCTCTACAAAGCTCCTTACAAGTATTTTCTTAAATCGGTAACAATAATTGACTTACTAACCAAATAATTATTAGTTAATAAAAGGTCATATTTACTCGAGTCGGCAGGTGATGGTGGATTTAGTGTGTCAGGTGAACAACAATCGCTCGGAGAGGGTGATCTTTCCCGCTTGGTAACCGGTTCAAGATGTAATCCAGCAGGTCCTTGGTGGCTCGCAGCTTCATTTGGGTTATTCAGTTTGTGTAATTGACCTGGCTGCATGCTCCCTTGTACTCCACCGCCCACTCCGTCGACAGGTATTCCATTCTCTGATAAAAACTCATCCAGATCCACGTACTGAATAATGTATTAAGTATTCATTTATTATTTTTATTTCATTTTCAAATTTACTATCACTAAGTTTTGTAATTGTTTTTAATTTCATTAATTATTTTCTGGCAGACCCAATTCATCTTCTTTAAAATCAACTTGACAAAATGTGTCACACTAGAAGAGTATCAATTGACATTAATTTTTTATTTAAAAAATTACCAGTTTTTTGACAATCTTTTTCCATTAAATTTTGACTCATTTGGAAAATTATTGAGCTAGAAACAAAATAATAATTTGGATCCACCAGAGATTCGCATGCAAAAACGTCAAAATAAAAAAAAAAAAATCATCCAAAAATTTATTAGAATAATAATTGTTATTATTTTAACAATAAAGAATTATTGTATTAGTAAATAAAAAATGCAAGAACAAAAGGACAAAATCGCGATTGTAGGCGTAACGATATCACGGAGGGTGAAAGTCTTGTCGGTTGGTTGGTTGATTGGTTGGTTGTTTAGATTCTTATATTTTATACTCATACTGATTCTGTTGCAGCAAAGTATTGAGTATTAAGTATAAAAGAGTAGTCTAGAGTACAACTAACCAAGTATACAAGTGTGTGCTATTCCAAGAGCTTCCTTGTTTTCACAAATCCAGGAAGTCTCACAGCTCTATACTAGCGCAATATTTTTTTACAACGTTGCGTAACTTTGCGTGCCTCAACAACGGGAAGTATGGTAAAAAATAAGAAAATAAATAAATCTAAATCTAAATAATATACATTATATTCGAATGAAATAGGTAAGGAAAATCCAGCCAGTCATTAGTTGGGTTACTTTTGTTGACATCTTACCTACATTACTTTTTTTTTTAATTATTAATTTAATTTTTACACTATTTTGGATGGTTTCATTTGAGCGTTTATTATTCTTTCTTTCCGTCGTAATACATACATGATTCAATACCTTCAGGTCGGCATCATAAGGCAGGGTTTTGTCCCATAAATTGGGACCAAGGAAGGCGGCTTGTGCTTCCACATTGCCCCACAATTCACCGTCAGCGTCTTTTTTTTCCTCTGGTCCATCTTTATTTTGTTTACCTGCAATTAAAAATTTTCGTTAATTACAATTTTGAAAAAAATTTATTTATTTATTTAAATTAAATATTCCAAAAGTATTGAATGAAGCATTAGAAACTAAGTCTAAGTCATATGTGACGACTTAGGTGATTTTTACACGCAGGAGAACGGCATTGCGGGTCGACTGTCAAGGCTACGAGAGCATGCTTGTCACGCCACTGTCCAACACTAGCTCTACACTTGGATTTAGAAAAAAATATAATAACTCCAACAGAAGTAACATTGCTTTTATTACAGTCTGGTTTAATTAATAAAATATACAATTATAACTAGTCTGTGAATTTAAAAAAGTAAATTTAATAATCAAGCACTGAAGATTTGATTTCTTCAATTGCTGCTGCTGCTGCTGCTGCTTAAATTCACATTTTTTGGACGTTGAATTAAAAGTACTACGTAAACGTATACCGGGTTTTTGCTGGTGGGCTAGTGAAGCGTAGCACCGGTGTACGCCTGTACAGAGATTAGTTCCGCAGAGAGGTTTTAGTCCGAGAGCCTAGCCTTGAACTAAATTACAGGCTGGACTGATATGTTGAGTTGTGTTGTTTAGTTGTTCGGATTTTTATGTTAAGTATTGATATGAGTTGTTACCTAGACTGTTTAGCACGCAATATTTATTTAATACTTTTTTTTTTTGTGCCAACTTTGTTGGGAACTTATTGCCTTTATCGTATTAATTATAATCGTTGTCGTTAATAGTGAATGCGCAATTGTCATTGGAAATATTCTGGCGAATTATTAATTATTTATTTCTGCGCTAGTTTATTTTTGTGACATTATTCAAATGATTTTTAGTCAAACGTGTTGATGGAAAAATTTGGGATTTTTTTTTTTATTGCTTTTTGTTGATAAATTTTATTTAAAAAAAAAAACTAAATGTTTTATTTTAATATTTAAAAAGTAAATTTTTAATTTTTATTTAAATCTAGTTAGATAAAATTTTTTAATTTAATTTATTAAAATTTAAAAATATTTTTGTCAAGAAAATTGTCTTAATAGAAGTTTTTTTTTTTTTAAACTTTTTTTTTTTATCAGCAATAGAAAGAAAAACTATGTAAAACTTAACAGTAATTACTTTTTAATGCCCGCGTTACACTAAACCTTTTCTGAAGTAAAAAATTAAGACCATAAAATAAAATAATATGAATAATTACATTCTAAACAATTTATCGTAAATTATTAAACTAAAATTAGTAATTATAATTTATAAACTTAATAAAAAATTAAATTATATGCTATTAAACTATAAAACCATGGCTTAATAAAAAATTTATTTTTTTTTATTTTTTTTTTTTTTTTTTTTTTTTTTTTTTTTTTATATAATTACTTCCTTTAATCATCAAGCAAGAAATAAATGCTAGTATCGATTAAAAAATGTCTTTAAATAAAGTAAAAAATTTTCTTAAAACAAAACCTCTTGATTAGACAACAACAATAATTAATTATTAACAACAAGCAATTAAAAAAAAATAAAGATAAAGTGTTAATTCGTATAATAAATGAAATTCAATAGATATACTGGATAAAAACAGAGATTCACTTTCATTCCCACATTCGCATTAATAATAATATACAAGTATATAAAGTTGACGATGTAATCTCAGCCTTGTATCCTTGATAGACTAGTCACGGTTCAACGAGAACCACTTCAACTAGTTTTCCATACAATATATATTATTTTATTTGCAGTTTGATACATTTATTAACGGCTGGTTTTTTTCTAAAAAAAAATCAATACGAATGAGTAATTAAAATCGAAAATTAAAAACGAATGAGAAAGCGGCTGCCGGCGGATATATTATATTTATAGGTATCTTGATGAATTACAAGAAGGTGTGGAACGCGGAACGCGATTCAGAGTAGAGGAAATGCTGTCGTCCTTGGCCACGTCGAACAGAGGACTTGCTCAAAGATCCCACATCATTCATTTGATTGTTTGTTTTTATTTATTTATAATAACTTTTATAAAAGCATATCCTTATTCATTATCACTCAATTCTAATAATTTACATTTAATTAATTAATTATTTATTGTTTTTCACACTTGGCTTTTCAACAAGTTAATTTGACATAACATCCATTTTTTTTGAAATAATACAACTTAATTAGCATTAAAAAGTATTAATATTGTAACTAGTATCAATTTTGCTATTTTAAATTACGCGCGTTAAGAGGCGCCATCTATGTACGTCATTTCCCGTAGTGGCAATGTTAAAATAGCGGAAAGAAATAGGAATGTATTGTTCTAACCCTATTTTCTTCACTATTATTTTATAAATTGATTATATTATTGAAAATAATTGTTATGCAGATAATAATTATATATGTTAATATAAAATAACAATTGTTTTATTTTATAACAGTAGTTTTAAAATATAATGAAGCAATTATTGGCTTGTACGATAATTTATAATAGTTTAAATGTTAACTTTATCAACCGACTGATAAATTTAAATTTTATTCGAGATAATAAAGTTTTCTCAGACGTTAATTATTATACTTATTATCTGCAGAGTTATAGTAGATAGTAATTAAAATTTTATTGGGATAATAGTTACCGCGTCGGTTAAAAAAATGAATTGTAGTTTATGATTTGTTAAAGAGTAAACTACAAGAGTGTAGATGTTGAGGAAGTAAAATACGATGAAAAATAAAAGTTTAAGAGAGAGGATAGCAAGTGCTACGGTATGCTTGCCAGTAGGCAGTGAAAGTTGCTTATGCTACTTTCCCTTTGGGCCTTTGTGGCGCGAGTCACTTAACTGAAACACGATTTTAACGCTTAACCCAAGCAGGAAGTTATTGAGCTCTTTTAATTTCCGGGCTTTTTGGCTCAAACCAAAAAAGTTCCCAATTGCAAAAAATTTTAATTGTTTACAAGTTAGACAAAAACTAATTTAATTTATAAAAACTAAGTAATCAAATTACCAGTAGATTAAATTGCAAAATTTTGTACACAAGATGTAAGATCATGGTCATGGCCAGAAAGATATTGCAATTTAATTAGCACACGGTCTACCGTCTACCTGTACCAGTGATGCAATTTGGAAACTTAATAAATAATTTATTTTAATTAAATAGAATCCATTGACAGAGATTAATTGGATAAAATAATTTATTTAAAAATGAAATTTCATTTTTATATAAACCGTTTTTTACTGACCAAATATGTTAATAAATTCGGGTAGTTTTGTATGATCGAATCCGGCGAATGAAAGGTGGGTCAAGCTTGGACAATTCACTTTCAAACTTTCTCGTGGTACTGCCGTCTCCCCTTCTTTTGAACTTTTTACGGTACGTTATATTAGTAATAGGCAATAAATAAGAAGAGAAAAAGTATCAACTGTTGAATATTTTAAAGACTCAAGTCCTCAAAAATTTATCATTAATAAATTAATAAATTATCTCTTTATAGAGAATCAAAAGTTCTTTTACTAATCGTTACAATCACTTAAATTGTGGTAATCCCCAAAAAATAAACTTTAAATAATTAGATAACTAGAAAATAATTAACTGTTAAACTTTTTATGACTGATGTCTAAACTTTTATGAAGAAGCTAAAGTGTTTAAAAAATAATTCAATTATATAAATTTGTTGTTTAAATTTTAATAATCGTTAAAGTAAATTTTAATTAAAATGTTAGCAAAAAAATTAATACTTTTCCTATTATGAATAAAAATAAAATTAATTTATGTCCAAATTGTCAATAGATTAATTCAAACAAGTAATTTACTTCTCTTCGATCAATAAATTTAATAACAAAAAGTCAGTAGCAATATATTAAAAAAGTATCAATAAAAACTGAAGAAATAGAACAAAAAGTATATGAGACAAGTGGAATTACGTAACCCGCCAAAAAAAAAAAAAAAGAAAGTTTGTAAAAAATGACACGGAACAAATGACGAAGAACGGAACAGTTGTATAGTCTTAATTGACAAACTTTTTCCATGAAGAGCAGTACAGAAGCTAAAGACTCGATAGTGTATCGGTCTTAAAAAATAAATTAAAATTACAATAATAATTATATATATATATATATATATATAATGAAATGAAGAATTTTAATACCGAATACCGACTGTCGATTAACGTACACTTATAAATACATACACAACTATAAATGTATAAAACATGTTATCTAAAATTAATTCTTAACAGCTGTCGCATATGACACAAACTCATCTTCTATTCCTTCAGATGATGCGTGTCAAGGACATTAGACTCGATATCCGTCTATGCTAATCTATTTCGATCACTGCAAAATAATCGGTACGGCTAAATTATTTATCACCCTAAATTACAACGATATTTGCAGATCTAAGGCTTTTTATATTATCATTAACCACTACTTTCATATTCTCATCTTTAATTCTTAATACAAGGCAAGATAACATTAAACTTATCAACAAAAATTGAGTCATTTAGATAACGAGGTTATAAATAATATATTTAATTGGTAATCCAATTACTGATGTATAGTCGCGTTGTTCGGACCACCGAGAAGAACAATTAAAATTTATAAATATTAATTTTTAATAATTGCTAAGAATTGCCTTTAAACAGGCGATTAAATTTTTATAAATTTTAAAATAAAAGTTAAGTATATATTTCATCAACAGTATAATTAATTATGCAGTGTGCGTGTTCCCGCATATTGCTCTTAGCTTCCTTGTTTGACTAGGAAGTCACATGACTTTCGCTTTCACCGTCAACGAATAATACTTTTGATCTTAACTCTTAATATAATCTCAAAATTTAACCAATTTAACATTTCAAAATCCTCCCTAGCAAAGGTATTGTTTGAAATTACACTGCATTAGCGGTTAATTTAACCAAAAATAACAGGGTTCAGTTATATTAATGTAAAAAAGGTAAAGGTTCAACTCAACCCGGAAGAGAATATACTGCTTATCGGTCTAAGTTCTTCAAGTTCTGCTGGAGAAAGTAATCACAGCCCACACCGATACGAGAATGTTGGGAATAGACACCTTGTGATTTCCATCTCTCTTTCTCTCGGCCTGGCTGTGTTCTCACAAAACATTTGCAAATTTCCTCAAAGACTCACACGCATTTATACATCCATATATTATATATTTATATATACATATGCGTACTTTTATCATTTACTTTTAACACTTTTACTCTTACTCTGTACTCCTGGATTTATAATACTTGCATTTTTATCCTAAACGCTATACACGCTTTCTACCAGACACATTTAACATTTTATTAAACTTTTTGTTTCTCGACTGTTCGTTTATTTTCAACACAACATATTTTCAATTTAATATTGACGGAAGTATTTAAATATTATGTGATTTTTTTATTACTTCAGATAAAGAGATTAAATATTAACAATAATATTGCGAGTGAGCATGAAAGTGAAAACGGTCACTTAACAACTTAGCGTACTTTAAATATCATCGATATATTTTTTTCTTTAATTTGCTCGATTGAAAGTTTATGTTTTGATAATTTACTGTCTCACATTCATTTGGTTAATTAATTGAATTGCACTTGTAGAAATTATTAGAGAATATCTGTTAAAATTTGGGTTGTTTCCAAAATTCTAATGGTCATACTTTTAGTATATTTGGTATAATTTAAAATAATTAATGACATTGATCAAGAGATAATACTGTTATTGTTGATCTTAAATACTGCAAATGTTTAAACTATTTAATTGAAGTATTCAACTGATTTAAAGAAAAAATTCGAATTTATTTAATTAAATAATTTTTTGGAAATACTGTAATTAATTTTTAAAATAAAATATACTTTAATAATTAATATGAAGAAGTATTGAGTAATTAATCCAGACCATTAGAATAAACCAAAAAATGTTGTTTGAATCAATAAACAATTGACAAAAATAAAGATTTATTGTTAATTATAAATTCAGATAACAATCATATCTCTGAAACTATTTGAACATTGTAATTATAATGAAGCAACAACACCATTTTTAGGCCATTTTTGAAAGTAGTTTTCAAGTTAGTAGTCACAATAATATCTCTCGAATAAATTCATCGATTTTGATCATTCTTGTGACAATCAAAAGCTTTTAAAAAATTATTCAACCGATTTTGTTTTGGAATTGATCAAGCGATTTAAAGATATATGCAACGAATTCTTCAAAAATTAAAAAACTGGCTTATTTATAATGTATGCTAAAAAAAAAAAAAACTAATTTTTGAACAAAAAAAAAATAATTTTTTGACTAAAGTAAGCCTTTTTATTTTCTTTTATTTTCAGTGTGAATGTTCTAAAAGTAATTATTGAAAAGTTTTATTTTAATATTCAACAAAGTACTATTACTGTATATCAGTAATTATTTAATTTTGTTTGTTTTTATAATTATCGAGTTTTTATCGCTTTAAAAACTAGCATCCGGTGATGAATTTTTCAAGCTGACACCAGCTATATACAAGGTAATTTTACTACAAATAAGTTTTTACCCAATATTTTTGTTGAAACATGAAAAAACTAGTCAACTTATTAGCGTATTTTTAAATTAAAAAAAATTAACATAAAATTTTCCGTCGCTAAATAAAAACTAATTCGAGTTTTTTTTTGTTTTGCTTAAATTATTATCATCGAGGTCTAGGCGGTTGGGTCTCGGGTCGCATCGATAGTCTGCAAGTGTTTTAAAAATGTTTTTTTAAACAAACATATTTACAATTAATAATAATAAATATTTATATGAATATTAATATAATAAGTTTCTTAAAAAAAAAAAAAAAAAAAATAAAAATATGAACATTGAGATTTATGATTATTATTCTGTCAATAGTTTAATCACTTGAAATTGATTTAACATAGATTCTTCCTTAAAGTAATTTATAGCTTGTGGTAATTGTATTTTACCAATAATTTAAAATAACCAATAAATTTATTTAAAGCGATGATTGAAAATTAATGATCAGAATTAACAGACATAAAATTATAAAAATAAATAATTGGATTATTGATATTTATTTTTAGTTTTAATCTAATCGAAGTAATTAATTAAGTTAATGAAACATAACGTTTACGAAAAATATAATAAATGGGTTAAAAAAATAAAAATAAAGGTTAAAAGTTAAAGATGTATACATAGAAAATATATCCATGAAGCCCGACTGTAAGGCTTGTTAACCAATATACTACTTATTCAGGTCAAATTTATCTTCTTACTTTCATTAGTAGATATATACATGTACATGTATGTATATATATATAATATTAAAAAAGTAAACATCAATTATTTGAGCAAACAAAAAAGCGAATTTTGTTATACAAAATAGATACGGGTGATTATTTTTAATTTTTAATAACATAAAAAGTTGAGTCGTCGGTTCGAATAAATATAAATGATAATGAACAATGAATATAATTTAAATTGTAAACGGGCGTTGTTATTATATATTATACTAACGGACGAGGTGGGTCGGCAATGCATCAATTCTTGTGGTAAGGCTTCACTTCGTTTAGGTCACTGATTATTATTATATTGTGAGTGTGTGGCCTCGTGAAAGGTCGGGTTATGGTCACTGGGTCATAGTGTCTTTTATCGTAAGATTAACATCTAATCTGACACGTCTTTTGATCTAAATTGTTATTGTTATCACGTGGTATTGTAATCACCTCACCCCTTTCACTCTTTCTCAAAGTCGGCGCAAACATTTTTTAGATTAAATTTATTTTATTTTTATTCACCAATAAAACCATTTAACAGAATATACCAGCAATACTAAATCAAGTGATTCATTTGCTTATTTTATTTAAAAAGCTTGTATTTTTATTTTTACCCTTTTAAAATACTTATTTTTAAATATTTATCCTTTTTCAGTATTGAAATATAATAAAACAATTTTTTAATCATCAATAAATGTATTTAAAATATCGAAACAAGTTTTATCTATCGGCGATAAGTTAAATTCAATATCTTGTTTCAAATTTCGCGCACTTACTGACGCGCCATCTATGTACGTCATTTCCCGTAGAGCTGACATTAAAATAATGAGAAGAAATACAATTATTATGTTTTGGCTTTGAATTTTTGACTGATTATTTTATAAATTGTTAAAAATATCATAATTTAATTAAAATAATGTATATTTGTATTAATAAAAGTGTAATATTGTACAAAAATTGTCTAAAAATAAATTAATCGGGTTATTGGCAGTGGTAACACTAATTACCTGGGATGCGGATAAGGTTAAAAAAAATAGCTAAATGATGTATAATATATAAATAAAATAAATAAAAAGCGGACAGGATAGGCCGGGTAGATCCAATAGTCAGACAGCCTATCCCTGCGATTGTTAACCGATCAAAAGAAATTAAATTTAGTCCACGTAAACAGATAATAATCAAATTCTTTAAAGCCCGTTGTATAATACGTGATTCATATACGCGTTTCCTACTTCTGCAATTATTCTCGCGAATTTTAGTATACCTGGTGTAATAATGTGTTGGTACTTTTATTTGTAATACGAGCATTGGACTTCCGCTATCATGATTTATTATTCTGGCGTTCGGGTGTTCATAATTTACACTGGAAATATTGTATAGAGTTCGACGAGGCAACAGGTGGGCGTGCCTAGACTTGATCAGCCTTGCGCTCTCTGCATTTAAGTGTCTGCTAATACTTTTTGTCGCGATTTTTAAGTCTGTTGAAGTATTTTAAAAATGAAATTTTCTTGTTACAAACTTTGGTACCAAAAGTCTGGGCCAAATATTGAAGAGACAAAATTGTAAGAACAATTTTTAGCAACAAATAGTAATTCTCTACAAAACAAGTCTATAAATTTTACCATAAATCCCATAAGTTAGAATAGAAGATACTCAAATTTTAACGCTTCAAAGAAGAAATTTTTCGGAGCTAATCACCACAAAAATATTTGCAAAATTTGAAATCAAAATTTTCCCCTATCTCACCCCCCTTTATTCAGAATCTCAAACCTAGGCTTGTAAGTCCAAAATTTTCCACTGACCAAGACATATATTATGTCTATTGCAAAAACTATTGGCCAACATATAATATAAAACTTTAAAAAACTGATGGTAGCAACACCGAAGATTAATAAACCAGATCATTACATAAACCTCACCATTGATATAAACATGATGTTGTCGCCATATGTGCTGGTACTGTGTCCACCTTGAGCTGGTACTGTCGTCGTGTATAGGCGGTAAGGGTGGATGCAATTGGTGCGCGTGAGTGGTAGGTGGAGGCAGATTTGGGGGCGGTTGTGGCTGGGGTTGATGCGCAGGTGCTAGGACAATGTGAGGGTGCGAGGGTGGAACAACTTGTGATTGGTTTTGCGGCTGATGATGGGGCTGTTGTTGGGATTGGGGTTGTGTGGGCGGCTGGGGGTGGTGAGGTCCATGCTGCACTACAGTTACCGAAGGTGACACTAATTGTTGGTACTCCATTGCACAGTTTGTCAATTAACAATCAATAATTAATAATTAATAGTAAAAAAAAAAAAAAAAAAAAAAACTCCACCCAACATTCACAGTCTGTTTATAATTGTCAAATTAATCACTTCACTCACAAGTGTTTATTGCAAATCATTTTTATAAATTATCCGCGAATTAACGCGCTCATATTTTCGCGGATTTTTTATTTTTAATTTTATAAAATTATAATTACAGGTACAATTATTAAACTTTAAATGGAATGGAAAGTT
This sequence comes from Cotesia congregata, assembly GCA_905319865.3. Classification (NCBI taxonomy): domain Eukaryota; kingdom Metazoa; phylum Arthropoda; class Insecta; order Hymenoptera; family Braconidae; genus Cotesia; species Cotesia congregata. The sequence continues at coordinate 371,237 of CAJNRD030001118.1, read as the reverse complement.
ATGAACCCGGCACAGTCTGTGATTAAGACAGTCTCCGGGTAAATTTGGGCGCGTGTCGCGCTAGGTTCGCGATCAACGAGACACTACTAGCGGCACACGGCCACCGGTCGAGATCGGACCGTCAAACGGCCCCACGCTCAGTAAAACGGCCTATACCACCGTGTACCGCCTCCACTTCTGTACGATCATGTTCCCCACTCAACTTCTACTCAAAGTCCGTATAGTGGGCTTATATCTTAACCGATTCTCTCTCCTATACCCACCGCGATACTTCCCCCCCCACTCGTATCGTCTCTTTAAATCGCGCAGGCCAACACATTTATACTTTTACAATACAAATAAACTATCGATGAGCGTGTCTCTATATATTGTATGTATCATATATCCCTACCGAGGATCCGCGGCACCCCTTCTTATCTCACCTTGGAGTTGCCAAGCAAGAGGAACTTCCGTATTCGACTGATAATTATATATGTAGAGTACACTTATTCTCCCAAGTACTCTCTTATTCTCTTTAATACACATGACTTTTTAATTTAATGAAGATACCGCGGTATTCGGGTATCTTCAAAAATAATTACGATCAAGACGATCAAGACGAGAAAGATTTGGTACAGGTAGATTTAACTTAAGTATATTTATGATTATGATACGCGTGTGTGAGAATTTTTTAGTATCAAGTAAATAAATAAAAGGAAAGAGCTTGGTGTACAGGCATTTCACTATTAGAGGTAAGAGAGTATGGTGTATATGGTACACTAGGCGTAGCGGTGAAAGTCGCCGAAAGTGGTTTTATTTCAAGGTGGACCCGGGCCAAAGCGAAAACGAGTATCTCCAACCACTGGATTATTCGTTCTGATGGGTTCTTTTTTTTATTTTCTCGTGGCCTGATAATTTTTGACTTACTGTACCACTTGGTAGTTGCTATACTGTGTTATTGTTATTACATAGAAAAAAAATGTTGTTGAATCGAGGAAATAATTTTGAAGAACTTAATCTGCTTGATTTAAGAAAAAAGATTCTTTATAACTAATTAATTTTTCTTGATTTAATGAAATTTTACTTGATGATTCAAGACAATTACCCTCTTCAAAACTATTTTCTTAGTTCAAAAATTTTTCTCTCAAAGCAAGTTAATTTTTTTTTTTCAGTGTAGAAATAGATACGCAAAAATTATTTAATAAAGAATTTTTTGTCTTCTTTAAGTTAATTGGTACGCTTTAGCTTCTTGAAGTTTAATCTTCTGCATAAGTACTAAGTAATATATCTCAGCATAAGTATAAAAATATCAATTCGATGAAAATTTTGAAGATTGTGAAGGAATATAACGCTTCAAAAGGTTTTTAACTGATTAAAAACTAGAACATTGGTGAAAATTTTGACTCATTTGGAAAATAATAGAAATTATTGACTTGTATCTGAAGAAATGATTAAAAATGTTTCAGAAGAATATAATTTGTGGGATGAATGATTAAATATTTATTACACATGACGATAAATAAGTATGTCTGATTAAAAGATTAGAAATTTAATAGATTGGTTTTCAAATGCATCACCAAAATGGGGACTTAATTTTTTTATCTTGTAGTTACTTCACTACTGGTGTTATTAAATTAATGAAAATTATTTGATAATAATTTATTGTGATTATTTTTCATAAACAAAATACCTTGAGAATAAAATTCTTCAAGGTTTTCCGATTTAAAATTGTAAAAATACCCTCAATTCATTTTTAGATACAAAAAATGGAGCAAATTTTTTAGCAGTATAAATAGAGTATCTAGGAATTTTTTTGGAGATAAAAAATAAAAAAAAAAAAAAACAATATAAATATTTATAAACCAATAAAATATTTAATGTACTTAAAACAACCCCGGATAATTAAAAGCACATGTTCTATTCGTTGTTTTATTAGATGCGCTTTGGTCTAACATGCATAACAGCCTAAAGACTTAAAACAAGTCGTTAACCTATAGAGTTGATTGCCTTATATTATTTTATGACTTTCTTTTAAATAGCATACTAATATATAGTATATACTACAAGCTTTTCTTTTCATAAGTTATTATATTTTAGAGTAAAAATAAAAATTATAGTATAATAGACAGATCCATACACATAAAAATGGATAACTAGGCATATGCATATCCTAGTATATGTGCGGTAACTAACGAATGCGAAAGCAATTGTACTATGTTGAGGATACATTCCAGACTCGTGCTAAGATAGTAGTTAGCAAGAATAGAATTATATATATATATATATATATATATATATATATGTGTGTATCTATATAAATATAAATATAAATACATATATATTTGACAGTGAGAAAAATAATAAAAAGAAAGAGAGAGAAGTTAACGACAATGGTAAACCACGAGAGACCTTGTGGTTTAGTTGTTGGAGAAGGTTGCAAGCAACTATCGCTTCAAGAATAATTATACTTTTGTATACGACAATTTATGTATACGTCACGCGCATACTAGCTTCTCCGTGGGAGATCATATCACATTTTACTATTTCAAATTTCAAATCGTCCGCTATTAAAATCAAAATCAACTGTCGATAACTCAGATCTGCAATTTTTCGTTAATTGAAAAAGCGCTATGAAAAGCTTAGCCGTCCATTGCCCCACTTGCCAATTTTATATCCTAATTATTAAAATACTGCTGCACCGATTTTAATTTAATCTATCTCAGGAGTTAGATCACACGTGAATTAGCTTGTAATTTATTTTTATATTTACTTGAGGACTATGAACCGACATAATATGTTGTTAACCATAGTGAGAAGCTATAACAAAATGAGGACACCGTCCATTCAACGAACCGGTTAAAATAATCAATGAAATGTTTTAAAGTTATTGTTATCACTTGTTTAAATGTTAACCAATTATAATTATCATCAATAGTCCCAATTTATTTTTATCTATGAAAAATTAAAATATTACGAAACTTACAATTGATAAATTTTGAGGTTAGAAGTGTTCATTCATCGGCTTACAGTGTTATTGCAAATACTGTCGTTAGTTTTTTTGCTATTAATAATAACAATAATAATAATAATAATGTGACTATGATTCATATCCTTATCGATAATTATAATTAGATCTATAATATGTAAAATAATTTATAAATTCTATTTGAATATTAAATTTTAAAATCAAATCAAATAGATTATTATTATTATTTTTTTTCTTTAATTACTATAGTAATGTTTTTTTAACGTGTGAATTCTCGTTGCTGCGATAATTGCGGTGATGAAATCACGTTAAACATTTGTTAGTGTAAAAATTGAATGCCTATATACGTGAAAAAGACAATATATAGAATAATATTGAAAAAAAAAAAAAAAAAAAAATAATAATAATAATAATAATAATAATAATAAGATAAAAATTATTGAGAAGTGGGAAGATAAAATTATCACGTGGTTGTATATTAAACGACACGGAAGAATGATCTTATGTGGTCCACTCATATCGGGGTTTCAGATTTCAGAAACTCAATTACGTATCTTGTGTTGTCCAGTATACTACACCTACCCGCCTACGCCATGACATTAAAATATACGTATAAAAAAGTAAAAAAATAGTTTTTAATAATAGTAATAATAATAAAACGACGAGTAATGATGATTAGATGCAATTATAAAATACAACTCCGCAGTTATATATGTTAAGCTAAGAAGTCAATTGCTCGTCAGCGATTCTCGCTCACGAAAATAAAACAAGCTGTGTAAACGAATGTCAGTATATCAGGACACTCACATTTTTTATAACTTTTTTTTGGGCATTTTATTAAATTATATGTATATTTATATTACGGTAGAATGAATGTCTTATAAATGTTGCTTGTAATCATATCGTATATATATATTATAATATAATATAATATAATGTATAATGAAACTCACAGACGTGAAACAGGCCTGCACAAATATCAATTGTTACGCATGAATAATTGCATTGACTCGACGAGGGTCTGGTTTTATAGGTAAATTTCAACCCAAATATGTTAGTGATGTGTACTCAATGTTATATTTATCTTCGGTATTTTTTAATTAATATTAATGGTTATGAACCCTAAAATATTCTGTAAACAGTGTGTTGTTGACGCATTTCGAGTCAAGAGAATGCAATTGTACCGAAGAAAAGTTTTATTTAAATTATTACAATTTAAAATTTCGTCGTTTCTCTTTTCTCTTGTTGGTTTTTCGGTAGTCAAAATTATTTTATAGTAAATAAAAAATTCATTTTTAATTTTTTTCAAACCAAACCATGCAAATAAATAATTAAACTGAAAAAACTTACCCTTAAGTGAAGATGTTATCATAGGATCACCTGAAACCCACAAGAAAAATTCATAAAATAATTTGTTAATAATCCAAATACAAGTTACAAATTTAAAAATTACAAAATCAACATAATAAAAATAATAATTTAAAGAAACTGGGTTTAAATAAATGTTTTTCAAGACTGAGAATTTTTGAAACTCATCGAAATAAACTAAACGGTATAATTATACGCACGATAGTAAAGTTAATAGCGAGATTTATTATAATTTAAAAATTGAGTGGCAAATATTAAAATCTCGGAGTAACTTAAGAATAAAAATAAGGGGAGGGTGGAGAGGAGGAGGAGGAAGAAGTTGAAAAAATATAATCTCTCTTAGCGATATATGCCTACGATGTAGGAAATAATTCGATTGTCTCTCATCATCACATCCTGTGGCAGTGGGTTATCCTATTAAAAAAAGACTAGACATTATCCTCGGCAGCGAGATGGAACGATTCGCGAATGATCACAGCGTGTGTAGTGTGCATTATATCGTCCTTGATGCTTTTTAAAACGCACGTATATATTTGCTTAGATTTTTCTAAGATTACCTATTGCCATGCAATCGCCATGTTACTATTATAACTATAACTATGCGACTATGACTAATACAATAAAAAATTTATTATATTTTATAATAATAAAATGTCTTTTAAATTGTTAATTTAATTTTTAAAAATGCCAACCTTTTTTCGCATAATTTTGTAATAACTCCTTCTGGGAACAAAATAGTCGCAAATAATGGGATGGATACTGGCAATTTTTTTTCAATTTAGTGAATGGACTGTCCGTGTAGTGGATTTGGGACACTACACGCTGTACGATAAATATTTAAATATATATATATTTATGTTTAACGAGAAACATAAACAAAAAATAGACGAACGGGATAAAGAAGAAGAAGAAGAAGAAGAAGAAGAAGAAGGACGAAGTGGTAACTCGGTTTAGTTCAATTCATTTGCCTCTTTACGTAATTCATATTTTTTACAGATTTATATTTTATATATGTAGTGTACGGAAAACGCTTTGAAATTGCTAATACAATGCAGAAAACGAATAAGTATAATAATAGAAAAGAAAAAAATACGATGTAAGCTTTATGCAAGGTAGATAGATATACAAACTACACATATATATTGTATATTTATGTATGATATGTATTTATATTTATACAAATATGTATGGGTATGAATGAGAACCGACAAATAATGCGAGCGAGAAAAGAATTTCATAAATAATTCATATGTATTCAATCTCTCGTTTTTATGGATATAAACCTGCAGCTCTGGATATTTTATGCCCTTTTTTTTTAATATAAATTTATATTTAATCAACTAATATCCAATTATCTCGTTTGTTATTTAAAAAAATTCTTTTGGCTTCTTTTTTTATTAGAAATTGCTTAATTAAATGGGCATGATGATGTTAGTGAAAAAAGAAGAAATATTTTTTTTAATGAAAATTAATTTTTCCCTTTACTTAAATTTTTCATTCTTCTTATAATCAAAAATTCAACAATTTAATTTTCAGAAATAATGATTTAATTTTATTAAAGACCTTATTATTTTGTGAATATGACCAATAAAAAACAATTTTACTTAATTAAAAAAAGATATTCTCTTGAAAAAAATAACAGATTGTCTTCAAAATAATTTTATTCTTAGTGTAACAATATTTCCCTTCAATCAATTTATTTTAATAAGTATAAATTCAATTTATTAAAAACCGCTCGAATAAATCATCCAATTAAATCTAACACAAAGTACATTAAATAAAAGCAAAAATAAAATTATCCATTCACGCAACCCTCACGAGACTCATGCACAAAACGATTACATTAAGCTCTAATACATCAACAGTAAATAATAAAAAATAGCGAGGATATCCTACATAATATCCCAAGGGATACCTGCGGGTCCGTCATAGACATTTTGCCGACGAAGATTGGTCTCAGCTTGGTCTTCGTACTGCTGAGTTTGTCCTTGAGAGTTATGGTGGTGATGGTGGTGGTGGTGATGATGATGCGCCAAAACTTGGGGGTCTTGCGAGGAAGTTCCTTGTCTTGAAGAAGACTCCTGAAGCTGTTGTTGTTGTTGTTGTTGTTGTTGTTGTTGCTGCTGCTGCTGAACATGCTGCTGATTATGATGAGAAGAATAGCCTGCCGTGGGAAGATGCTGGTACTGAGGTTGATAGTGTGCCAATTGCTGCTGCGGGTGATGATTCTGGTACGTCATATCCCACGCGTAATGTTGCCAAGAAGCACCGGCTTCTGCTTCTGACATACCTTGTCTCTTATTTTATTTATTTTCAATAAATTTCCGAACAAAATTCTTGTTACTTAATCATTTTCACTACTAATTTCACAGTTCATTACATCGTTCAATGTTTCTTCACATATTGAATTAATTATTTGCTGTCACAGGCAATTACAGTTTTATTATCAATTAATTATTGAGAATGCTTTTTTATATTGTTCGATAATAAATATTAGTATTAAATATCTGCTCAATATCACACACTGTATTTATAAATTTCATCCAAAATCGGAGCTTGTTTCTCGCAGACATCCAACGAAAACCAAAAATTTTAATGATAAATTAAAACAAATACTTAATAATAGTAAATAAGGTGAAAATAACATTATTTTTTCATTTAAAAAGGGAAAAAAAAAAAAAAGAAACCTTTTTTTCTTTTAAATAAGAAAATTTTTAAGTTATTAATCAGTCACTCTAATTTTCGAATTGAAATTTCAATAAAAATTATTTTATTTAATCAATTCGAAATTTAAGAAAAGGGTGAGTCAAGGTATTACTGCGGATTTTTAAATTATAATTAATTTCAATATTTTTTTCAGCTTTAAATTGTAATTTAATTTAATTTATAATATTGTTGTGATAAAAATTATATAAAAAAATTTTTATCTAATTAAAATAATTTTCTTGACAACTTTTAAATTTTTTCCAGCATAAAAAAACTTAATTAGAATTGTTATTATTTATTATTATTATTATTATTATAGAAGATGATTTGACTGAGAATTGAAATTTAATTGATAATTATTAATAATAATTAAATTGACGCATTAATAATCATAATTATCAGAAGTTAAACGATAAATTTAAATAAAAAATTTGATAAAACTCCTTTAAAAGTAAGTAATACACTTGAAACCGCAGTAATACCCGCATTTACCCCAAAGATATTTAAATTTAAACATAAAGTAATGAAGACATTCATACACGCAATCACACATATAATTGAATAATATGGTGAACCATCACCTGTAAGTGTTAAAAAAAAAAAAAAAACATAAAGATTAACAATTAAAAAGAGATAAGTTGGTTTATTTATTTTTACTTAAAAATTAAAATATGAGAAACGCATGCCGAGAGTACCGACGATAAACTGAGCTGTGAACGAATTCCCGGAGAATCGTCAATAGGGGATGTAAGGGGCAAGAGGGTATGGGGGTTGTGGTTTGTTCCACGTGCATAACCAGGCACGTTTCAAAGTCACGTGTTATCAAGACGGCGTGAATATATACCCCGTTAGAGAATATAATTTTATCGAGTTGAGTTTTAGTTATTAAGAAGAAACAATAAATAAAATTGTTTTTAAGTTTAACCCCCAAGTGACTCCCGAGTTTAACTAGTTAGTTAACTAATTATACTAATAATAACATCAAGAGGTAATAATAATTAATCAGTACTTTTTTATGACGTTATAAGTTAAAAAGAAGTGACAAAAAATTAATTTACTATAAAATCTAATGTCAACTGCATGTACAAGATTAAAATGTCAGTAAGTAACGTGTTACTTTATAAAAAATACTGATTAATAATTCGCATGAACTTTAGTTCCTCTGTATGTCACATAAACTCAATCAAATCCCTCAGAGGGTATCTGTTATTGCCACTGATTACATTTTCTGCTCGTTTACCTGAGTGATAGAGATCACGGATGATTTATTCATTTATTTTGATTTATTGCTCACGTTTATGTATGCGAACAATTTAAAAGTTCGTTGTCTTAGGTCAGTTTACTATTTTTTATCAATAACTATTTTATTTACACTTCTAATGCCAGTATAAGTAGCACTAAAGCACGAGATTTAAGACGCGATTGTCGGGAAAAAATAAGATTCCGGGATTTCCTTGACTTGCAAAAACGATTATCTTGGGGTGATAGTCTTTCTTCTCATATACATTTCAAATTTTATTTATTTAACTTGTTGTTATGTCAACGGTAGACACTGCGTCCGCCGGCTTATTTTACAGTCTAGCTTTAAATTAATTATTTACATTTAACATATTGTGTCTGATTTTACGTTTTTTTAATTTTGAGATCGAGAATGATTACGTATTGACTATTAGATAGTCAGATATATATTTTTTTGACATAATTACAATTTTTGCAGATTGCTGATCTAAAAAAATTAAATAGAGTAACCAAATCAATGGACAGTCCTGATAAGTGGGAAATATTTAATTATTTTCATACAAATTTTTGATTTAAAAAAAAGATTTGATGAAAGTATTAAGTTATATTTTAGAAATTATTAAAAATTCTTCTATAGAGAAAAATAATTTCATTATTTTTTTCTAATTTTTAACAATAATTCGGTAAAAAACACACCAATAAGCTTATGATAGTTGAAACGTGACATTTAACTCCGGTTTTGTTTTGATATTAGTAAATAATATACAATTATTATATAAAATTATTAGTAATTAGTTCATTATTATTATTATTATTATTATTATTATTATGCATAGCAAATACGTAAATAATTTATACGGTATTTCATTCATGTTTTACTAAATCTTTTATGATATTATACTAAATAAATTCCAACATTACTTAAAAATTTCTCACGTATTAAACAGTTGTAATTTTGAACAAATAATATATAATACATCATTGAGAAATAATAGTGTAAACAAGAGCGCGAATAAACTGCGTAGTAATAAAAAATTAATTATTCGTCTGATTCACTTTTTAATACTTTAAATATAAAAATATAATAATCTAAAACTTGAAAGGAATTTTTTAAATTAATCTTTTTTTAATAAATTGTCGATTTGAATTTCTATCTAAATGATAAGCCTAAAATAATTAAAAATGTTGAAGTAAAACAAAGGATTAAATAATGTATAGTTTTATCAGTTAAACAACATTCAATCGTCTTTAAATCGGTTTAGTAGCCACGTCTATTGTCATTGACATTCATATATATTTATTTATACCAAGTCCAGCATTGCGAGAACATGAGGTGGACTATTGGAGTGTTAAATGCACAAGGGATGATCGAGCGGATTCAAAGTAGCTGCCTTTTTTTTTATCGTCTTCTTCAAATATCCTCCATCCGTCTCGCATCGGTTAATAAAATCAATAAAACATTTAACTCATCTATTTCCTGTCGTACTATTCATCTCATCATACGAAAAAAAAAAATTATATCATTCAGAATTTATAATAAGGACTAACAATGATATAAATAAACTAATTATCCCACGAATTAATAATAGAATTTTAGGGATTACAACAATCGGTACAATTATTTATTGATTGTTTACTCAAGTATTTTAGTCTCGCGCGTTTATTTATAATGCGCGCGCAGAGTCACGCGGCAAGTCGCGTGAATATTCACCCCTTTAATCTTAGTTTTAAATTTCCATTACAGCTTAATATTACTTTACTTTTACACTTATATAAAGAATTACATTTATAGATCTTTAAATATATATACTCTTCTTATTGCTTATTATATTCATTTATCTTCTTGCTATTTATTTAGCCCTTGAAGAAATATCCAAAATTATTGTTTGCTAATAAAGAACTTAACAATAAAATTAAACCTTACAATTTTATACTTCAATTATAACTTTTGATTAATTTTATACAATTTTAATTGAATTTTTTATTGTTTTTAGAACTTATATTATTACTTTTTTTTAGACAGCATATTAATTAATAATATTAATTAGTTAAATTAATAATATTTATTAATAAAAAATCAAACATTACTCGCAATTATTAACAATTTATAAAAATGCAATAAAACTAACGCGCTTATTTAAAAGCCTATTTAAACAAATTTACCAGCAAATAAAACTAAATAGTACATTTATATAGAAGATTATAGCGTATTTTACATAGAATAATTCAGCAAGGACACCGGATGTAAAAACGGCACCATTTGATGATCTATGAGCGACACTTTCCCACGTAATTTACCTGCATTCTTTCACTACCAGTTAAACATTCATAATTACACGCTTAAAACATCAACATAATTTTTTTACAACTGTTACAAACGCTCGGCCAAGGCTTACTCATTCACAAATTTTTCCATCTCAATCTTTTTAAATTTTCGTATATAAATTAAATCTTACAATTCACAAAATAACGAGGTCTGCAGATGACGCCTTAATAATTTCATAAAACTTGAAATAATTTTTTTAAAGTTAAAAAAAAATTTGCCTCATAATTCATGATAATTACAAGTAATCTTATATATTTTATTATAAATGAATTAGTTTTAATTTATTGAATGGTCTGAAGCTCGCGCGCTACGCAACGTTGCCAAATGTTTTGACTCCATTTTAACGTAGGTTGCTTGAGAATTTTTTGTGATTTTTAAAAATTAATTTCTCAATAAATATCTCGGTAACTGATATATTTTATTGCAAAAAAAGAAACCTGAATATTTCGAAAATCTAATTTTTAGTTTTTTTTTTTTTTTACTTTATCTAATCCATGACTGATAGTATAATTCGAGAAATACTGCAAACGTCTGACTTTCTCGTAAGACGCTCTGAACAAATACTAACATTTAAAAATTTTATTTTTTCAAAAATTTGTCCGGTAAAGTATAATTTAAACCTCACTATTAGATAAATAAGGGCCTTAACTATTAGAAAAAAATTGAATTTACTCATAATCTAATATTTTTTATTTTACATTGGCGGCGAAAGGACCTCATTTTAATTAAGTACAGATAATAAAATTCATAAAAGTATGAATGAGGATATTTACTTATTTGCTCGTAAGATGACACTAGTTGCAAGAGAATTCTTTTAACGGAACTTGTTACCAACAGATAATAAATTCCCTCTCGCTTTGATATTGCTGCCCACACTATTATATATAGTTAATAATATATATAACTATTGAACACATCATTTAAGTACTAGTACTATTACTATTACTACTACTACAACTACAACTACCATTACTATTTAACAAGGGATTATAATGAGTAATTTGGCTGATTTACTATTACTATTAGACCACCAGCTATTTACCCCCCACTGTAACAACTTCCCGCACAGTAATGTATCACTTGAATTTAAAACCTACGTCAATTAAAAAATTTAATTTATTTTTGGAAAAAATTTTAAATAAACTATTATGAAGCTTCCGCAATAGTTTGAAACTTAAATTGAAAAAAGAAATTTCTAAAAATATATTTACCTTAAAATAAAAATAAAAATAAAAATAAAAAAAAAAATGGGTGGATTTTTGAAATATTAAAAAAAAGTAAAGAATTAACGAGCAAACGAGATTTGCCAATCTCAAAATAATAATTAATAAAAAAGTTAGAATAATAGAATACGTCCATCAAGATATTTTGTTAACTTTTGTTTAGATAAACGTACCTGATTTAGTGGTAAATCTCGATGAACGTTGTCTCGTTTCCATTTCTCGTTTTTTCCTCTCCCACCCTATTTATTTTTCTACTTTTCAGTGTTAATAATCTAATTGTATTTGTATTTGTCCCTGGTATGTTATTTTTTATAATATTTCTCTATTAATCCGCACACGGTCTCAATAGATTAATTATTGAGAATCAAATCAAACTTACCTGAAAACAAACAGAATAAATTTTTTGCTTTTCTTTTCTAAATTTAAATATTTAAATTTTAAGCTTTTTATAGAATTAATTATTATTAACCTATATAACTTTATTTAATTAAAATGACGAGCGCAAAAAAGGGTTTCCATGGTCACGGTAAATATTACCCGTCAAAAAATCAAAATTTCACCGTAAAATATGAAATAAATTGAAAGTTTAAGTTAATATAATTTTTTAAGATAAAGTATGGGTTTATGATTGATAAAAATAATTATTGAAGACTAATAATGGCCAATAAAACCGCAAAATTTGAAAAATTAGTAGTGGGCGCGCTGAAAAAGTTGCAAGATCTCCAAGGATCCTCGCCAAAAGAAATAACAGACTATTTATCACAAGAGTATGACGTACCGTCTAAAGAAATAAGAAAACAAGTGCGTTTAGCACTTCGCCGTGGTGTTTCTTATGGAATATTACAACGGAATGCCGGGTTTGTTACTCTTATATTACAATTTTAGTTCATTCCTTTTTTTTTTTTTTAATTAAATAATTTTAATCAATTATTTATTTATCTAGAGGCACATATACTTGCAATAAAGAGTTTATAAAAGACCCAACCAGTACTGAAGTGACAGAACCGTGTTCTTGGATGAAATTCGGTCGCAAAACAAAATCGAGGAAAAGTAAAGGCGGCCGGAGGGGCCGAAAAAAATCCAGATCTAAGCGCCGGCGCTCAAAAAAATCCAGATCCAAAAAGCGCGGCACAAGAGGAAGAAGGGGAAGGGGAAGCAGGAAAAGTATGAAAGGTCGGAGAGGCAAAAAGACCAAAAGAGGCAAGAAGAAGAAGGACGAAGATTGCTTGGTTTACCTGAGGGTTGATAAAAGTAAATTAACTAAGAAGAAAATTAAGTCCAAAAAACGAAGCAAGGGTAAATCTCCTAGTTGTGGATAATTTTTTGAATATTTTATACGGCCCTGCGTGGCCTTGCTGCCTAATCATAGTCTTAATAATGCGTTTTGTACTCGCGTTATTTTTATATGAATATATACACAGAATATTTTTACAAAAAGACATTAATTTTGGATTTTTTTTATAATTTTTTATCAAGAATATTTTTTTATTTTGAGTTTTATGGTAATTTTTTTTTTTTTTAATTGTTATTAAGATGATTGGAGCAAATATTTGGTTTAAATGGGATTAAAATTGAAAGGAAGAATATAAATACTGGTATAATATATAAAATATGATAGATTAAAATGGTATATAGTTGACAGTAAATGACGAAAGGCTACGCGCGTTAACCCGAAAATATCTATCTCGCGGGATATGTCGAAACCTGGCATAAGTTTTGGCTTGGACCCAAACATTCGAGTTGTGTTCTTTGGGTATACTCGAAATTAATCTGGTGAGTTAAGAGAAGTGATGATGATGATGATGATCAAGAGCGAGCAAGTCTACTATACGTCGAAGACCACAACTGAGACTTGGAGGATTATGATGATGATTATGAAGAAGAAATAAAACCGTGTTTGAACGTCACGAGGAATGAAGAAGAAGACAGGAAAAGAAAAACTGAATTTTCGTTGTCGTTTAAACTATTTTTACCGCTGTCCATCAACTTGACTTAAATAACTCATAACATATTACTCTATACTCCAATAAACATTGCTCGAAATTTCTCAATAGAGCTTTGAACACTGCAGCGACTAGAAAAAAATAATAAATTATAAAATAAAAATATATACAGCTGTGCTTTGGTTTTGTTAGAAAAAAAAAATAACTTTAAGATAAACACTCAAGTTAAATTTAAAATTTAAAATTTAAAGAGACGCAATAAAAAAATTCATCAGATAAACGTTTAATAAAAATATTTTTTGTGTTATCTGAAGAAATAAAATTATTCCAACTGAGCGCAGGATTTATTTTTTTTTTTTTTTTTTTTTTTTTTTTTTTTTTTATATTATATATCAGCACACGATATCACGTATCAAGTGTGACACCAACCAAGAGACGGCGGAATGTTTGATCGAAGCTCCTTAGCATTTAAAATTATTTAAACTCACACAGCTGTAGATCTAGCAAGACCGTGTGTATTAATTTTTTCTTACTAGATATAATAGTAGAGCCTTGGAGGAACAATTTAAAAACAAATAACTAAATGCAGTTAAAATGGACTTTGGGCTCTCTCAAGTAAAGTCTGTAGACTCTCCCGTGTAATTGGTGGTATTAATGCTGCCCAATTATTGGAATAGAACTTGTCTAGTTGAGCACAACTAAACGTTGTATTGCTTGAATCATGAATCCGGTTAAGTTAACTTGTTGAGATAGTACAGAGAGCAAGATCTAAAGTACAAGAGTAAAGAGCATACACACAGTTAAGCTAGATAAGGTCAGGTTAGTTATACTGTACACTACATGCTACATACTCCGTTTAGAGTCACGTGGTTTGCCACGGATCTGCGAACGAGGTTAATCTAACAGTATGATTCTAGCGCCGGCGCAATCAACCACCACCAGTATCATCATCATCATCATCATCACCATCACTACCATCATCATCAACAGCTTTTTGGTCTTAATTATATTTTCCTTGACTTAAAACTTGCTAATTAATCCTGCCACCTCACATTTAAATCATCATTATCACTCAACTCCTGGAGAACTGCAGTTTAGACCATAATAATAAAGTCAGCCGACATTTTTGATTTTTTTATTTTGCTTAATTTATTAAATTACAACTAAAAAATATTTTTTAAAAATTGCACTTGTAGTTTTTGAAGTTTTTAACAAATGAAAAAAAATTTTTTTTGTAATAATTTTTTAAATGTCGGCTAACTTTATTTTCATGTTTAGACCGACAACCGGAGCAATAGCAATCAATGTCTAATCGTAAAAATGCGTTAGTTAATATAATTATAAACAAAACAAAAAGTACTCACTAGCGCTCTAGTAGCTGAATTGCGCGGTATTAAAATAAATAAATATATAAACCAATAAGATAGCTTTAATACTTTTAGGACTCGGAGCTCGGTTTAAAATAATTTTTTTTTTTACCAGCAGACTTTGGATTTAATCATCACTCGATTAATTTATTAAATAAATAGTTAATAAATAATGTGTACTCACCGATCAGCGGAAAAATACTGGGCTGGTCAAGTAGTGACTTGAGGCCGTTTTCAACCAGGGTGGGAGATGAACGGTCCTTGTCGCTCATTTCACGCACTGCGCCACAAACTAAGCCTTAACACCACGAGTTAAAAAGAGATAGGGTATTTAATTATATATATATCTATATATATATTAATATATATGTGTATGTGTATGTATATTTTAATAAAATAATATGTACGAGGGAGAACGAAACGGAAACACAAGAAAATAAATCACCAGTCTCTCGGCAAATTTGTTATCGAAATAATGCAATTTTATTATAATTATTATTATTATTATTATTATAACTATTTTATTATTTATAAATTTGAAAAAAAAAACTATGTAAGGCAGCACTTTGATTAAACTCTGAGTATTGAGTTAAAAAACTGGTGATTTGAATAAATAAAGAAAGAGTATTGAAAGTTGATAGAGTATGAGAGACGATAAAGAAGGTGATGAACTGCCGGTGTAATAAAATCCACGTATAAAAATTTTTTTTGGCCACCGGTAGGCTGAGGATAGGCCCCGCGAGCCGCGAACGGAGCGAGCACACCCGAAACGGACCGCGTATCACTCACACTCTCGTTGAGAGTTCACCTCACGGTCCGTTCCGTCGTGAGGGACATTAAAATAACATTCAGCCACGATGTATAATGTACGAGCTTACGAGCTTGTTGAAAATCAATCTAAACTGAGGATACTTTTAATAATTATACCGCCATCTGTTTAGCGGTAGCTGCAACTAGGCTCTATCTACCCTCTAGAGCTCTAGAGCAGAGCATCCTGAGCATCCTCGAGTCCGACCGGACTAGACAACTCTAAACTTAGACCAGAACCTTTACTTCTCCTGTAATCACTTTTTTGATGGATGATAGTTCGCGCGGAGCTATTATAGAGCTAGAACCTATTTCTAATCGAGTGTGAAGACCACCAGCTACTCGACTGTCGGTAATAACAATTTTACAATTCATACATCGCATATCAGATTAATTATTATAAATATTATTCTTAATATTGCAGATACATATAATTTATTTTTAAATTTTAAATCACGTAAGTATGCAAAAACATAAACATTTATTTATTTACAATCACTAAATATCTTGGATAGTGGATTCTTTAAATGATAATACTCAGACCCAAACACTGAGAGTTTCAGCGTTGGACGACTGGTTCGATAAATATGTATTCTTGTAACGTCGAAACATCGCTTGAATTTCCGCGGGAGTTGATGACCACCTGCGATGATTAATTCGGTCCAAGGGCACGTCAGGTAGCCCTACTTCAGAGTGATGATATCCAGCTGGTTTAACTGGTGTGGCTGGTCTGACTGTCAGCTGGGGAAGACCAACATCTTGGAACGAATTCATTGAAGAGAAACCACTTTCATCTTCAGCGCTGCTAATGCTGGTAGGTTTCTCTTTTAATCTCGAGTCTCTTTGATCCTTGGTCTCTGCTGCTGGTGAATTATACTTGGCTCTTCTGTTGACTGTCGAATTTGGCGTTGAAGTACATTGTCTTACTTCGTTCATTATGTTACTCATATTTTTGTCATTACTATTAATGTTGTTCTGTATATTGACGCTAAAACTAATACTATGGTGCTCTTCTTCTTCGGAGGCGCAGTCAAAACTTTTTGAAAATGGCTGCAGAGTGCTCGTGCTCCCAGTAGACATATCCATGCTTGACTTGTGGAAACTACTGAGTCTATTGTCTGGCTCTCGCTCGTTTATTGATAAACAATCCTCGATTCGGGAAAAATCGTCGAGGTTGATCGAGTTGGTGGATTTACTGCCGTCCGGGCTCTGCGTGTAGTCCATTATAATAGAGGCAGAGGTATTTTCATCATCACCGGTGACAGCCGATGCAGTTAATGATGATGATGAGTTTCTTGATGATGATGATGATGACGAGAATGATAAGTCGGGTTCTCGCATCGCTAACAGTGACTCAGCGGTTCTTAACAATCTAGAAAATATATAATTATCATTAACACAAATAAGAACAATAATAATAAATGTTGTTATAGTTATAGTAACAATAACAATAATAATAATAATAATAATAATAATTCTATATTTATTGCTATTTCAACAAGTATTGAGTTCAAATATCAACATTAATTTTTTATAAATTTAATTCTTGCTCTTTAAAAACTCTTATTTATTACTTTAAATAAAATAAAAATTTTTATTGCCGTTTCTAATATTAATTTAAATCTAAAATTGATTTATGTGATTTAATTAATTAATTTACATCAATTATAGTTATGATGTTTCAAAATCATTGAATTTTATGATCATCAAAAAGCATTGTCTAAAAATAGCACAAGAATAATAAATTATTACTATTGTTACTGTTATTATTATTATTATTATTATTATTATAATCATTAAACAGTATTTATATTTAATTTATTATCATCGCTAATATTAACGAGAGATTAAAAAATACCTAAATGCTTCCTGAGATAATTTCTCCGGTGGTATGTGATCACTTTCAATTTTCTCAACAGAATTGCTCTCTGTAGATTTCGAAATAGTACCATCTGATTTATTAAAACTCGGTTGCGGTGGATATGAGCGATGATCTGCGGTTTTGCTGGATCTAGACGCGGTGGAAGCCGATGGCGATGACGATTGCGATTGCGAGGGGTCATTGCGTCTCAGCACCGACCAAGTAAAGTCACGGAAACCCGATGAATGTGCTGATGAAATCTGCGCCACTGATTTTGCACGATTAAATTTACTGGTAGAAGTAGGACTCGGTGAGCGAACTGATCTCTGGTGCACTGACGAGTTAATTGATAAATCCTCAGGATATATTATCTGACTGCGGCTATTACGTGTGGTACTTTTACTTCGCTGCCCGGTGGTGCTGTTACTCGCGTGAAGTATATCCCAGCTTTTTTGCGCCCGCTCCAAGAAATTTATCACTTGTTTCATCAATGATCTGTACATCTGCCGGCTTGATTCAGTCTGCCAATTAAAAGTTACATACAATTAATAAATTAACTCAGTAAAATAATAAACAATTAGTTTCTTTTATTCTACAATAATAAATGAGAAGTTTTTTATTTTAAACATCAAGATAAATCTTTAGTGTTTTAATTTTTGGATAAGTTTTAAAAAAATTGATTGAATAAATATCTTCAATAATTTATTTCTATATTAATAAATATTTTTTTAAACTTAATAGAATTTTAATTAATTACAAAGTTGTCAATATACAAAACTAAAAAATTCCATAAGAACAAAATAGCGGATAAGCTCGTATGTAAATTTAAAATTATTTTACTAAAAAATATAAACAAATTTAAATTCCCGAAGCAAGTGATTGATACATACCTAGTTAAATAATAAATAAATAAATAAATAAATAAATAAATAAATAATAAATTACCTGTTTCAATTGCCATTTGAGAGTATCAACCTGATTCTGAAGATAAGTTGAATCAATCTGTGAGGTTTCTTGAAGAGCAAGTGCATTCTGCAACCGCTTATTTTCTTCACTTAACACCTGGCATTGCTGTTTAACAAAACAATCATTAGATAATGTAATATAATATTAAAGATACTATATACTACAGTATTAAATAAATAAAATTGATAGCAGGTAGGTATATACTAAATAATAAAAAGTTAAAAACAAAATAAATAAAATACAAATAACAGGCAACGCTTGGATGACCTTACGAACAAAGGCCTTTCACTTCTCATCCCACGCGATTCATACACCCAAATAAATTAATTGTTCATACAAATTAATTATCAATTAACGCCAGTCATTTTTTAAAATTCATTATAATTATAATTATATATATATAAAAACTTGGGAAATCCTTCCATTAATAATTTTCTTCTACAATCTTCGTATTTTTCAGGGAAGACAATCAGCAGACGAGATGATGGTGTTAAATATTTAAAATATTTAAAAAACCTACACGTTTGATATGAAGTAAACGCATTACATATTGTATTACCATACAATAGAGCTGAAGAGTAAGAGAAGAATTGCGAGATCTATCCGGCAACGGGTACGTCCTGATAAGATCATGAGAAAGGTATAGAAACATGATGAAAGACCGTTTCTGGATAGAAGTCACTTTTGAATCTGATGGATTTATAAATATTTTTTGCTTAAAGTGTGAGAAAATAGCCAAGTACAGTTTACAATTTTAAATATTTAACAATAAGCTATAATGATGAATTTTAAATTAATTAATTATTTAATTTAATGTCTGTCTCTTCTTTGATAATATAATTTAGGTTTTTTATTTTTAGGAATCCTGGTATCAATGAATATGTAAATTAACGAATCGCGCGTAGCTTAGCCGTTGAGTCGCGACTCGCGGAGTCGTACGTCGCCCGCAAGCGGATGGTGTTATGCATGGTTGCTCACCCTGAACCGTCCACCGTGGCTGAATACTATATCATGACGTCATCTGATACGGTCACTGCTTGAATTATTCAGCGTACCTGTATATACATGTGGATATATTTACAGCAAGTTGTAATCAGGGCAAGGGCTACTGGCATATTGCGCGTTTGTTTGACTTTTACGGAAAAAATTTATATGAAATCATTTTAATTTTTATTTAAAAACCAACTGACCCGCTTTTTTTCTTATTTTTTTTTTTTTGGAATCATTTCATTTGAAATTTATTGAGAATAGTGGGAGATAAAAAAAGGATTGAGATAATAAAAAGGCGGGAGGAATGCGCCGACGAATCTGAAAATAGTCGGTATGATTGTATATAAGAGATGAAAACTTATTTTTGGTGCATTCCATTGGGAATGGAAAGCAATCTCTACTCGTAGCTGTACTGGGTTTGCTTCTCTACTCAGAGAGTAGCCAAGACTCGTGCCTTAACACTTAACTTTAACTCGGTTGAACGGTTCTTGAACTGGTGGATACACTAGAGTAGATACTTACACATCTCTCATCACGATATAATACCAGATAGTACTTTTATTATATTATTATATATACTTTGGGATAGGATGTACAGTAGACGGTGTACTTAAAGTATATCTTATATATACTATTTATATAAAACAAGAATATAACAACTGGAGAGTATACGTATAGCAGGCAGGAATGCCAGGAAAATCTGTTTGCTTCTCAAATGTTTTTGTTACTTATCTCCTTTCGATTCCTCTGCAACAACCAATCGTTGTTATAATAATAATTGTAATAGGTATAAGGAGTGGAGTTGAGTTATATTACTCTAAGTCGGGTTTTGCGGTTATTGACTGTCTGTTTTTATAAACTATCCAATCAAATGTATAAACAGAAATCCCGACTATTCACACTTTATTTTTTTTTATTAAGTTGTCACAGTTTAAATTATTTTATTTAATATTTAATAATATAAAGTTAGTTATTATTATAAAATATTTGAAAGCTATTTTTACGGGGATTAAGTTTTATAAATTATTGAAAGAATTTTTTTTTTTCTTTTCATGTCTCCGTTTTCATCGTTATTCGGAACAACGTTCCGTCGTACGCTCCAGTTGTCCAGACGTTTTACATCAAGAAAATGTATTAATAAAATATAAACTAAACCGAGATGCTATGTATCTATCAAAGACACACTTACTAAACAATAACAAGTTTATCCTATTTATTTTTTTACTAATTAAGTTAATCATAAATCCTGGTATTTAAGTATCATTAAGCTGGATAAATAAATTTATTTAAATTGGGGTAAAAGTTATAATATATCCGTTAGAAAAATATCTGATTGATAAAACCCATATGAAAAAGCTTGTTCATACTTTTAAAATCGTTAATCACCGGTTAGATAAATAAACAATAGATATTGAATTGGTGCCAGAGCCGCTAGTACCCAAGTAATACCCGTTAGAAAAATATACCTACTGATAAAACCCATATGCTTAGACATTTTAACCACACGTATGATAATTTAATAAGATGTAATTTTTGTGAAGTACAAGGTAAAAATTTAGATTGTTATCCTGAGATTAAAGTTATTTTCTGCAGGAATTTTATCTTAAGGATTTAGATTAGCTTCAAGTAAGGTAAGAATTTTTTTTTTTTTTTTTTTTTTTCCCCAATGTAATTGGTTACTTTCATTGAATTAGATTAATTTTTTTTGCTTAGAAATTTTGTTGAATTTATTTGTTTTTTCTTTTCTTCTAAAAATTTCTAATTAAATAAAATTATTCTCAATATTATTTACAACAGAATATCTAGTTAAAATTTTAGACTATCAAAAATAATTCAAAGCTACAACAATGAAAATATTTCATCACTTTTTAATAGTATAAGTGATTACGAAAATTTTGTTGACCATTATAAAAAAAAAAAAAATTTAATTCATTTGTCTATAACCAGAATTTAAGCAATTGTCTCCGAAATTATTAATCTAAATAAAAAAAAGACTTCCGTTATCGCATAATCTGTATCAATAACATAAAACCAGCTAATAAAATAGCATTGACATAATATATTAGATGTAATACAAGTACGAATGCATCAATGAGCATAATATATCGCGTATCTCTTGTCAAACCTCATTCCCATCATATCGATTAATCAGCTCGTATCTATCATCTCACTCCATTTCTTTATTCATAATGCCATCCACACACACGAACCTAAAAAAAAAAAAAAAAATAAAATAAAATAAAATAACTGATATTGTATGAGCAAGAGCATACAACACAGCAGGTGCTCTTCCCACGCTCCTGCGCCTCGTTAAATATATTTACCATACATTTGTATTTCGTAGATCTAGTGTACATATTATATAGTAGTTATAGCGACTAGTATCTAGACAGTGCGGATGTACGCAGACTATATCATACATTAACGTTATGAACCCGAGGATAAAAAAAGTCACGCAAAAAAGCATGATAAAAAATTTAAGATTACCGTTGCAGCAAATCTTCTTCTTGAAATCTCCAGCTCTTTCGCATCGGGTTGTAGCTCTCAAGACAACGCGTGCTTTCTCCATATTAATGATCCAGCAACATCATACATACTAGTTGCCGCCAGCACTACGTTACTTGCCGTTATAGTTACATTACATTAGGAAATTACATTGTGCTCCGCGCATGCTTTCCCACTTTTATTTGTATTATAAACCCATTATTTTGTTAATTCAATTTAATTTTATGTATATTAAAAATAAAAACAAAGGCCAAACAATTAACCGCGAATTCAGAGTATTTAAATAATAAATTATCTAAGCCTCTAAAGATGAAAATAATCAAATTTTCACTCTCAAAACCACAGGGGTAATGATGTGGCTTTTTTAGCTTCTATCCTTCATTTTTTACAACTTGCTCATTATATTGTTTTCTCTAATTTTAAAAACAATATAACGTGGTTTTGGCAATTGCGACAATTTCCAGTTATTACTCTTGTCCTGGTTACGTTCCAGTGGAACAAACTCTTTTTTGTAAGTATTTTTTTATTATCTTTTTATTGTCAAGAGTAAAAGACTAGAGCTTTCACTCGACTTTACGACCTTCTCGCAAATTGTTCTGTCTTTATCTTGTACTTAACATTTTGCATTGTACATATTTATTATTATTATTATTATTATTATTATTATAAATAGCAAACAACACACTGCACACCGGCAGTGTTGCCTCCAATTTAATGTTTAGAAGTGAAACAATAATGGAGGATAATTAGCACTAAGTACACTGTATAAATATTAAATCGCTTGTAGATTTATCCAGAAAACTATTGAAACTATTTTATAAAATTGTTTGATCAATGTTCATGTTCAACCAGGCTTCCGGATAAAATAAAAGCAACAATTTTTTCTCGACTGTTGTGAGTTTATATAAAATCTACTCGAAATATTATATTAAATCCATAAACATGTAAAAGTAAAATACTGGAAGAGCATAGGGACACAATATCATGTGTACCTATGTCGTTGATAATTAAAGGAGGGGCTGGAGCGAACTTCCTGCTCACAACGAAACAACTGACGATTACCCAGTACTTTTGTCCTTTCACTTGCAATATACGCAAGATATTAGTTATATCATTTATACAAACGTACAATGTATCAGGATTCTGATAAAAAAAAATTAATAAAATTAATAAAATTACTATTATAAATATATAAATATATAAAACTTTAAATTGAATACCAACGACGGGATTTCAGAGTTAACAGCCGAGTAACTATTTATTAAAGATGCACGTGGTAGTTTAGTTGTCATGTAAGTAACGTGTTCTTGTATATTGTGTATATGGTGTTTTCTGTAGCTGGTGGCCTTGTTCCTTTTGTCTGCCAGTACGAAGAAATACTCACAGCTCCAGCCGAATAAAAGAATAACAATGACTAAAAAATAACCAACTGTAGGAGAGAAGGAGAAAGGATGTGTCGTGTTTGGCACCTGTTCCGGAAACCGGCCCCTTATCGTACACGGTTATAACCCTTTGTTCGTGGTCTACCGTCATCGACCTTTCTTTCAGAACATCAGAACCCATTCAACGCACTACACCACCCAATACATACCTCATCAACAGAACATAACATAACTGCGATTTAACTACTCAAAGTACAGTCATTCTTTCACGCTTATTTATCTCCTATTACCGGCAATTACTATCAACCTTACTATCGGCTATCAATTTATTTAATAGTTATTATTGATATTTAATAACTTTATTTATTTATTTATTTACCAAATTTTTTTTAGACCCTGAAGCCTTAGGGCTTACCCTAAGGGCCTTACATAGAAATATATACATAGTAATAATAAAATTAGTTAAACAGTAATGGATATAAAATAATAAGACAGTAATACTGAGAAATAAGAAAAATAATTTTATCATACCTTGCGGAGATTGTGTTCGTCTAGTTCCGGGCTCGAAGCCTGAAAAATATATGAAAATTAATTTAATAATTTTTAAAATTATATAACATATAAATTATGGCAAAAAAAAATTGACGTGAAAATTATTAAGCAATTTTTAAAAAATGATTTTTTGGAACAAATTTTTTTTGTTAAATAAAATTAAAAAAAAGTAACTGCTAACTTTAATGTCATGAAAAATATTTTTTGTTAAAAATTTTGTGTTTTAATTAATGGTCTAGACGTTTATAAAACTAATTATTTAATTAAAAAAAAAAGTTGAAGAAGAAAAGTTGTTTAATTAATGACTAAAAAAAATGACAGAGAAATTTTTGAAATACTTGAGAAAATATAATTAATTACTTACATTGCCGGAAGTGTTATTAATCGTAACTTGGCCCTGCAGGCTCGTTTGTAAATTATCCAAATACTCGTCGACGCTAGATGTAGAAATATCATGCCTATCATTATAATAATCCATATCCAGAATTTTGTTGTCGTGATAGTTTGAAACAAAAGACCTGGCGAATGAGCTCTTGAATATTTGACTAATAGACACATCACTCGCGGAAACACGACCAATTTCCACAGATTTTTCCATTATGTATAACCAATTAATAAATTTAATTATTATTTATTCAACAGCCAAGAAAATAGCACTTTTAATGATAATCACATCACTGACACACGGATTTTCATCAGAAGATATCTCACGATTAATTATTAACCATTGAACATTGTGACGGCTGAACAAAGACTAATTAATTTAATTATTAGTGAATAATAAATATGTAGATTATTATTAAGGTCTACTTAGACCTAGAACATTACAACAAGACATGTGAAACGGCACTGATGGAAAATACAACGGCGTGCTTGTGTTTAACTCTCCGCCGCTCTGCGCATGCGCGGGTTTTAAAATGGGCGCTTGCGCATCTAAGAAAGTTGCAGAATTTATTTAATTATTTAATAAATAATAATAGACATAATTTAATAAAAAATAATTTAAAATGTTTTTTAAAATACTTATCATACTTTGAATTATTATTTTAATTATTCAATTGAAAAATTACGGAGGTTTAATGCGTGCAAATTCAACATGGTGTGACCACGCCGGAACGAGTACTTTCAGAAAAAGACAGAAATTTTAGAGGCAGGTTTGTAAAATTAAAATAAATCACAGACGTAGCCCGCATTGGTAATTGTAATTTACGATTTAGGGTTTAGTTTCCTACCTGGCTTTTTAAATTTTTAATCTTCGACGTCCAGACTAGACTTCTGCAGAAAGGTCAGTCAGTTGAATTTTGTTTTACTACATTTATGATTGTGCTCAATAAACTCAGTACCCAATTCCCACGACCAAAATTACCTGTACCTTTAATTTTGCTCATTCTTGAGTGTACTTAGGAATTATTACAATGTAGATAATCCCATCGATGGTTTAAGTAGTAGGTATGCATATAGTATCGTAAGGTACAGCAATATTTTGAGAATTCAGTTAGAGCTATTGTAAATCATAGATTGCGTCTTGGCTATTATATATTTTTTGAAATGTTAATCTATACAAAACGAGTATTTATGTTTCTTTAAGTGTAAGTACTTGTGAAATGAAATTGGTAAATAACTCAGAAGCTACATGACTAGGAAAAATCAACGTTAAAATTTAAGTACAAAAACTGTATGACGAAATAATATGGCTAGTTATATTAGAAGAAATATGAATAATTCTAAGAATATAATAAATTTAATCATTTTTAATTATAATTCATAATTTTTTCGATCGTAGATCATTCTTAAATGCTAAGCAAACCAAAAATTTATCCTAAAAAAAATGAAATTTTTTTTAAGTGTGAAATTTTTCAGAGAAACATCTGCTATTCCTGATGCAGATGTTTCAACCGTACATAATTATATACTTTTAAGTCATTGTAGCTGTATTTGTATTAGAATCAGGTTAGTTTATTATTTTGATTCGGATCGATAAAAAAAAAAAAAAATACGTAATTTTTATTTGTACGAGTATGAAAACTTTCAGATGTCGGCTTTTGTTCGGCTTTTTAATAAAAAGATATGAGTTTTAAATTGAAATTACGCAAACGACTTCTAAAAATGGTTGAACTTACTATTTATAATTTTGAAATTTAAAATGACTCGGGTGTTTTATTACTATCAAAAACTAATTTTAAAAGTTCATTTTTTTAGATCTCTATAACTAACTTATTTCTATTTAAATATTCTATGTCACGTATTGTGAATAAAATTATTCTTTTCTATTATAAGTACACACTAAATCATTCAGTGAAAAAATAAGTCAGAATTTTTTTTATAAAATTTTTGTTAAAAACTAATGTACCGTTAGTGTCCGATAAAATTGACTCTTTATTAGAGTTTATTTTTATTATTCCATCGGTCGTCGGATTAAGCAGACTCTAGCTGTGAAGTTTAAGAGAGAAAGAAAGTCTGTAATTATTTTCTGAGCATATGTGTATGTTACACAAACAAAAGCGATTAACATTCAACAGAAGCTGAGATTATTATATTAGATAATTAATATTGATCGACAACTTATACCTTTCAATGAGTAATGAAAATTCTTATAATAAATTAGGTACGCATGCTATAAAATAAAACTTTAAGATCTAAAAATTAATTTTTATATCAAAGAAGAAAAAAAATTAACTAAACTGGTAAACAATATTTTATTATAAAATATTTAAACAAATATAAACAACAATGATAAAATTATTATGGCTTGGACCGATTAACATTAATGTTAAGTGAGTTGTTTATTTTCGGAGAGTTTGAAATGTATAAAATAGAAGATTCGTGCGCTTCGTGCCAGCGAACTCTGTCGCGACTATTTAAAATCGCAGATTTCCTCAAATCATTTTTATTAATACTATCGGGATTAACGAGATTGTTATCGCGGTCGGGAGTCCAGCAATTGGACCACCTTTTATCCGCATTAGGCGTAGAGTGGCTCGGCTTGGGTGATTTTTTTTCGACCTCCAGTTGTATTGCCTTGGCGCATTCCGCGGCGTATGATATCGGGTCACGGATTCTAGCACTGAGAGCGTCGAATGCGTGTCTCAGATGAGGCTGTCGTGGATTGCGTGTCAGTAATGTGCGCTCGGAACAAAAAGCTGTTGGTATACTTAGATACGTGCTCTTCCGCCACTCAAGATTCAGACAAGCAATAATAGATCCTACTGTTGCTATTCCGGCGAATCCATTCGACGCGATATTTTCCCAGAACAAGATCGACAGATAAGATGAAGAGTCCCCATTATCATTATCATCACCATCCTCTCCTCGATTCTTGAATGCCAAATTAACGGTCTCGTAGTTCTTCATCCCGTGAGGTGCTGGTCCAGTTGACACGACAATACCCACGGTATCAAATTCTCCGTAGACTGGATTGAAGCCGCGTTGAGACGCTTCTTCTATCGAAGTAAAAGCTCGCGGTGAGCAGGTAATCCTACCGGGTACTCGTTCGAAGGCACTTGATTTGCCGGCTGTTATTTGGAGTTCATTGGCCCTGCGTCCTCCCGCGACTACGTTCCGTATACTAATGCACGTATCTTCTTTCAGGCTACTCAGGAGTTCTTCATTGCAAGACCAGATCGTCAACATTGCCGACAGACCGCCGTCCGCTATTTTGACCTTCAATATCGGCGTGACATTCCTGCGATTCGGTAAATTATTCCTCACACGAGTCTCCAGTTCGTATTTTGCCGTAGAAGCCTGAGAGTCGCTGAAGGAACGAGCAGTCGAGCAGATCGCTTCGATTCGTTTTTGACACTCTGCTTCAAAAGCCAACGCAGCTTTCTCTTCGCACTTAGCGTTGCGTACGATTGACTGGCCATCGCTCGTTTTCTCGCGGTACAAAATTGGATATACCCTCGATACCGCGACTATCAACTTGCCGATTGCCCCGCCGTTTGACTTTACCGAGCCCAGAGTCACGGTCAGCGGACCGCAAGATCGCTGGTACCCGAGTTTAGTGTCCCAGCGAGCACGACGCGTTGAATTAGTGTGAATTTTAAGACGTACGTCTTTCGTTATTTCCAGCGGATACCGGCCTTCTTCGAGGTTCAGCAGCTCAGCTCCCTGGATCATCAATTTCGTGCCTTCTTTTAACTTCCCAGAAGAAATATATGCTTGGATTGCCGAGTCAACACTTGCTGGAATCGAGTACCAGCCATCAGTCAATTCAATCGTGTCTTTTATTACTCTCGAGACACAAAGAACTAGTCTCCGTGAAGGTGGGTCGTCTTTTTCTGTAATTCTTCTCAGAGCTGGACGCTCGGATCTGTCAATCTCGCGGTCGTAGCGATACTTCAGCTGTTTCATCAGTATTTCAGGTGTAAGAAATTTGTTATTCATACAGGAGTTACTGTTGTTGAATCTTACGCGATCCATGGAGGCTAATTTCCACACAATCCACTTGTAGTGGTTCTCAAACCAACCTTGTGGCAACAACGAGGGATCAACACCCGGACTTGCTAGAAAAGAACTCTTAAATTCATTGATACCCGCTTGATTTTTTTCATCAGGTACCAAAACAGCTCCGTCACCGACTGGCACACTGATCTTAGTCCTCAGATCTCTAAAATACGCACAAGTAAATCTATAAGTACTTGCTGTTGCTGAAGTAATTGTCATTATTACAGGATCCAATCCTTTAGTTTCCATTTCTTCGAACGAACAATATTCCGGCGCGGAATCACTTGAATATCGAGCCAAAGAAATTTTATCAGCTTGCTTGAATTTCAACCAAGACCCAACGACAGGTTTTTCTTTGAGTCTCTTTTTGGCCTCGATTATTCTCTCTTGCTCAAAAACTGCAGTCTTTCGTTGCTCGCGAATATCCTCAAAGTTACAACTATTTTCTTGGGAAAACTGGGTCTCAAAGAATATATCCTCAGGAATAGAGTCCGGGTTTAAAGATTTGGGCACTGAACCTGGGAAAGACTTGGACCTCTTCTCAGGTTTTGAATGGTCTTGTTCTCTATCTCGGTTAGAGCCTTCCAAGCTGCCGCTCCACGGTTGCTTATTTACACTATTAATTTCAGTCCACGTGTCTTCGGCCTCAAAGTCAATGTCATCATTCAGCAGCGCGACAACGCTCGCACGTACCTCGTCATTGATGGTGTTACTAGAATTTAAATTGACATTAGTGTCTATTCTTTCTGCTTGCAACGTTGAGCCTTCAAGATTACGATCACTGCTAACTGGGTCTGGTTCACACATCATTGCTGACTCCCGCAAACTTTCGTCCTCTTCTTCAATATCATTAAAAAGTTTGCGCTTCTGCAGGTCTAATCCTAAGCAAAGACGCTTTCTGCCTGCCGGTGTTTCGTCATCGGATTTACGCTTGTGCGCATTGTTAATAAATGCTGAATTTTTAATCAACAAGCCTCCAGATCCAAATGTAGACCCACTTGACTTACTTGACTTCGAAGTACTTGGCCCAGGAAATGAATATCGTTGATTTAATTTCTTCTGTTTCAATTCCAGAATTTTACTTGCAGGATTTTCATCTTCTAGGTCTTTAGAAAATGCTACCTGCGCTCTCGAGACTGCATTCTCAGCCACCTTAATACTCTTACCAGCTCCCGTTTGAAATCCCATCATCATTGGACTGATCGATGGGCCTCTTAAGCTTTTATCTTCAGAAGCAATTTTTCTGCTCTTCATTGCGATAATTTCACCCTCAGGATCTTCGGTCTCTAAATCTTTAGCAAATGCTACCTGCGCTTTCGAGATCGCGCTCTCAGCTACCTTAATACTTTTACCAGCTCCCGTTTGAAACCCTACCATCATCGGATTAATTGATGAGCCTCTAGAATCATTAATCTCCGAAGAAATTTTTTTGTTTTTTATAGCTATAATTTCACTTTCAGGATCCTCAGTCTCTAAATCTTTAGTAAAGGCTACCTGTGCTTTCGTCATAGCACTCTCCGTAATTTTAATACTTTTACCAGCTCCTGTAGTGAATCCCATCATCGGCAAATCTCCAAAGTCTTCATCAAAAATATTACTCTTCTCGCTCTCCCTCACATTACTTTTATTTCTGCTTGTAAAAATATTCCTACCAACAAATCCACTTTTTTCATTCCAAGCCACTTGAAACCCAGAGGTCGAAGCCACTGGCTCAGTAAACTCTTTAGCGCCGTTCACTTTATCCCTCTTCTCAAAATTTATTTTATTCAGTTCATCATCAGACATTATATTTTTAGCCTTCAACATTGCGTTATCGGCCACTTTGATGCTTTTTCCCCGTCCGGTTTGAAAGCCCACACTTAATTCACTCGGCATCTCAAAATTTAAATCTTCAAAAATACTATCATTTAAATTACAACTATTTACATTTGTACTTTGTTTAGGTAATTTTTTTATCACCGGTTGTTTAAATTTTACCTTACCAATACTATTTATTTCCGAGTTACTGGTAACTACAACGGGTTTAAAGCCGCTCTCTAAATTTATTTTACACTTAGTATTATTATTCTGTTCATTTTTTGAAAGATTACCATTAAAAGTATCAAATCCTGTGGATTCAACTCTTGAAACAGCTTCCTCAAAATCATTATCAAGCTCCAAAGACTCAAAATCATCAACTGCTGAATTTTTAAAGTCCTCACTTTTATTTTTATTATCTTTTACAGGCGTTGATTCCACTCTACTTTCAACAAGCAAATCAATATCGTGTTTTTCATCAATGTCACCAAGCAACAAAAATTCCTGAGACACGACATTTTTTACACAAACTAAAATATCTTTTTTACTAGCAGTTTTAATTGTCGAAATAACGTCCGTCCTTAACGAAGACACTAACTTATATTTATCGTCCATATTTTTATCAGAATTTTTCCTCCGAATTATTTTACCTACTGGATAAACATCGTTGAGATAATTTTCATAAAATTTACGGTACCTTTGAGCAATTTTCACACCACTATCATCTATCTCATTAATTTCAAAGCCTTTAAAACTATCATCCGATTCCACAAAATCCATATGAGCGTACTCGACAGCAAAATCATTGTGCTTTTTTAATAATTTTTGACTGTACTGACGAGAAGCTGGAGAAAATCCCTTGAAATCTGGACTTTCTACATTAGCAACCACTTCAGTGGACTTTTCATTATCACCAGGCAGCTGGGGATTATCATTTAGCACCTGATTATCTTTGCAAATCTGAGAGAAAGGCAAATCTTGATCGAAATGAAAAGAATCATCAGGTAAATGATCTTCAGCATCTAAATCCTTGTCATCTCTTACAAACTGCGAAAAAGTAACAAACCCTTCTTTACCCAGCGGCTTCTTTAAATCACTCTGAGGTCTAAATTGATATTTACTAGCCTCCAGAGCCAAGTAGTCTTTAAAAAACACTTCATCGGCAATCTGAATGATTTCGTCTTTATTTAAATAAGAATTTTTAGACGCCTGCAACTCTTTCAGTCTTCTGACGCGTTCGACAGGTGATACTGAGTTTCCCGATTTGATTCCACTGGTGCTAGAGCTGGGATACGAGCTTTGGCTTGAAAAACTGCGGTTACTGTCATCTAGCCTTAGCCTATCTTCTATAGACTTTTCGGCGATTGGACTCAAGTAGACGCTAGGTGAAGTCTCAGAATTGTCGAAATTATTCCTGAGACTGCTTTTTGGAGTCACATTGGAGATATTGTTCAATATTCGTCGGCCATGACGTTTTCTTTTCTTTTTTGGAATGATTGGCGACACTGGAACCACATCCTCGATGTTTGATTCAGTCGGAGTTAATCTTAAAGAATTACAGCTGATATTTTCTTGATTAAAATCACAGGGACTTTCTGCCACACTTGGCAACACTCGAGCTTTATTTGCCTCGGGAGTTTCGAGGTCAGCTGTCCAGTTCGGCGCTTTTGTTAAGAAAGGCCCAAGGCTGCACGGCGTCGAAGGACATTCTGGCCCAGCGATAGCTCTAAATTAAAAAGAAAATCATTTATTAACTTTTTAATGTTATTTAATAAATAGTTTAATTAAAAAATAAATAAATAAATTCAACTCACGACTTGTATGGGGAAAATCCATACTGTTGAGTGGAAGCTAATGATCTGAATGAGGCATCGATCTCTGGAGATTGAATGCTCGAGCCTCGTACTGACAAGTAATTTTCATCATCTAAATATAAATAAGCAGTTTAAAATTAAGCTGTCACTTTTTTTTTTTTTATTGTACTTAAAATAAAATGATAAAAATGCTTACCTCCAAACAAATCTTCTGATTGATCAGAATCATGATCAACATCCATTATAATTTCATTTCAACCATATTATGCTTAATTAAGTTTATTAAAATTTCAACGGTACTATAAATAATAATTGTTGTTATTGTCAATTAAATTTATTTAAAAATATTGATATTGTTATTATTTATCTAATGTGAAAAGTTTCATTTATAACCAACAAACACTTTTCTGGGGGGCTACAAACAGAAACTCTGCGCATGCGTGAGTGATTTAAAAACCGCGTATTTAATTTTGTAATTTTAAATTTTATTTTTAGGCAGACATTTAGATATAATTGATCTAATTTTTCACGACTTTTAATCTTTTTAATTAATTTTAAAATTGCATTTTTCTTTAAATAGTAACAGTAAAAAAAAAAAAAGATTAAAAATTGAAGTACTTACTTGTGTGGAACATATTCATATTTTTATTTTTTCCCACCATAAGTTGAGTGGCGCCCCCACATTCGCATTCGCGTGTCATTTGTTATTCTTTTCGTTTAAAAAACCACGCGGTGTGAATTTGAAGGTTAAGACTAATTAAAAGTAAAATAATTATTCGTAAAATAAGTAACAAAAATTAAGATGCGTCCGAAAGTAAATACATGGATAAACTGGTCCGCAAAAGAATTAGATGATTTAGTAAATCAAAAAAATTCATGTGTTTTCAAAGAAACAATTAAAAAACACATTCCAATGTCCTCAATTCATTTGAGTGATGTTAGAAAATCTTTTAAAGATATTTTAAATTCATCGTTAAATATTTTCGATTCAAGGTAAATTTATTTATTTAATTTTTTAAAATTATTTCTTTATTTATTGTTCAAAATAGTGTTTCACTTAAAATTAACATTATTTAATATTTTATTTGTTGAGGTTATCTACATTCATATGTATTCTTTTTTTTTTTTATTATTTAATAACAATTACAATATGTAAACTAATTATTTTTATCATTTTATTAACCAGCTTCGATGGGCTTTTAATTTCTTATCAAAACCCAATAATGTTGTGCCCGCTGACTCAGATGTATTACGATATTCAATTCGTCCACGTCGACCTTCAAGCTGATTTTTACATATTTCGACCAACAGTTGCTAGTATTCTCACTGGTAAGTTCATTAATTTATTTCTACATTCCATTTGTGAGATTAATTATTATTAATCATGATTTATCGGCAGGTATTGTTAATAAGAAAGAAACAAATTATATTGGTGTGTTGATGCACAAAACTTTCAACGTTTCCATCACGAAACCATCAAATGACGAGTGTTGGCTTGGACATAATGTTGTAGTTGGTGACAAGGCAACATTCCGTGTCACCCAGGTCGATTTAACACCCAAAGTTCCATTTATTCGAGGCGAGCTGCTGTCAAGGTGATTAAAATAACTTTATTTTTTAATAATATTAAATTTTTTTCATTATTAAATAATAATATTTAAAATAATAAATAATCTATTTGGTTTGTAGTGAAACTACCGAAAATTATGAAAAAATGGATTTTGCCGAGGAGGAAATCAATGAAGAAGGAGGAAATGAACGTGATAGCGGATACCAAGAATCTGAGAATGAAACTAAATCTAAAATCATCAATGGTTTCCTTGCTGGGGGAGGTAGTGATGAGGAACATACGCGTAAAGCCAAGAAAAAAAAGATTAAAAGTCCTAATAAAATTTTACAAGTAAAAGACGAAGACTTACCTTATGCGTCATCAATTAAAGTGGCTAAAAAAAGGAAACGCGATCATGATAATGATGATGATGTGAGTCCTAAGAAAGAGACTCAGACGAAAATTAAACGATTAAAAGTCGATGATCAAGTTAAAGAGGAAGAAGAATTAAGAAATGTGCAAGAGTTGTTAGCAAGTCCTAGTCATTCGGTAACTGGCAGTGATAAGCCGAGGATCATTTATGACGAAGTGTTGCCTAGTAGGAGCAATATTAAGCTGGAAAACAATGTTGAAAAGAAAATTAAGAAAATGAAAGCGAGTCATGATATTTCTGACAGTGACGAAGATCAATCATCGCAATCTAGTAAAATAATTAGTCAAGAAAAAGAGGAAAAGGATGACGAAGATGTTGATGATGATGATGTACCACGTGATCACAGTCAATATTTTGGGCAAAAAGAATCAATTCCTAGCAGTGATGACGAGCCAGAAACTCCTATGAAAGAATTTGTTGATAAATCTCCTCCGTCTCGTGAAACTGGTAGTCAAGAAGAGAAAGATGATGATGATGATGATGATGATGATGATGATGATGACATGATGCATGATCACAGCCAATATTTTGCACATCAAGAATCGCCAATTCCTGCGAGTGATAACGAACCAGAAATTCCTGAGATGAAAGAATCTATTGATAAATCTCCCAAAAAGAAACTCAAGGATAATTGTAAGAAAAAGAGTCAGAAAAAAGTGGCAGAAGGTGCTATCCAGAGTATGGAAAATCAATCACAGTCTAGTAGAGTTGGTAGTCAAGAGGGAGAGGAAGATGATTTTCCGCGTGACCACAGTCAGTTTGTTCGTGAAAAATTACTCACTCCTAATGATGATTCTGAGTCAAAAATTCCTGAGGCAAAAGCCAAAAAACCGGTTGTTAAAAGACCTAGGAAAAAGGTCGAGAAAGAATCCCAAGAGAAGGCAGAGGGTGAAAATGCTGTTGAGAAAAAAGTTCAAAAAAGAACCACGAAAGTAAAAGAGCCTGTTGTTTTAACTCCCGAGGAAATTGAGAAGTTAGAAAGTAAGTTAGAAAAGTTGAGGGAATATTATGCGGAATCTATCGATCAAGCAGTTATGAAATTGTGTTCTGAGAATTATAAAGAAGAAGAATTGAAAGAACATACCGATTTTGAGTTATTGGAAGACAATTTTGAAGAGCTTCCAAATTTTGATACAGCTAAAAAAGATAAAATATCCAAATCTAAGGAGATTAAAAAACCTAAGCCTTTAGGAAATTCTACTATAATCGAATCGCAATTGGGCTCACCAGGATTTTCTCGGGTTCAAGAGCCATCCATAAGCCCTGTTATCCCTGAATTAAAAATTAAGAAATCAAAGATTAAGGATGTTACTCAATCACATGAGCTACAATCATCTGAGGAAGCTGATGCTGTAGTTAAAAAAGTTAAAAAGACTAAGAAACCTAAAGAGAAGACTTCTGAAGTTGATACTGGAGTTAATATTTTGACAAGTGACCCCGCGATGCCTTCAAGTGTCGTCAAAGTTAATGAAGAACCAAAAATTAAAAAATCTAAGACTGTTGAAACAGTTCAAAATACTGAACCAACTGCAATTAATAATTCACTAGCTTCACCAGCAGAAAATTCTAGATCTCAAGAGTTAGAGAATAATAATGAGGAACCTAAAAAATTGAAGAAATCTAAAAAAAATGTTCAGGAGGAAAAAAGTTCAGAAAAAGCAGAGAAGAATTGTATGATGACGGCAATAGATAAAGTTTTAACAAGTGCATCAAAAAATTCTATGATTCTTGGAGGTTTTTCAGACAGTGATGATGATGATTTACCAGATCAACCGATTGTGTTGTCATCTGTAAAAGTTGAGAAAAGCAATGAGCTTGTGAATGGAGAGATTAAGAAATCGAACAAGTCTAAAAAGTCCAAGGATAAAGATTTAGGTTCTTCTAATCAGACTGTTGAAGAGTCGAATTTAGTAAATGATTCTGTGATGATAGACACTAGCAAAATAAAAGAGGAAAAGGAAAAGAAAAAGAAGAAGAAGAAGAAGAAGAAAACGTCTGAATCTAACTGTGTGATTGAGTCGGAATCAACTCTTTTAAATAATACTGAGGTAGACACGAGTATAGTTAAGGAGGAAAAGAAGAAGAAGAAAAAGAAGTCAATCGACGGTATTGCAAATCCTCTCCTCAGTAATTCGACGATTAATGACTCTCAGTTGGATTCATTTGCTGAATTAGATGACAGTACTTTAAATTCAAGTGAATTGCAAATGAGTGTCATTAAAATTAAAGACGAGCACAAAGGAAAAAAATCTAAAGTTGCTGATCCTTCAGGTAACTCAACGATTAATGAATCGGAAGATTCTTCGAGGTTACAGCCGGTAGGAAACTCTGGTAAAGTAAGAACTAAAAAATCTAAAACTAAAGAGTTTATTGAACCCCAAGTACCTCAAAAAGAAAGTAAGGGTAAAAAGAGTAAAAGTAAAAAATCAAACTTTGATGCGAACTTGAAAATTAAAGAAGAACCAGCTTCCGACGCTGAGGGTTCTAATAAAAAATCTAAATCGAAACATAAAGACACGGACAAATCTAATGTTAGTAAAAAAATAAAGCAAGAAGTTATTATTAAACAAGAAGATAAAAAATCTGGCAAGAGAAAAAATAGAGATGATACTATTAATTTGAGTGATGTTAAATTCGAAGCAGCTTCGGATGCTGAGGGCCCTGCTGCTAAGAAAAAAATACACAAATTGGTATTTACTGAATAAGATAAATTTTTGACTATGTGGTATGTTTTTAAATAAGATTAATTATTAAGATGGCCAAATTAACAGCTCACTGAATATATATTTATGTAAATATATTGTTTGTCTTCTATTATAAGTATGTACAGTGTTGTAAAAACACTATTGATAATTAATGTAAGTGATTAAAGTATGAAATTATTTTAAAATGGAAAAAATAAATTTATTTTTTAAATCTTAGTAAAAATTTATTAATTAAATAATTTGTCTTAGTTAATTTTTGTTAATTTATGTTTTAAAATGTTAGGGATATATTTTTAGGTTTAATTTTAAAATAAATAAATGTAAAAAATCACATAATTTCTGTAATTTTTTTTTTTTTTTTTTTTTTTTTTTTTTAAATAAAAAAAAACGCTACTTAAATACAAACAAAATTACAAAAAAAATTTATTTAAATAAGTCAGTAAAAGAACTTTAATACATACGTATTTTTATACATATTTATGTATAAGCCTTTGCACCATATAATCATAAGTAAACGATAAAAATTATAAAATAACTATACATATACAAACAACAATTACTATCTAATATATTAATAAATAATTAATATATTACTTTGGCAAAAAATAATTAATTACACGATGATTTCAATAACTAAACACCAAAATAATCAATTATAAAATATCTCATTACTCATTAATATAATATTTACAGATCACTTAACATAAACCGATGATGAATATTTTTTTTTATTTGTACTAGACGAGTCTATTTAATCCAGACTCAAGGGAGTGCATGATAAGTATCACGACGTTTTACAAGTTATTATGTTATGATAAATGGAGTTTATTAAATTTGTAAGTTAAGGAAGCGGCCAAGGAAGTCCTGAGAAGTCTACAGGGCCTCCTAGACCAGCATCTGCTTCCAAGAGGCTCATTATTACAGCCATAGCTGCTTCGTCACTTCCGTCAGTGGTCAAAGGATTCGGAGTGTCACTTATAGTCGTATCTCCCATCATTTCTAACATATTTTTTTCACTCGACGTTCCTGAAACATATTACACTTTAGTTTATAAAATATTTGCCATTAATTGACAGAATAATAAGCGGCAATTACCTTGATCATGAGTCATATTTAATGAAACATTTGGCAAGACATTGTTAAACGGCGTTAGGTCATTCGCTTCATTGCCAATGCTGGACTGAGTTGAATCACGATCTCTCTCAGAAGATGCTGCCGTTGAGATCTTTAAAAAATTTTTTATATAATAAAATAAATAAAATTTGGCTTTATTAAAAATAATGACTTTTGTTAAATTGCACTGTACTTTTTTAACTATTGACATTTTATAAAGATATAAGCTCATCCTGATGTTACACTCATCAAGAGCTTTCATTTGAGTACCCACATGCATTTTTGATATATTTTTCATATATAGATATATATAATATACATATAAATATATAAAATATATGAAAAATTGATGTGGGTACTCAAATGAAAGGTCTCGATGAGTATAACATCGGGATGAGCTTATATCCTTAAAAATGTCAATAGTTCACAAGATACAAGGTCATTTCTTAATTATGTACCTAGAAATACCAAATTTAATAGCCATAAGAACCCAATTTATCATACATTGGCCACAAAATTTTGCTTATTCTCTTAATAATATAGATTATAAAATAAATAATAAAAACAATTACCTCTACTTGACTAGAGATTAGTCGTCCTAGACTAGCGTTACCTAAAAATAATTGTAAATTATTATTTTTATACTTTTTTAAAAATTTTTCTGTCTTCTTTGTACCTACTTTGAGTATAAAAGTCATAATTCTCTTGTACATTTGAGCTCGACTCATACCTATTATTTTCTTGACTATCGATACTAAAAAAAATATAAATAAAACATATTATTTAACAAAAAAAAGAACAAGTGAGTTTTAAAAAATAAATACTTACCAAACAGCTGAATTTTTTGCAATAAGATATTCAACGTCTTTGGTCCACGGGTTTTCAAAAGATCTCCACTCGGACTGTAGTCTTACAATACTAGCACCTTTAGCTTTAAATCGATAAACCTTTAAAGAAAATAAATTATTAGCAAGTTTAAAAAATAATAATAATTAATAACCGTTTTAGAAAAGTAATTACCTGTGTCGTAACCCGTTCAGAAGATTTAAGTGCCGCTTTGTGAGACTCTGCAAGGTGAGGAATGTCCTCATGATGGTAATATTCGTACATACTTGTTCCTAAAAGTTCTTGTGGCAAGAAACCCAACACAATCGTCGCCCTGAATGAAAAGTTTTTGCTCTAAAGAATTTTTCTTTCATCATCAACAAAACTTTTAAAATTAAAATACAATTATCAAAAAAATAATAAAGCTAACTTTTATTATTATTAATTTATTTAAAACAATAAGTAACAATTTGAAAGTAAAAGCAAACCTTTGGTCGACGAAAAGAAATTTTCCGTCCGTAGCATGTCGCGAAACAAATTCTATGGTCCTTAATCGCGGCGTACGCGATGAATTAGAAGTGAGAGCTGGTAAGCTTGGTTGAACTCTTCCAATAGCTACTAGACAAGATAAATTGCCTGCTTCACCATCACTTTCGCCTTCTTGCTCTTCCACACAGAGTTTTGCCGGCCCCCAGGACTTTAAATAACCGGTACACTGGATAACACAGTATTTCCAGTCTTAAAATAAATAATACAATAGTTTAATTTATTTTTATTTTAATTTAAACATTCAATTAAAATAATTTTTTAATTTAATATAACTTACCAGTACTTTGCTGTTTTTTTCTGCGATGACAACCAATCGCAGGGTCCGTTTCTTCTTTAATCTGAGACTCACTACATCCAGAAGAATTTTCAACTATCTTTCGCTTCATTCGACAGAAAAATGATCTCCTAGCTCCGGGACACAGCCTTGAAACATCATGCGGTACGTCAGTCTTCACCGGAAGCATCGCTTAACATAAGAAATATATTAAATATTTAAGTTACAAGTATTCAACAGTAATAAATTAATTTAATTAAAAGAAAAAAAAAAAAAGGAATATTAACTACACGCGTTAACTTTTGTGGAATTTGTTGATAAATACCAAATGCGCAAAACTTTCAGCTGACATTTACGCAATCCAAGTCACGATTACTCACTCAATTTATAATATTTAACTTAAAAGTATTATTTATATACCTTAATAATTACCGATGAGAAGAATTGAATAATACATATAAATATGAGGATTAATATTATTATGAGATACTTACTTCGCGCGTCTATTAATCTTTCCCGCGGGCTTAAGTCTGATGAAGATAATTGCTCTTTAACTTTCGCTACGTCTTTTGGATGCAATATATCAAACCAACTTTGACCCAGTAAATCCTCCTAAAAATTTATATTCATAAATATTAGTAATTTATGTTAATTATTTATTTCAGTTATTATTTAGAAGAAATAAATACTTGAGAATAATTGAGTATTTCAGAAACAGATTCTGATACATATAAAATTTTCCCACGATCACAACCGACGACAAAGAGAAAACCATCAGCAGCCTGTAATAAAAAATAATTACTTATTAAAACATTGCTCATTTTTTTCAAAATAAAGTGCTGTCTTCCCCGTAAAAATAATAAAACTTATGTAAAAATATTTACACTCATTTTTACATTTTAATAATCAAGTTCATTTTAATAGATCAATTAGTTCATCTGATAACTAATTTTTCAAACAACTGTTCAATATAATATATTATAAATAAATAAAATTATTACTCATGTTCATTAAATAAAGTTAGATTAAATATTTATGCATATTATCACAAGAACCTTAGGCTTATATATTGTAAAATTTGCATACTCAATGATTATTTTAAGATTAAAAAAAGTAAAACAATAAATAAACAGGTAATTTAATCAATTAATTAATTAATAAATGTCGTTTTACTGCTATATATTATAAATAATAAAACTATTTATTTGCAATATTTACCGGAAGAATTGTAAGAAAAACTACATAATGTATTTATTATCTACAAAATTGTACTGATTTAATAACTTAGTAATTTTTACTTTCAGATTTTAACTGCCAGATGAAAATTGGAGACATACGTCATTGAAGGAAGTGAACAAGTTCATAAACAAGTAGTTCATCGCTGATAATTTAAGATCAAAAGCTAATAAATATTGTATTGCGTTATGTACATACTGTCTTTAGACGATCAGAAAAAAAAAAAAAAAGTCTTACGATTAAGTATGAATTATAAATTAACAAGCTCTTTTATTTTGTCACGGTTCACTAAGCGCAATTAAATTTTTCATTAAAAACATACATTAATAGACATAATTTGTTATCACTAGAATCTAGTACGGCATATATTATTTATATCTCGCAATCTTTACTCGAATATACTTACATCGAAAGATAAAAAAGTGAAATATTAAAAACATAAGATATATTTAAACAACAAATTCTATTTCTTCCTGATATTTCGTAATCGAATTGTACAATGTACTGTGCTATACGATTAAAAATATAAAAATTGTTTTTAGATCACGGTAGAGTACTCGGTGTTGGTATTTTAAATCAAGGATTTAAATCTGGTATGTCTGGGTGTGGTTAGTGAAACCAATATCCTGAGACCTATGTTCGTACATATAATACGTGATATATAATACAAAGGTTTTAGTTATATATATATATATATATATATATATAGCTTAAACCATATATATGCAGCCAAAGGAGAATGCGATAAACGTGAAAGCATTAAAGATTTAAATAGATAACTGTGCGTTTGTTTGAGAGACAATTCATTGATATAAATGCAGTTCATTAAATCAAACCAAAGAAGAAATTAACACTTTTATATAAGTATGAAAATTTATTTAGCAGATATTTAAAAATTTTTTTAACAAGTAAATTATATGATTGGTTAAACAATAGATTAAATAATTAATCTAATGAGTAATGACTAATGACTGAGGATTATTGTTACTTTAAAATAAACTCCTAAGCGCACTTAGGTGTCTTTAACTTAACGCCGAGTTACACTCGATAAGTGAATTGACCTCAGAGTTCAGTGAGGAAAAAAGCTGAAATCGTGTGCATAAGTTTTATATTAAGTCTGCTGTTGCATTCACGAGACTCAAGACTGGCTGATACTTTTATTAAACTGCTATTTGCTGTACACGTAACACTAAGGTAATCGTTTTAAGAGAAAGGGGATAAAGAGTCATAGTCAATAGGCAAAACAACCGAGAAAGGGTTATAAAAATATATAAATACATAGTCATATATACTGACTGGTAATAAATAACTATTTTATAACACAGTTTAGGATTTAATTAAATCCATTTACATGTTTTATTTTTAACTATATGCTTATTTTTCAGGTGTGAACCGATTATAAGAGATATTTAAAAGCCGTACAACCGTAAAAACTCACCTCAAGGCTTGAAATTTTTTAAAAATAACTAAACAATTTGTTTTAGTTTAAAATACTGACAGTTATTGTCATGTTATAATTTATAATTAATTGAGTATGGTCCGTAGAAATATTGTTGATATATTGGGAAATAATAGTTGATAGCTGTGAGTACAGAATAGAGGTAAGAGAGCATATAATTGTTGCGACAGGTCAAATGTAATGTGTTGTGTAATCGTTAAGTTTCAAGTCTCTGTCGCGATGAAGTCTTATCGATGCATATAATAAACCTC
The DNA here is from genome assembly GCA_905319865.3 of Cotesia congregata. Classification (NCBI taxonomy): domain Eukaryota; kingdom Metazoa; phylum Arthropoda; class Insecta; order Hymenoptera; family Braconidae; genus Cotesia; species Cotesia congregata. The sequence continues at coordinate 328,589 of CAJNRD030001118.1, read as the reverse complement.
CACAGCCACCAATATATCAACTACAGGAGGAATAACTTGAAGTACCTCTTATAAGGGTCCTCGCTGACTACAAAGTACCCTACCTACTATACTACTTGAGCTTTCTTCATATACTTTCTATTTTATAAATATTTCAATTCCCTTTATTTAATATTTTACTTTAAATGTTTTAGCGATAAAAGTTTACCTGCAGGATTAAAGTTTTCAACTCTTGTTCGCTGAGAAACGCCGGCTTGTAATGACCCTCAGTGTAAGTTGTAACTGCGCCTAATATTGTTTTAATATGTTGCACTGCCATACGTAATACAGTGAGCTTATCTAATTTTCTAGACATTGCATGGCACATCGGTATCATCGCTGATAATTCAGTGATGTAAGTATTCATTTTATCGCGTCTTCGTTTCTCTATTTCGCTGTGATTTTGCCTAAAACATACCATTAATAATTTATAATAAATTAAATAAGTTTTTTTTTTTTTTTTTAATTAAATTAAATTATCTATTTTATAAAATCAAGTATTCTAAACCGGATCGGTGTTAACGTCACAAATGAAGCCAACTTGCGTTAATTCTCTCGAGTCAAGGTAGGTCAAGGACAGTGGGTCACCTTTCTATGTATTTTTTGCTTACTATATTCTAATATTTATCATTGTACGCGGCTATTATACATTCACAATTACTTACTCTTGAATTATTAAATTACGCTTTACAATTATACTCTTATTGTAAACACCAAATGATTTTATATTGTGACTTTCTTTCTTAAGAATTCATTATTTACTTAGTTGATATGTTTGCCAGAAATTTATACTCACTTTTTACTGTCAGCATTTATACGGAGTGATTTATTATTATCTATTGTATCTTCTATCAGATCATTTTCATCTCTATAACAAAAAATAATTTTTTAATAATATATTTAAGTCATGATACTGAATTTAAAAAACATCTAATAATTTTTGTATTTTTTTGAATAAATGTATACATATGTATACATATTAAATCATAGGTAGCAAGTTCATGAGTAAAGTTAATTCATGTGGCTTCCCAAAGCAACTACGACTCATTGATCTTAATATATATATATATATATACAATATATAACACGTAGGTTACAATTTCTTGAAGTAAACTAGAAATGTTTGAGTTTCTGGTTCGCGACAATTCTCATGGGACTTTTATTACTCCTTTGATCGGTTCCAAGTGTGATTACTAATCAACTTTAAAAAAAAAAAATTAATTTGAATCAAATAAATTATTTTAAAGGACTTGATCTTCTTATTTTTTTTTTATTTAAATTAATTTTATTTGATTAAAGAATATTTCTCTTAATTAATACTTACTGACAAGAAACTTTTCTTTTTTTAGTAAGAGGTAAGCAATCATCTTCAGGAGTATTGCAATGACTATCAAGGATATCACGGTGGTGATGATGATGATGATGGTGACGATGATGATGGTGGTGGTGGTGATGATACGAGTGACTCTGACTCGGCGACAAGACAGTCTGCATCGCACAGCTATCGGGATGCGTAAAAGGTTCGATGCAATTTTGGTTGTACTCGGGCCCTAAAGTTCCGTCAACTCGAGAGATTTTAACATCACGGACGGAACAGTTTGTGCTGCTGCTGTTACTGATGTTCGTCGCTACTGATACTGTTATTGCTTGTACCACCGTTGTGGTGGTCGTGGTGTTGACGTTGTTTTTTCTTTCATTTGCCGGGCCTTTGATGCTCGAGTGCCGATCAAGTCTTTCAGGTGACAATGTTCCTGTCGCTGGAGTCGCTGTCGGTGCAAGTGGTTCTCCAGCTTGGATTCCATTGTTTCCATTACGTATGTCACCAAAATAAACACTTGCGCATGAGCTAAATTGTTTAGAAAATTTTTTATTACTAAAAAGTTTATTATAAAATAAATAATAGAATTTATTATTGCAAAATTAAAAAAAAAAAATATTTGTGGTAAGTATTTAAAATTATTTTCTTATGAATAGATTCATTACTTAATAATTACAATAATAAATGTAAATAATATATTTCAAGGTCTCGATGTTGATGTACTGATGAGTATTGTATGCGGTGTAATAGCGATTGATACCAGTCGTGAGGAGCAATCAGAGTCTGAGTAGTCTGATCGTATATAGTACAACGACGTTTATATATATTATACTACAGTTGTAATAAATATAATTTAACGAGAAGTAACGAGTAATAAGTTCCGTGTACAATGTATAATGACTGACGCAACAAGCATAACCGACTTGTATTATTATTGTATATATTTAATTTATACACTCGATAATTTGACGAATCATCATATCACTGATTATGCTTATACTCTTACAGGCTTTAATATCATTTACTTTTTAAAAATTTTATTTATTTATTCTCATTAAAAAAAATTCATTTTAATTTTGATCTGATAAATTACCGTACTATTAGGTCATCAATTTTTTATAGTGCCATCATTAATTATTTATAGATTCGTTGGCTGCCCGATGCCACATAATTTTCATAATATATCAAGTATATGTTACGTCTTATCATTTTTTACAATGAATTTTATGTTTTCCTTTAATTTTTTTTAGATGCACTTATTTGATGATGGTTCAGTGAATTTTCAATAAGTATTAATTAACATTACACCGTAATTGATTTCCAAGTAATGTAAAATAATATGATAATATTGTGGTTTAATATAAAGCAGCAAATCAAGTTAAACTAATAACAACAAAAACAACAACGTGACAGTCCTCAGATGAATTGTATTGTAAAATTGTTTAAATCTTAGCTGGGCTGTTAGCATATTTAGATAGATTAAACAATTGTGATACCGATATTTCATGTAAGTAGACTGGGTAGTGATTTTAAAACAGAGAATATAAATTTCAATTTAAAAAAATAATTGATTTATATTCTGTACTGAAAATAAGTGTCGATTTATCTGTAATTTAAATACAATAATTTGAATATTTTCTTTTTTAGCCATAAAGTAAATTAAAATTTTAAGGGAGGAAAACTTTAAACTTACTCTGGAAGAGAAGATAAATTATAATAAGTCCTCGGGTGACTTTGATGCTGCCCCTCATCAGTGTCTCCATACAACTGGTCACTATTTATACCAGGATTAGCTACCGTTTGATGACAATGATGATCGGTGGTGATTCTCGGGCCTAATTCTTCGAGCGAGATAAATTCTTGAGGTTCCTGGGCTGCGTGGAAGAGCTCGTTGTAGCTCTGGGCCATGTCTTGGCCCACCATTTCTCGGTTATTGTCGTTGCAGCCACGACAATGCAGGAATTCGTCCAACTCGGACAATTCAATATTACATTCTTTACTGTCTTTATTATTAATGTCCTTTTTTATTCCAATATCTATGTCGCCGCCGGAGTACAGCCGAGGGACTTGAGACAGTTGAACCGAATTTCCAGTTACACCGGAACTCTGACTCTTCTCAACCACCATCGGGTCTTCAACGAGTCCACCATCAACTTCATTTGCCAATCTGCTTTCATCTACATCCGATTAAAGTGTGTTTTTTTCATTTATTTATTATATTTATAATCCGTATCGAGTCAAAAAATGTTTATCTGATTATTAAAATAAAATTCGTCCATAATTTAAAAAATATAAATATAAATTAAAAAGAAACCAGCAAGACAATCTTTATAATGCGGATATAAAGTTGATGTGAGAGGCCGAGATTTGCGCAACGTCCGAAGTGCACTTTGTCGCTGGGTTATTAAAAAACGTCTACAACTCTTCTATCCGTATAATTATCTAATCTACAATATGCCTCAGCTTATCGATAAATACAGGCATTTATTTACAAACAAAAAATCCCATAAATAAAGGACAAAAAAAAATTATTGACCAAAGAAGAAAAAATATTATAGAAGTTAAGACAACTTACAACTATCATCAAAGTGTTATATCAGAGTATATTATTCATATGTGTAAGAGAGTAAAGTATTAAATAATCATACCGATATAGCCGTACATCCAGCACGTGAAATTAGTAAGTGAGACCGCATCGTTGTTATTCAACGATGAAAAAAGCTCGCGGCCTCCCTTTCTGTCAAATTTACTGTAATCCAATGGTGGTAACTTTCAAGTACTCTTTAATATATAGATATCACTTTTTTTTTACTTGTTAACCACAGTATAACAAATACAATAAAAAAAATTTCACTGCAACATGGTAATAATTAATTAATTAATTAAAATTTGAATTTAATTTTAAAAATATTATTAAAAAACAAAAACACTTTTTTGTAAGGGTAAACCAATGAAAGCGGGAAATATTGTTGAGTTGTGAGTCTAGTCGTAGTTTAAAACCAACTGATGTGAGTTTTAAAAGCCACGTGGTCTACAATCGTTGCAAATACCACTACATTCTAGTTTTATGCAATATAGCAACCAACTACGACTATGACTACGACTACGACTACGACGAAGACTATGACTACGACTACAACTGCAGAGGCATTGTATGATATCGCCTATCGCGGTACTATTATTATTAGTAGTTGCTCGCGCTCATGGTAGATGGGCAACGCAGGTGGGAGTGACTACAAACGTGCCCTGCGTACTCACCGCTCCAGAGTGTTATGAGGAGTGCAGTCAGTACTCATCCTATCCGCAAATACATACACCACCCTCAAATCCTCGAGGTCATTGGGATGACGTTTGCGAATGTTCCCACCCCCTGTACTGGTGCAACACTTGCACGGATGTATTTTCCAACATTTATAGCCCGCCTGAATCCTCCAATCACCACCTACGTATTTTTTCTTTTTGTTATCTTGGTTTTAATCTGAAAATTATTATAAAATTAGTAACAAAGTACAAAGAGAAATAAGGGATGACTTATAAGAAAATGAAATAAAAGGATACTGTATAAATCTTTAACATATATCATACAATGTATCGAGAATCCTCAAAAGTTTTCCCTCAATAGTATGAATTTTTTTGTCTCTTGTTTGTCAACATCTCGTAAAATATTTTATAAAACTCGGTTACTTGCTTGTTATATTATATTAAATTTTGTTATTATTATTTTTGTTATTTAAATTTTTGTAAATGATAATTTTCCGAATGAAATAATGTTAAATAATAATATTATCGATCGAGGTCATATGTCGAATTAATTTACGTTGCGCATTAATACGACGGTATTAATTAACGTTAATCAAACTAAGCGGGGGAGATATATTGTAGTGATGGCAGTTGATGCAACCGTTTACCTCATGGACTTATCCCAATCATCATTATTGAGGTGCAGTACACAATCGTTTGAAGTCACTACTCACTGACGGTAGTCCCTTTCCGCATAAACGCGTTTCAGCCAGCCCTCTACGTCATTCGATGTCTTGTTAATTTAATTAATTAGTATAAATATATAAATATATTCAACACAATAATGCACCAGTCTTTTATTATTTCATTTAAATAATAATAAATAACCGGTTGTTGATTACTGATTACTGATACTAAAGCCTGATCAAAATAGCTAAGGTGCAATATCTGTTCTGAGAATTCATGTGTTATGAAATTTATTTTAATATATACTTATTAAATTAAAAAAATTTTTATGGTATTAAATAAAATTGCGAGTCAGGTAATAACATTAATCAACCAAAAACGCGCGGTTGTAATAATTCAATATTCTAATGAATTACTTGATCTTAAAAATTACTGATAAATAGTGAAGAAACATCATTGGGTTGATTAGATCTATATATGTAAATTTTGTAATCTATTTCTAAATTTTTTTTCTTCTTATAATTTACATTTTAGTTAAATTGTATCTGTATGTAATATATATTTAAGCTTGAATTAATTAGCTTCAGACAAAAAATAGTAACTAAATAATTGTTATGACTATTACTAAAAAAATAAATTATTTATACAGACTATTAAATTCTCATTTTACAAATAAAAGTAACCCCACGAAATTTGAAACCTGAATTACCTCAGATTATAATCTTTTTCCTGTCTTAAATTCCCCGTAGGATTCTCCGTGATTTTCTCTATCAACAGTAGCTCGTGATTGGTAAATTGATACCGGTCAGTTGTGGTCGCAGGTTATCACATTCCACTACCATTCATTCACATATATAAACTGTATTTTTAATCTAAAAATATAAGTAATATAAATGTGAATTTAATCATTAAAAAATTTTACGTCTTAAAGAAATAAATATAAATATATTGTATTATATATCGAAAAATAAATATCGTAAACTTACCCTCGGGTCGTTCTTCTTTTATCATACAATTAGTACCGGCGAGTACTCGCTCTGCTCGCAACAGCAATAATTGGCAGCTAATTTGTTGTCTCAACGTCAAATTGTTCATTCAACCGTTCTGCTATTCAAGGTTCATTAAAAAAGTCTTCATTATAATCATAAATATCAAATAATAATCACACTGAAGACATATCAGACGGTGAATCTTGTTCATCCTCAATATCTCGACGGTGTATATAAATATTTATAACAAACCATTATGGGCAATTAATCAATTATCAATAGTGAAATATATCACTGTCACTTGATTAATGCACACACTTGTAATATAATGTACCTACATATTTAACAACATTATATTCTAGAGATGTGCGTGTGTATAGCTATATACTTTGTTTTATTGCTTGCGTAATATTGTAACAGACAGCAAGCACGAGCCATACAATAATTTGACCCAATATAGTTATGTAAAATTTGTATACAGATATTGCATTTGACAGATCTTTCTCGATCGAATCCTTCTTCCCTTCTTCCCCTTATCGTTCCATCTCTTCTTTTCTCTGTTCATCCCTTTTGGTTTTATCGCAACCCTACAACCTCCCTCCTCATCTTCTTTACTCAACCGTAGGACTGTATAAAATATTCAAAAGCTCACGGTTAATAATTCGTGACCACTAAATTAACCAAATTTTATCCGTGATCGCAATAAACACACTCTACTCGATCCAACCCGTCCCCGTCCCCGTCCTGCAAAATAAAGACATTTAGCCGAGATTCATACACAGCTCCTCTATGAATATTAAAATTACCATTTGAATTTGAATATGTTATACCTACCTGAATTACTAATCGCATTACCTACATTGTTTATTATTTTTATTTAACTCTATTTAATATAAATACTAAGTGATGATTGATGAATTATTAAGGGGATGGTGATAGAAAAATTAATAACATCAGATTATTGATGATAGAGCATTAACCCGGCTTCCTTTCAACCGCTAATATGTAAGACGATTTGTTATTATTTTATTCAAGGTCTACGTGTCATCTACAAGATCAAATACTTCTTAAGACTCCACTATTTGTTTTTTAAATAATTATATTCGTTTTCTTCTTTCAATTCTTTCGGTAGTCTCGGTCTTAATTATATAATTGTAATTAATTAACCGGTTACTTAATTTAGAAACGGAAATGAGAAAATTCAAATTAATTGAACACGGCGAGGAACATATCGAAAGTATTGATAATAAAATAATGCACGATCGGTTTTTTGTGGGAAAATGACCGCTCTAAAAAATCGTGGCTTAGCTTATGAGGTAACACAAGCCGTCAGCGTTTAGCAGTGTAAGCTAATGTAAGCGTTGATGGTGCACACGCTAGATACACGCAAGCGAACATATTATATATTGCATAATACCTAAACTGCAAACGTAAATCTGTTACTAATACTAAAAACAATTCTCTTACTAGTTACCACTACCAACTTCACTGTTTATTATTATTATTATAATCATTATTGTTCCATAATCCATGCATCCATACGTAAATATCGTCGGCATATGCTTCCGTATTTATTAATCAAACATCTTTAGTAAATTTCCATTTGGATTTCAATAAATAGCTAATTAAAATGCCAATTACACTTTTTTACTCGCACTTTATAAAATAGTACCATTATTTTTAAAGAATTTAATGAAAATTAAATTTATGGATTGTAGGGGTGTGCGAATATCGTTCGAATCGAATCGAATCGAATATTGATATTCGAATTTTTTCGAATTGTTCGTCGAATTTCGAATAATTCGAAAATTCAAATTATTCGATTCGGAACGAATAATTTGTAAGTTCGAATTATTCGCACACCCCTAATTTTAAACCCTAATCTAGTTAACTCTTGATAAGACTTGATAGCAATAGCCACGCAGACATGTAAAAATGAAAACTCTAAATTTCTTCCAAGTTACTAATCTAATCAACTGTTTGGCCTAGAATCCTTGTAGAGAATGTGAAAACGATTCGATTGATGCATAATTATGATTAAAAATGAACTTATCGAAAATTTTAAACCCTAGTCTAGTTAACTCTTGATAAGTTTTGATAACAATAGCCACGCGGACATGTAAAAATGAAAACTCTAAATTTTTTCCAAGTTACTAATCTAATCAACTGTTTGGCCTAGAATCCTTGTAGAGAATGTGAAAACGATTCAATTGGTACATAAGAATGATTAAAAAATAGTTTTTTTTAGTTCTAATTTTTAATTTAAAAAAAAAATCAAAAATTTTTTAGTGTCGGCTAACTTAATTTTCAATATTACTAAAGTTAGCCGACGTTTTTATTTTTTTTTTTTTAATAATTGAATTAAAACAAAAAAACTTATTTTTAAAATATTGCACTTACAGTTTTTCAAGTTTTTTACAAATAAAATTTTTTTTTTTATTTTTTTGTAATAATTTTATCATTAAAAAAAAATTCTAAAAATTTTTAAAAGTCGGCTAACTTAATTTTCATTCATTTTCATCATGAAAGCTATGAGCAGTCATTTGACCATTTTTTAATTATGTTTTTACAAATAGTTTTTTCCAAAAAAAAATTATTTTAAGAAAATTGCATTTTTTATTTTTTAAAATTTCTACTTGTCAATTGTTTTTTCTACTTTTTTTTTTTGTCATAATTTATTTATTAAAAAATTTCTTAAAATTATCAATTATCTGCTAAATTAATTTTCATTTCATTTTTAATCGTAGAATTTTTTATTAAAATTTTTTTATAATTTAATTTCTATAAAAATTCAAAAAATTGACAAATATTAATTTTATAATACTGAATAGTCAATTGTAAATTTTTTGATAAATCAATAACAATAAAAAAATGCTTCTAAAAATTTTATAGTAACATTTTTTTTTAATTCTCACATATGGAATTTTTTTATTAAATTTTTTTCATAATAATTTTCCTCGCTATAAAATTCTTTAAAAAAATTTCTAACATTTGTCACGATATTTTACTATTAATGTATTGTATAGTAAATATTAAAAAATAAATCAGCTTTTTTACTTGATGAATTATCAAAGTTATTCACTGTCTCTCTTTACACAGATTTATCAAAGTACTTATAATAATAACTGTCATTAAAGAGATTGTTTCCGCACAGGTTGCTCCACGGAAATTGTTTTCATTTAAAACTTGCTCTCTTGATAATTTACTTTTATTAAAATCAGTAAAAGTTATTAAAAAATTTAATCCTGTTGACAGCTGACATCGACGAGTGAATTATTATATCAATTGATAGTCGAGGAGACATATATAACTTGCAATTTGTCACACTGCTCGGCTGACTTACTTCACCAGATAATTCTTAATATTAAATATACATATATCTTCATTTTATTTTACAACTCATCGGTGATTATTTATGAAGAAGTAGGTCGTAAATAATCAGTGAACAATCATAATCATGACATACTAGGAAGTTCGCGGTCTTCATGCTTCATATTTTAAGACATACATATTTCATAGATATATTTTTGACAGTTCTCACCACAATTTCCTGGACCTCTAATTACAATCTAGATAGAATTAATTTTATCTCTGATCTTCAAAGGCTTCTAAAAGTTTTCCAGTATAATACAGGCTGTTTATACTCTATCAGTCTACAAATTAATCAATATTAAATTCACAAGGTAAATAATATTGATTAATTGAATAAAACTTTAAATCAATACCATTAATATCTTATGGGACGTAGGAAAAGTTATTGTTCGATTTAATCGTGTTTTTTTTTTTTTTTTCTATTTGTTCTTATATGTTCCTCCTACATAGTTATTTATTTTAAAAATATACCTCTAGACCAAGAGTGTACAAACAGCGGCATCTCGCGGGAATTTGTTGGTAAAGAAGATAATAAATAAAAAAAAAAAATAAATAAATTATTTAATTCATTAATAAATAAAGAAGAAATAGTTTGGCTGGTTTTTTTTTTATTTAACTAAATTAGTGTACAGAACACTTCCAGTATTTTTTTATTTCAATGGTTTTGTTTTTGTAATTAATTATCAATTAATAATTAGAACCTATCATAAAAATTTGATGATGACATAATCCTCAAAAATGGCAGTTTCAAATCCTGCATTGATTTGTCTTTAAAGTATTGAATGAACAATCAGATTAAGCTTTGATTAAAATGATAAAAATTGTGTGTATAGTTCTACCTATTTAATTATTAAATAAATACGTATTATGAGAAACTTAGATCACATAAAATAACCAAAGCCAAATGTACGTTTTATAGCGTCCCAGTAGTACCGGTCCCAGTTCTCTTTTGTTGACTCCTCCTCGCTGAAACAATGAATAATTAATTATTCAACATTAATTACTTTGTTCCTCGTGTCCTTTTTATTTTCAATGCGATATTAAAACGATAATTACGCTGATGGTACTCCGGTTTGTGTGAGATTAACTTCCGTGTGGTCGCCTCTCTCGTTAATGTCAATAGTTACTTGGCTAAAATGCCCGTCAGGCCACTGTTTGGTGCGCCATTTTTGGACTATTTTCGTTGGAGATACTTCTACAAATTCGCCGTATATGTTTCCGCCAAAAAGCTCGAATTTTCCAGACTTTTTCGGATCTACTTTAACGGGTCCCTTCGTGAACGCTTGTACCATCTGGAATGAAAAGTTTGGAACATCCAAAAGTGCACGCCTCATAATCTCATTTATTCACAATAAAATTGATTAAAATAAAAATAATAAAAAATAGAAAACTCTGCTATGGTTTTGTGGCGCCATAATTCTATGGTGAGGAAAAAAAATACTATAATAAAATGTTAGATAGATATAGAAAAAAATCCAGTCATATATTAGTTTTTTATAAATAATAATTTATTATATTAAAAAAAATAATTGTTATTAAAATATATTTAATGTTTAAATTTACCTCAGTTGTGGTAAATACATTAAAGAACTCCTGGCCTCTACACTGGAATTTTTGCTGCTGCTTAATTGTCGTTGTCGCTATCTTGTAGCCTAATGATTTATTTGACGAAACAACAGCTTCGTTCATTTTCGCTTTGATGTTAGAAGCTGGCGCTGAATTTATAACATTTTTATTGACGTTATTTTTTTGTGGCAGTATCATCCCTCGGGAAAATTCTGTTGATTTATAAATATATAATATATTAGTACAAATAAATATAAATCTTTAGTGACTGGTCTCAAACTTTCTTTACGCAGTATTCATTTTTTTTTTTTTTTTTTTTAAGAAACTGTATAAGTTTTTCTAAGACTTTAAAGCTTACTTATATTTTTATAAAAAAATTTTTATGCATTAAATATTCTTCACGTTCTTAATAATTTAGTTTTTTTTTCTTTTTCTAAGCCAAGTATATAAAAATTACTCTTACTTTCAGTTTCATTTAAAAACCTCCCTGAGTTTCTTTATATTTTCCAGTCATAATAATAAAATTAAAGAGCTTATAAAAATAAAAATAAAAATAAAAATAAAATTTAACATTACCTTCTCTCAAAGCAGATATATAAAGAGCCAGCTGGTCTCTGAGTTTCTCTTTGCCTTTAGTGTGTAAGAAGTGTTTAACTTTTTCCCCCTCGTTTGTACTACTCTTCAATGTAATTTCAATCTAAAAAATTCAATTTAAATATTCATTATCTGTAGATCGAGTGTTAAATAAAATCAATGAACATAAAACTCACATCAACTTCCGTGATATCGTTTTCTTCTGACAAGTTTGGAATATTTATTTTCCCACTGATATCCGAATCGTCATTGGAGTCCCACTTCAACGCAATGTTCCATTCGTAGAAAAATATGAGCTTGCCTTTGCGATTATTGACAACCGCTTCTCCTTCACAAGTTTCCACTTCTTTCACCGTGCAGCTGACTGAAATAAATACAATATAAATTAATTAATACAAGTATTTAGGCTGCATTTGAAAATTCTTTAACTTTAGATACATAATTAAGAAACGACCGTGTATCTTGAGAACTATTGACATTTTTAAAGATATAAGCTCATACCGATGCTATACTCATCAAGACCTTTCATTTGAGTACCCACATCAATTTTTCATATATTTATATATATTACATATATGTATATATGAAAAATATATCAAAAATGCATGTGAGTACTCAAATGAAAGCTCTTGATGAAAGTAACATCGAGATAAGCTTAAATCTTTAAAAAGGTCAATAGTTCACAAGATACAATGTCATTTCTTAATTGTTGACATTTTTTAAGATACAAGCTCATCTCGATTTTATACTCACCAAGAGCTTTCATTTGAATACCCACATGCATTTTTGATATATTTTTCATATATACATATATATATAATATATATAAAATATATGAAAAATTGATGTGGGTACTCAAATGAAAGGTTTCGATGAGTGTAACATCGGGATGAGTTTATTAGGGGTGTGCGAATATCGTTCGAATCGAATCGAATCGAATATTGATATTCGATTCGAAATTCGAACCGGATAATTCGAATTTTCGAATTAATCAACATTCGACGAATAATTCGAAAGAATTCGAATAATTCGAAACTTTTCGAATTATTCGTAATTTTTGGAATAATTCGAATTTTTTCGAATTGTTCGTCGAATTTCAAATAATTCGAAAATTCAAATTATTCGATTCGGAACAAATAATTTGTAAGTTCGAATTATCCGCACACCCCTAATTTTAAACCCTAATCTACTTAACTCTTGATAAGTCTTGATAGCAATAGCCACGCGGACATGTAAAAATGAAAACTCTAAATTTCTTCCAAGTTACTAATCTGATCAACTGTTTGGCCTAGAATCCTTGTAGAGAATGTGAAAATGATTCGATTGATGTATAACAATGATTAAAAATGAACTTATTGAAAATTTGAAACCCTAGTCTAGTTAAGTCTTGGTAAGTCTTGATAGCAATAGCCACGCGGACATGTAAAAATAAAAACTCTAAATTTTTTCCAAGTTAGTAAGCTATACAACTGTTTGGCATAGGATCCTTGTAGAGGAAGTGAAAACGATTCAATTGGTACATAAGAATGATTAATAATGAACTTATCGACAATTTTAAATACGGGTGTGCGAATATCGTTCCAATCGAGTATTGATATTCGATTTGAAATTCGAATCGAATAATTCGAATAATTTGAAAATTCAAATTATTTGATTCGAAACGAATAATTCGTAAGTTTGAATTATTCGTACACCCCTAATGGATTGTTAAATGGCAAGTTAATTTTCATGACTTTTTTTAAGATTAATTATACTAATTTCATAATGAGTAATAGCTATTACGTATCCTTTGATGCTTCGGTACATAACAGGATAGACTAAGTTTGAATTAAATCCTCATAAGTGTTTATACAACAATATCTGAGTGATTCAAATATTTTTGAGTATTTCCAGCTAAAAAGTTATCATTAGTCCAATAATAGTTTTCATTTTCATTTTTATAAATTTGATGTTGAATCGTTGATCATGAAATCATGAAATTATTGATAATAATTTATTTTCTTCCTTTGAAAATTATATTAAATTCAGCAGAGGCCTGAAAATTTTTCATTTTATTTAATTAATGAATTATTACTGCAAAAATAATAAAAAGAAATTAGTATTCATAATTTTTCTGTTAAATAAAATCCAAATAAAGTGAAATGATGTTTTTTTCTCTCTAAATTATTTTTTAAAATCATCAGTTTGATCGATTATTACAATGTTGAAGACAAATATCGATTGTTGATAATTCGATACTTGAAAATCAAGCGTTCGATACACAAAAAAGTTGTGATTGTGTATATGTTTGTAATTGTCCTCCCCAATCTAAAAACAAAGTCTGAAAAACAAACCAACAATTTATTATTATTATAAATATTTTTTATTAACAATTAAAAACAATAACGAACCTCAAAAATTGCCTTGCAAATGTGATATAATTATAATTATTTTTAAATGACAATAATATTAAATACTCATCAAGGTTTAGGTATTATTTTTAATTATCTCTAAAGGTATTTATTAATATTTTTAATTAAAAAACTATTTTTAGTGATCATTGTTATTAATAGTCAAATAAATAATTTTAGGTTATCAATGGACCCGGAGTTTTTAGCAAAATTAATTCCTCAAACAAAGGAACAGTCAAGACCAGCGTGCAAAAAATGTGGCTATGCTGGACACTTGACATATCAGTGTCGAAATTTCATAAAAGTCGACCCCAATAAAGAGATCGTTTTAGACGTAAGTAGCACCAGCTCTGACAGCGATGAAAATTACATGACGCCTTTGACGGAGTTGCGGGAAAAGGAACTGAAAGCCAAACTCAGTGAAGTTAAGAAAAAAAAGAAGGAGAAAAAAAGAAAAAAGTCGAAAGCTCGTCGTCGCTCTAGCTCTGAATCAGAGTCCTCCAGCTCCGAGTCTGAGGACGAGAAGGAGAAAAATGATAAGAAAAAAAAGAAAAAACGTAAAAAGAAATCCAAACACAAGAAGCAGAAACGTCGACGTAAATCTAGTTCATCCGATTAATTTTTAAGTATAAATAAATTAATTTTTTATCAATTCAATCTTGCATTTATTATATTTATTTAAATACCTATGATACCTTGTTTATCAACAGGCTTAATATACTAGCTCCATCTACATGAAAACAAACAGCGCACAGCTGTTATGAGGTTTATTTACCTCAATTGTCTTATGAGGTGTGTTGTCAACAGTTTAATTGTTTATTATTTCATTCAATAATAGTTGTATTTAAATTTAATTAGTTTGTTTTTGTTGGATCAAGAGTTGGACAAATAGTTAAAAATGACGAGACACGCGAGAAATTGTACAGCTGGAGCGGTTTACACCTATCATGAAAAGAAAAAAGATGCTGCTGCATCAGGTTACGGTACTAATAGCAACAGAATTGGCAAAGATTCAGTAAAGGGTTTTGATTGTTGCTGTTTAACACTTCAGCCATGTAGGAATCCTGTTATAACGTAAGTAATATATGAAAATTAATTTACCATATATTTAATAGTCTTATAACAAGTAAGTTATGACAAAAAAAATTTACAGGTTAGATAGTACAGTTTATTTTTTTATTTATTTATAATAAGTTTGCTATCTTCTGTATCATATTTATTTAATTTATTAAGATAATATAAATAATGAAATACTTTTGGATTTTTGTAGGCCAGATGGATATTTATTTGACAAAGAAGCTATTTTGGAGTATATATTATCAAAAAAACGAGAGTACAGTCGGAAACTTAAAGAGTACGAGGCCCAGAAGCGGAAAGAAGAAGATAATGTTAAAGAAGAAACAGTTAATGAAGAGTTGAAAAAATTTGAAAGTTTTTTGAAATGCGAAAAAATTATTGTAGCTTCTGGAAGTCAAAATAATTCAGAATCGTCGGTTTCCAACATGGCCAATGGAAGAGACAAAATGTTGCCCAGTTTTTGGATCCCTTCTAAGACTCCCGAAGCCAAAGCCGCTGCTTTGAAGAAGCCGGATAAAAATATTTACTGTCCTGTCAGTGGAAATGTTCTCAAGCTGAACAATCTTATTCCTATTAAGTTTACAGAAGTTAAAGATCCAGACGATAAAAAAGCTTTGATTGTTAAAGAAGCTAGGTACATGTGTCCGATAACTCATGATATTCTGGGTAACAGCGTTCCTTGTGCAGTTATTAAGACAACGTGAGTGCTATTTTTGCTTAAAGTTTGACTATTGAAATGATAATTTACAATTTACTTATTTTTTTTTTTCTATTTTTCAACAGCGGAGATGTCGTGACTATGGAATGCGTGGAAAAACTCATTAAAAAAGACTGGATTAATCCTCTAGATAATTCAAAAATATCTGAGTCAGATATTATTCCTCTTCAAAGGGTAATTTTTGTTATTATTCTTTATCTAAAATAAATATTGTTTTAAATATTATTTAATTCCATAATAAAAATAAATAAAGTAATTTACAATAGACTAAAGGTTATCTTTTATTACAGGGTGGAACAGGATACGCAGCAGTCAATGACAATCTAGAAGGGAAACACGAACGACCAGTCTTACAAGCGTGAATTGATTTATTACCTTCACTCTTGAGCTATAAATTAAAATTAACTATAAAATAAATAAATAAATACAAAAAAAAAAAAATTATAATAATAAAAATAAATCGATTTATTTCACAACAAAATTAGTTAGACAACAGTTAATTTATTTCTATTTGTAATAAAAATTATCTAACAATAGTAAATTAAATTTCAATTTTATAATTATTAAATTTTTAATTTAATGTTTGTTTTCAAAAGGTTTATATTTCACGTTATCAGTCGGTAAACTCTACTATTACTATTGAATTAATTGTAATTAATGCCTGCTCACATGAATAAAATGAATAAAATTGATAATTGAAATTTTAATAGAATCTTTTATATTTAAATATTTCTTTAACTTCAATATTAAAATAATTATTTGCATAGACAAAAATAACCAGCTGTGTATTAATAACGAGAATAATAATAAAAAGTTGTTGACAGCTTATTATTTATTATTATCATTATTGTTTTATTCTTTATGTTTCAATCAGCAGACGAAGTGAGAATTCGATGTTGATTTCCGGGAAATGACCTCAATCACCTCATAATTTTACGAGTGCCACAGTATCAACGTGCTTGATAGTTTTTTTTTTTTCTTCTTTACTCCTCAGATGTTAAATCAAATTACTCAGTACTTGAAGGCGCTGTATCATCAACAAAAAATAATCATTCAATTAAATGGAAAATGACTAACAAGAGAATCGACCGTGAAACTGGAGAATTAGCCGACGAAAATTATGAAGAACGTCTGATGTTTAATTATCATAATGTGAGTAACGAAACTGGTGAACCTGAGATTAATGATGTGGGTGAATTCGACAGACGCCTACCATTTAAAGTAAATTTTATTTTATTTATATTCTTATTACACAATATTTTTTGCTTACGTAAATTGCTCAACACAAACATAAAATGGTTACGCTTAATTACAGATACCGAGAGAGATAAGAGAAGAATTATTATCAAAGCAAGAGAAAAATTTAAGTGATAGGAGACTTAAAGATTTACTACCACTGTGCGAAGGCACAGCTTTTGGAGAAATTAATCCAGTATTTTTGTTTTTACCCGCTGTTATTTACTTCAAGTGGTTCGCGATATCATTGATGATTTTTGAAGTCATTTTTCACGGTTGGTCGCATCATAAAAATAAAACCCTCAAAGATGTTTATTATCGCTCGCCTTTTCATGGAATAACATCGGAATACTGCGCGCTTTGTCAATTTGAGACTTGTATGATTCGTGTGGGCAAAATGCAACAGATTCGTATGCACAAATTTTTACATGACTGTAATTATATGAAACGCGCGGTTACTTAGGTCTATCAGCTTAAATTATAATAATAAAGTAAACCGACATTTTTGATGTCGGCTAACTTTATTTTCTATTATTTTGTTTATTAATATAATCTTTTTATTTTTAAAGTGATTCTTTGTTTAATTATTTATAAGAATAAATTTAAATATATTTTCTGAGGTTAATCATAGTAAAACATTTTATAGTTTCAATTAAAAAATATTTTTTTTAATGATAAATATTTTTTTCTAATTTTAAATTCAATCATTAATTTATTTTACCAAAAAAATATAGCAAAAACCTTAAAAAAAAAAACATAGTTAATTTAAAAACCATTTAATTGAAATTCATATTAATAATTTACATGTACATAAATTTATTACATTTTTTTATAAATAAATTCAAAACTTAACCCAAATTCCTAGTTATTTTACTCAAACATTTATTAATTAAAATTCATTCTTTTAAGATCACCTAATTTTAATTACCTAAGCCAATTTATTATCGCATGGCTAAAATTTCTCTAGTTGCAATCTGTGCTATATAATTAAAATCAACAGCAAGATACGCTCGCCAATATCGACAACGACACCAAGTAAGCGCGGAGTAATTAGGACTCTGGATTCCGTGAAAGATTCGTGCGACAGCACGACCTGTAAAATTATTATCTCTGTAACTAGCGATCAGCGACCTGATGTCATTGACAAGCTGAGCTTCATTAGCTGAATTGTTCTTCTTGGCACCAATCTCTACAATAGAAAGCGGACTCGGTGACTGGAAGTACTGACGAATGACATTCTTCAACTGATCAGACTTATAAATATTCTCATCATTCAACTCCTCACAATCTTTGACCCTTTGGCAGCTGTACTTGTTCATAACAGTGTGAATTATCTCCAGCTGCTCCAGGGAAGAAGTTTCTTGGTTTTGAGTCCTAGAAGCCAGAGCGTCAAGAGCTTCGTCTAGCTCAGCATCAGTCAGGTCACCTGGTGCGCGGACTCTCAGTCCCAGAGTGTCATACCTTACAGAAATAGATGATCGTTTTGATTTGCCATTAACAGTCGTCCATTCTAGATTTTTTAGGTGACTTTTAACCACTCCGGAGTCCCAACCAATTGCTGCTGCTACATCAACCACTGGGAATTCAATAATTGTATCATTGTCATGCGTGACACCCTTTTTGCGGTCTAGCGCAATCGCCATGGCCAGTGGAGGCGATGACTGCGCAGCAGCTTTCAATGCTGGCGCTCCATTGTAGCTCGTAACTTTAGCATTGACATAAACAGAAGACAACACAGTGACAAATTTCTTTGGGTGTAGCTCCAGGTAGCAGAGCAGCGTTGAAATCATTTCTTCAGTTACATCAAGCGAGCGAACTGTTTCATCAATCGGAATCGCGACTTCA
This sequence comes from Cotesia congregata, assembly GCA_905319865.3. Classification (NCBI taxonomy): domain Eukaryota; kingdom Metazoa; phylum Arthropoda; class Insecta; order Hymenoptera; family Braconidae; genus Cotesia; species Cotesia congregata. The sequence goes on along the minus strand of CAJNRD030001118.1, from coordinate 309,539 downwards.
TGCCCAGGACAACGTTTTCCACTGGTGGCACACGAGCAAGGGACAAAAATCTTCTGCAAAAGCTTCCTTATTGTATGACGGTCTACTCCGTTGGCATATATGTGTCTTCTCAGCTCCCACTTGTCACTGTTTTCCTGAGGATTAATAAAAAGATGACAGTGAGCTGGCAAATTATCACGACCAGCTCGTCCAACTTCTTGAACGTATCCCTCAAAACTCTGCGGCATGTTGTAGTGAATAACCGACCTGATGTCCAACTTGTTTATTCCCATACCAAAGGCCACAGTCGCGACGACGATTCGCGTATCGCCGGACATGAAATGCTTCTGAATGACCTTACGACGACTGGCTGCCAATCCTGCATGATAAGCTTCCGCGATAGTCGACACTTTGGCTTTAGGTTTCGGCTTGCCGGTCTCCAGATCTTGGAGAGACACTCTCAAAAGTCCAGCGATTCTTGTGCACTCTTCTCGCTTGATGCAGTAGACGATTATCGAGTTGCAATCTTTGAATCTCGGGCTTCGGAGAAGGTCCACCAATGCGCGATCACGCTGGTCATCTTTAGAAACAGTCAGAGTTAAATTGTTAGGAAGCGGGACGTCACTTATTACTCCGGCCATGCCATCGTGGATCTTCAGATGATTGACGATACTTTCGGCTGTAGCTCGCGTCGCAGTTGCTGTTAGTCCTAGAATTGTTCTCACTCCCATTTTCTCCATAAGCACTCGACAGACCATCAGATAAGACGGACGGAAGTTGTGGGACCACTGGGAAATACAATGGGCCTCGTCTATGCAAGCAAAAGCGATCGGTGGAAGCTGTCGCAGCAGTGATCCAAAGCCTGTTGATTTCTCACCAGCTACTATCGCTTCTGGAGACACCAGAAGAATATCAAGCCGCCCTTCTTTTACAGCTTCGATAACTTTCTCACGGGTCTTTGGAGTTTGACCTGTGTGCAATGCTGCCGCGGAAATGAACCCCGGGACTCCGGTTACTTGGTCGTCCATCAGAGATACCAATGGAGAAATCACCAGGGTAATGCAGTGTGACCTCTTGGCGTACAAATATGCTGGCAGCTGATAACACAATGATTTACCGGATCCAGTAGATAGAGTTACCAAAGTTGACTGTCCAGAAAGGATTCTCATCACGGCTTTTTCTTGTCCAGGTCGGAAGCTCTTGTGGCCAAATTTGTTCAGAGTTTGCAGCACTTCAGCAGGTGTCGGTATCACCAACCCGTCGCTGCTGGTTGGGAAAACGGGATCAATAACTCCATTTTCTGGGGGTAGTAATTTGTCTATAAGTTCCTGAGGAATTTTGTGCCCGACAAATGGTTGATCTTCGGGAATTTCTTCTTCAAAATCATCATCAAAATCATAGGGACAGTTTTCCAATTCTTCTTCAGGTTGTTTTTCCTCAGTGGACATTGACAACGTCTTTGGAAGGTGATGCATCCGATGAGCATGAGCCTTAACGGCTTCTTGACTCGCCATATGCTTGGCTTCTTCCAGAGTCGGAAATTCGGAGACATCAGTATCTCCAAGGGGTATCAACTCATCGCTCTTCATTGCAGGGCAGTTTCTAGAGACATGATTGCTTCCTCTACATTTAAAGCACGTGTTTTTCTCAGCCAGGTCAGCCAAGTCCAGTGAACCTTCTCCGGATGCTAGTTCTTTCTTCTTGTGTTTCCACTGATTCTTTTTATACCTGGAAAAGTTGAAAGATTTCTTCCCACGAACAAAAATTTTCTTCTTCAAATTAATCCTTACAAAGTTGTCATTTACGTTACCAGAGGCTATTTTAGCTTCTAGTTTTTCTTTTGCTGACATCGCAGCCTTTGGTTTCGCTTTAGTCACCGCTGTTTTTTCCGCTTCGATAGACTCGCAGAACTCTGTTACAAGATCGCCATTCGTGTCCTGCGGCACAGCGAACCGCGGAACCACATCCAGAGCTTCCACACCGTAAATAAAAATCTCCGGAGTTTCTTTCTCGTTCGATAACTCCTTATCTTCAAAAGTCTCTTCAGAACTATCTTCAGAGTATTTGACTTTTCTCCTGGTAGTCCTCCGAGGTTTTTTCGTTTCACTAGACTTTTTTTTAACAGCAGGTTTCCTTCCTCGCTTCTTTTTACCCTTTTCTTCACTATTAATAGTCTGCTCAACCCCCTTCTCTTCCTTTTCTACCAAAAAGTTTTCTTTAACAAGCGGTACATGTTTTTCTGTAACAACTTTTTCGGCTTCCAATCTTTTAATTTCCTTCTCTATAGCTGGACTCACAAAACTCTGCTTATTTAACGGAGAGGCAAAACTGAAAGTACGATAAGAAAAATCTGTACGTGGCCTTTTACAAACATTCGACAAATCCGAAGCAGTCCGTCTCCAATTACGGATCCTTTTATTGCGACTCTCTTCTTCAGAGTCGCTGACACACACAAAATCATCATCAGAAACTTCAGCTACTTGCGAAGGTGATTCTTTTAAACAAGTATCCTGAGTTTCTTGATAATTATTGTCCAAAGACTCAATTCCCGAGTCACTGATACCAGACAAACGTTTGGATTCTGATTTGGGCTCTTCAACAGCTTCATTATCATCTTTAGAGCATCTGGCCAGCCACCCACTGTCCAATTTTCTGTCTACAGTCACAGACTTACCGCTAAGTACTTGCTGAATAATATTAATAGGCTGATTTGTCACTTTTATTTTCTGCGTAACTATTTTTATAGGATCAGCAAGTAACAGATCTGATGAATCTTCAATAGTTGCAGCAGTTAGACTCGTATTATTTGAGTTGTCTGCTTCAGAGGCAGATTTATTGAGATTAAACTTACTCTTGGATTTATTCATAGATAGTGACTTCCTGGGGTTGCGCTTTAAGAAGCTGCTGGAAGTGAATTTCTTTTGAGAAAGTTGGAAGGATGAAGATTTACCTATTAGAATTTTTTTTTTCTTCGGTGCTTCGTAATCTTTGTTGAGATGATCACCCCAAGCACCGTCCACGTTGAGAGTATCCACGGGAACTGAGGGCTCTGCCTTGGGGACATCTGGAGCAATGTTTTCAGTATTTACCACAGACTGAGATCCTGTTGATTTATCGAGCACAGATTTTTCAGGAGCTTTTATATCTTGGGACAGAAAATCCAAAGAAGACGTATTTAATGAGACATTTGATTCTATTTCATCAGAAAATGTTATGTCCAGCAAGGTTTCTTCCAGCACTTTAGTCTTGAGCTTCCAATAATTTTTGTAAGAGTCTCGAATTGTTTTGTCGGCACTCTTTATGTCATTCTAAAATAATAATAATTAATTAATAAATCGAATTATTAAAATGAAAATTAATTTAGCAGATTTTTTTTTTCTTTTAACTTTAATTTAATTAATGAAATAAAATAAAAAATTTTTTTAATGTCTCCTGACTTTAGTATGATACCTAATTATCGTCAACAATAAAATAGGTGATAAAATATTAATAACATACCTTGGTTGGTTTCCGTCCATATTTTTCCATAAAATCACTTTCCCACTTTTTAACTCTTATTTTACACTTCAAGTATTTATTATTTACCGCTGGATCATCTAATGAATTCATTTTTGTAATAAATAAGTATTTTTACTGCTAATAATAATTAAAATAAAATAACTGATAAATAGTACATCCGAGCATATCCAATTCTTATTATGTTTTACTTGGATACGGCGATCCAGGAGGTTACGTCGCTGAGAAAATTTACGCGCAAAAATACACTACGCAGTCGAAGTAATCATAAATAATAATATAGTAATTGTAAAACCACGTGGATCTTCTTTATCTACAAGCGCTAGCGAAGTATGCCTACATTTGTAGCGGGAAAAATTGAAAAGTGAAAATTATAAATTTTTTTAATTAATTTATTTGAGTTTTTATTTTGTACATATTTAGTTATGTAAAATAAAAATTTTTTTAAATACTTTTTATTATTTATTTAATAGAAATTTCCATTGAGAATTATTTTTTTTTATTCTAGATATTTTGTTATAAATTATTTTTATTCTTACAAAAATCAAATGTAAAAAAAAAAAATCAATAAAAATTAAATTAATCACATTCATTTTTCATAAAAATATCAGTAGATAATTAATAAGTAGTAAATTATTTCTAACTCCTTATAAAAATATAAATGGAGTACAATTTTTATTACACATTATATTAAATTAATCTTATATTTTATCAAGATAAAAATTTAGGATTTAAATAATTATACGATGAATAATCCAAGTCGCAATTTTTGTTAGCTTCTGCAAGAGAAATTGCTTTTAATTTATGTGAAGGTGGATGAATAGGATTTACAGCTTCTAACTGCGCTACAACGCAGTCTGAACACAAATTAACGTTGTAACACTCAACGCAATTCCACCTGGTACCTTTTAAAGGATCATCTCCACAACATATGCACTGTAAATATTAAAAAATTATCAATTATATATAACCTTGGTAACGCATATTTGATTTGTTGGTAAGCATGTATAATAAATAAAATTAGATACCTTGTAGCCCAAATGTTGTTGAGAACTCGATGCTTCCTGTTCTTTTTCAGACTTTACCTTTCTGATCAATTCAATCTGCCAAAGCTCAGTATCTTCATCATTATCGTTCTTCTAAAAATAAAATAATTATTTTAATTTTTTAATTTAAAAATTATTAATGTTTTATCAAGACTTACTGAATCTTTAATCATCCACTGGTGACTATCTTCAGTATCTTTATCATCAATCATATTTATTGAAGGAAAGAATGATGTAGTTCTGTGCAAGAAACGACGACTCATACTTTTTTTAGTACTTGGATTTAATTTTGGAGCTTGTCCAGGTATTGGCATATTATAAGCCTTTAATTTAAGGAAATACTTTTGTACTCTTGTCATAACTTGTTTTGGAGTACGATTTCCTGCAAGGTAAACCCAATAATAATAATAAAAATAAATTGACTATAAATTAATAACATTAAATATAAAGTAAAAACCTAATTCATTAGCAATTTTTTTCCATCGTCGCATACTGACTTCTTCATTTGGATATTTAACCAACAATTGTTCCAATTTACATTGCTCAGCAGGCGTCCAAGGAAGATTGAAAGTTTCTGGTTTACTTTCATCGAATGGACGACCACGAACAAGAATCTGTAATTAATTTCAAATCATTAATTATTTGTATAAAAATAAAGTACAAACAATAAAATTATTACCTTTCCATCTGTTTGCTTGACTTTAGATTGGGTTCGGAAATTTCCATGCCGTGTCTGCGGTGGTTTTAAGCGAGCGTCAGAAGCAGATATGTTGTAGCGACTCCAGTCGATGTAAGGAATTTCAGCAACTTTTATTTCACCAGGAAGGGTTGACAGTTCACCATTTTGCAACTTGGTAATAAAACCCATCGGATCTTTTAGGGCGTTAGCTCGTTGGGCTAATAACTCGTCCATGTCCTCGATAGCTCGTGCCTGCTGGTTTTCTAGGATGACAATAGTCTTCAGTAGATCCATGTAATCTTTGTTACCCTTTAGAGCCAAGCTGTCAGATTCAAAATAAAATTCGGCGTTTTCGTCAATAACTGTTTCACCCTCCATCTGAAAAAATAAAAAAAAAATATTTATAAATTTTATTATTATCAATTACTGTTAGTAAAATCTATATATTCCTTCTCTATAATTTGATATTATGAATATAAAAAATTACTTACAATTTGTCAACTTATTTTTTACTCTAAAAAACAACACAATAATAAATCCTAGGTTAATTAAAATAGTTAAAATTCGTAACCTCGTGGTGAAAAAAAAAAATATAAATAATTCATATGACAGATCCATTTCTCAAAAAGATCACTAGGCAGCGCTGCGCTGATTTCTGATAAAATATAAAAAAACACCTTCAGTATGCTTTAAAAAGGCGCGAAATAAATTATATAACCAAGAGCCGAGATATTTTATATATAACTAATAACTCGATTGATTTAAAAATAATTAAAAAATGTCCAGCTAACAATTTTAATAAAGTTTATTTACACCAAGTGATGCGATAATTCTCTAACTAAAGTAGTACTTAAACAAAAATTTTAGATATTTATATACGTGCATCTGGTACTGGACAAGCTGTTCAAGACATTGTTAAATTAACATATAATCATGGAATTAATGAACACTTACTTGGAAGCTCTTGCTGGATATATAAATGATGAAGACAAACTTGTAAGTTTTAATTTTATTTTATTAATGATCAATTTATGTACAATTACATTTACTTTAAAGTTTATTGATTTATAGGTTACGTATAAATGGCTGAGCAAAGAGCTAGAGATCCATGTGAATGTGGCGAAGCAAGTCCTGGAGGAGTATTGGAATAAAAATAAATCCAGTGATGAGCTCGTTGCAACAATCATGATAATAGGGTACACCAAAGATGGAGGAATGCGGGTTGAGGTGATAAAGGAGTCGGATTTTGTTGCTGCTGCTGCTGCTGCTGCTGCTGATAAATACGACAGGATAATATCACAGCACCTGTACAGCTTACAGAAGTCACTGCCCGATCTTCAACTCTTGGCTGAGGTAGGTCAGGGTGACACTAAATTCTCGGCTATCACGTGTAAGAACGCCGTGGTGCTGAGCGATGAAGAATTGTTCAAGCGAAGGTGGGGTCGCGAGCAAACGTACGAGGTACCCGTTGAGCACAAGCCTCCCGAGCCGAAGAAGGGAATTATGAGCAGTTTTGCCAAGGCTGCTGACAAGGTGAGCGATAGCAAGTCCAATAATGATAAGAGTGATGATAATAACGTGAGTAACGGCGTAAAAGATAAAGAAGAAAAAGTGGAAGTGAAAAAAGTATCACCTGTTAAAAATAAACCTGCTGATACGAAGAAAGGTGTGCCTAAAAAACCTGTCCAGTCTCAGAAAACTGGACTGAACAATTTGTTCGGCAAGGTCGCTGCTGCTAACTCCAAAAAATCACCACCTAAAAAAGACTCTGATAAAGAGAAAGAAAACAAAAGCAATGGAGTTGAAGACAGTCCTATGGAAATTGATGAAAGTCAGGTCGTGGTAAGCAACGGGCTGTCTGTTAGTAAGTCTAATTCAGAAGTTAGCAATTCAGAAGCGAGTCAAAAAAGCAATGGTAGTACGAAAGCTAATAAAGTTAAATCTAAACAAAATCGCGGTAGCAAACGAAACAGGAGTAGGGATTCAAGTAAAGAAGATACTAAAAAAAGGAAACGTATCTTCATAGCTTCTGATTCTAGTGACGAATCTGCTGCGGAACAAGAGCCAGACTTCTTTGATGATCTTCCACCCCCGGAACCAACAGTTACGAGAAAATCACCATCGCCACCGCCGGTTAAGCTTGTGGAGGGTAAACGCAAGGTACGCAAAGCTGTGGATAAAACTTTCGTTGACGAAGAAGGTTTTCTTGTCACTAAAAAGACTTTTGTCTACGAGAGCGCTTCTGACGAAGAAACTCCACCACCTGCTGTGGTTAAAGAAAGAGAGGTGAAGAAAGCTACTGATAAGGCTGCTGTCGCTCAGATTAAAAAACAAAACAAGCAGACTTCTATAATGAGTTTCTTTAAAAAAGCTTAATCTCTTTTATTGCGCTATTATCTATTGAGTATTATCATAATTACTAATTAGTTTACATTAGTAATTATATTTTTGATCATTTCATTTTTTTTTTTTTTCGATTATTTGAGTATGTTTTTTAGTTGTAAGTTTAATAACGTGCCTCTGTAATTTTATTGGATTAAAAAAATGAAAATAAATTCTTTAATTGTTTATTATTAAAAAAAAAAAAAATGTATAATTATGATAATAATGATTAATGATTAAATGGATTTAGTTGATATGATAGAAAAATGTAAATAAATTCAATGATATGAAATCGTGGATCTGGTGACGCAGATCAGATAAAAAATCTTATCAGAATTTAGTTCTGTTGCAAGATACTGATACGCTTACCTGTTCAGTCTAATGATTATTTATCAAACTACAAGTGTCTGGAAAAAATGTATTTTATTGGAATAGTTTTGTTAATTAATTTCTTAAAATTATCCTCGGGTGATTTGTGTGAAGTATGTACGTGCTCAGGTATGACATCATTTTTTCTATACTATGGAGTATTTTTATTTTATTTATTGTTTAAAAAAATATTAATTATTGTTTTATCTAGGCACGATTATTGATTGCAATGGTCGAGTGAATGCGAGCGACAGAAATAATTTAAAATTGTTAACCAGTGAAATCGCCCAGGAGATTATCATATCAAGCGACAACACTTCAGTGGAAATTTCAATTCATAAAAATACAGTACAGCAGTTTAAAATTATCGATTTATCAAATAATAATTTGGATGAAAGTGTAATAAGTGCTTTTAGCAGTTTGATTAATCTAAAAGAACTCAATTTGTCTTCAAATAATTGGAAAAAAATAATCCCAAATGTCTTTGAGTACTTTCTGTCACTGTCTAAACTTAATTTGAGTCATAATTTAATAACTGAGATAAGCTTTAGTTCGTGTAACTTGACTCATCTTGATTTATCATACAATCAGCTTATAATTCTGTCAACTGGACAATTGAATTGTCCTCGCTTAATATTTATTAATTTATCTTTCAATTCAATAACTTCAATAGACACTCAGGCATTTACCAATTTGAATTCTATCGATACATTGCTGCTTAATAATAATTTAATCCATTCACTGGACATTTTTATACCTCCTACAAAACAACTCTCAGTGGCACACAATAAATTATCCCAGTTCCCAGGGAATTTATCAGTGGAATTTCTTGATATAAATCATAATTTTATCTCTATGGTTCAAACCAGTCTGACTGCCGATCGACTGCAATCACTGGATATCAGTAAAAATAATTTGTATTTCATAAATGCAAGCTTTGTTAATCTGAAACTGCTCAATATATCTTACAATAATTTTTCTTCCATCCCACCGCTCTCTTTTGAGGATTTTCCTGCGTTGGAAGAGCTTATAATCAGTGGAAATCCATTAGATAAATTAATATTTAACACTCGAATAAAATTGAAAAGATTTATTGCAAGTGATTTAAATTTAATAGAGAGTATTGATGAAAATTCGTTTGATTTGCTGCAAGAACAGGAAAACAACTGTATTAATTTAACGATTTCTTTCAACAAAAACTTGAAATTTGTCTACAATAATTCGTTTAGCAATCATCGTATTTGCTACGTAAGTAAAGTTGTAACAAGAATTTAATTTAAAGTTATTGTAATTAAATAATTATTTAATTTTAGTTGGACTTGAGCAACAACAGACTAGAACGTATTTCAAAACAATCGATTAAAATTTCTAATGAATTAATACCTAATTACGGAATAAATTTACAAGGAAATCCAATGATTTGTGATTGTGAATCTCAATGGATGTTGGACGATTTATTACCAAAGTTGTATACAATTAATTCAGCACTTTTAACAAACTTAAGGTACAGTTAATTATTTATATTAATAAATTCATGGGTATTTTGTATTCACAACTAAACATGTCAAATCAATAATTGACTGTTTTTTTTTTTTTTTGTTTTTTTTTTTTTTTGTTTTTTTTTTTTTTCTTTTTTTTTTTTTTTTACCAAATATCTATAAATTTTAATACAATTTTGATGAAAATATGATAACTGATATGTTATCGATAAATTAATGAAAGCTTTTATTTACATACATAATAATATAAAAAAAAAAAAAAAGCCTGTACATTTATATTTTAAAAAATAATTATATTTTAACTAGATGTAATAAGCCGAGAGAAGTATTCAATGTACGGATGGTACACTGGTATAAATGGAAGACAAAAGTACTCTGTAAATCGTCAAATAAATTCGAAAGACTTGTTACTTTGGACGATAATACTTATGTAGTAGCGCAGAGTAGTTCAATGATTATTATTAAATCTAGTAACAGCGTTAAATTCATAATTATTGGTGCTGTGACTGTACTGACATTAATAACAATTATTGGGCTTGTACTCTCGGAAAAATTGGCGAGAAAACATCGCAGACGCAACAGAAGATTATAATCGACTTATTTGTATTTATTAACAAATAACTTAATTGTTAATTTGACAATTCCTATTAATATTTATTAAATTAAGTTTATATATCATTAAAATTATTTAAAATCACAGAACATTTACTGTCGTGTAAATGTTTATTTTAAAATTAGTACGTCAATTTGATTATTTATTTATTGATATTTGGACGCAATATTTAGTAAATAAATTATTTAAATATCATCCATGAAATAATGACAGCTATTGTTGTCAAACGTACGCGGTTTTTCTCTGAGTTGGCTTATAAATTCAACTAAATGTTTATAATAATCTGTTTGAACCCACGTTTCATTGTGCGTACCACCTTCAATAGTCAATAATTTTTTGTAATTACATTTACATTTGTTGTAAAGTTCAGTCATCATGTGTGGCGGTACCAGAGTATCCGCAAGACCGGATATAAATAATGTTGGCACATTTAAAGACGTAACTTTGTCCGTTGACGTAAATTTGTTTTTGTAACAAATAAGTGGTAAATATTTTATTATTTTATATCCAATTAAAACAGAGGCCATCTCCGGAATACTTGTAAATGTGTTCTCTAATATAAGGCACCAAATTCTTTGTTTATTATAATTAGCAGCCAAGTCGATAGCTACTGCTCCTCCTGAGGACATAAATTAATTAATTAATAATAAGTAATAATTACTATTGTATTGATTGTTAGTTTAAAATTAAGATAACATACCCAGTGATCTACCAAACACAATAATTTCATTGGTATTAATATCATTACGGCTTAATAAATAATCTAGACCAGCTTGAGCATCCATGTAAAGACCAGATTCCGTAGGTGTGCCTTGTGAAAAACCATATCCACGATATTCTAATACTAATATATTACACTTAACTTTATGATATAATCCTGATACATTGATGAGCCTGTCAACAATTAATCAATAATTATTTTTGTAATATTAATTTATGTTGTGATAAATTTATGAAAATTAATTTAGCAGATATTTAATAATTTTTAGAACTTTTGTTAACAGATAAATTATGGCAAAAAAAAAAAAAAAAAAATACGAACCTATGACCAATGTTACCAGCATTCCCATGAAGATAAAGAATTGTTGGTGATTGTTTAGCTTCTTCACCAGGTTGTGATATAAAAAATGAATGTAATATCGTACCATCCTTAGAATGTATATAAATTGTCTGATATGGCAGACTAAACATCGACGGTGATGGTACATAGATACGTGAATGTGTGGGTATTACTGGATGATAAACAAACACGTCTTCTAACTTGTATAAAAGTTCTATTTTTCAAATTAAAAAACAAATTAATACATTTACTTAATCAATTTAATAAAGCATTAAATATTTATTTACCTGTAGCTTCAATGGAGAATATAAAAAACAATGTAAAAATTCCTCCATAAAGCCAATAAACAATCAAATATAAAAATACGTGAGCCAGAAAAATAGCCCACTGTTTCCATGGCAAATTTCTTGTCAAGTTTATTGGACATTTTCGCAACAATCTCTTCAATGATATAACAATCATTTTAAATAAAAATTTTTTTTTAAACAAATAAATAACCATTCACTTTAATTTCGTCAATTGTTAACACAAAGTTTTAATCTTAAACATTTCAAATTTTATCTTTTTTATCAGAAAGTAAACTTTAGAATGTTTAACCTTAATATTAAACATTTTAGTTGCGCGAAAGGTTACAAATACATATATTTGTTAATTTATTTTTATGCATGTTGATTTAGTGACGATCGATGTGCAAAATTATTTATATTGAGTTTAAGTAGAATAAAAACATTTATTATTTTATTATTGATATTTGGTCATAAGTAATAAAAAATTTGCAGATATATAGAATAATAATAAATGTTTACTTTCAAGGATTAATTAGCGGACGGTTTTGTTATTCGTTAATTAGTCTTACCAAAAGATAAAAAAGAAATTTATTTTATTGACATCAATTTTTACTCTTTTTACTGCCTACGAAACGACGACGAAACGAATATAAATTAGATACGCACACCCCCACACATTGCTGGACATGTGTGTATGTACATTTTATTTATAGTTATAATAATAATTTAGTGTGTGTGTGACGTTCGATTTAATTGATAATACTGAAGTTAGCCGTCAGTTGTCAATTTAATAAATCAATTACATTAAAAGAATTGCTTTTAAAAATTTTCACTCATACTTTTTATTAATTTTCACATGTGAAATTTTTTAATCATTTAATTTTGCTATAAAATTCTAAAAAGAATTTTAATGTCTGTCAATCAACTTCAGTGTGTCATTTAATTTTAATTGACCACGTGATCATAAAAGTGACAGTACCGAATGGGATTGTCGGTAAAAATAAAATTCGTAATTTACGTGATGGTTTTGTGTCCAGCATCGCTGTAAGATACACATCGCACACTCAAATGTTATTAGTCATTGTTCATTAGTTAGACTGTTGGTTTGTAACTACGTGACTTTCTTCAAATGATCTAACGTATTTAACGTATTAGCTGTATGAAATAACTTTATGCAGGATAATTTATCGTTTTGCTATTTATTTTGTGATTTATGATACATATCAGCGGTTTTAGACAATTAATTACACCTTTTTTAATATTTAATTATGGAAAATGTACTCATAGAGCCTGATGTTGCCGGTGTTATAAAGAAATTGTCAAGTATTATTGAAGAGCATGCTAATGACGCAATAAAAACCGGCGATGTCTTTAAAATTGGTTTATCAGGTAATTTTAATTTATTAATAATTTTTTCAAATAATAATAATAATAATAATAATAACTATTATTTGCAGGTGGATCTTTAATTAAATTTCTAGCTGAAGGTTTGCCATCAATTACGACCGACTGGTCGAAATGGAGATTTTTTTTTTGCGATGAACGCATTGTACCTTTTGATAATGAAGATTCTACTTATGGTCAATACAAAGCTAGTTTGATGGGCAAAATTCCAATAACTGAAGACCAATTTATTACTATCGATACTGAGCATTCAGGTAAAATAATTTTCTAAATAAATAATTTGCTGAAATAACTTAATTTTTAATTTTATTGCGCAGCTGTTGAAGCAGCCAATGATTACATCATGAAGATGTCCGTGTACTTTCCACCGGACAGTCCACCACGTTTCGATTTGCTGCTGCTTGGAATCGGTCCGGATGGACACACTTGTTCGCTCTTTCCCGGGCATCGTCTGCTCGAGGAAACAATTAGATGGGTTTGTCCAATCAACGATTCTCCAAAGCCACCACCTTCAAGAATAACTCTTACGTTCCCAGTTATTAATAATTCTAAGGCTTGTGTTTTTGCTGTCGCTGGAGCTAGCAAGGCTGATATAATCAAGGTAATTAACAAGTATTGTTAATTATGTACTTTTAACACCTCGTCGATAAAATAATTTATAAAAAAAAAAAAAAAAAAGCCTTTAAATATTAGATAGATAAATTATTAACCAACAAAATGTTTTTATTCCAGCGTGTACTGAAAGAGAAAGAAAATTTGCCTGCTGGTCGGGTAAATCCAACAAATGGCTCCCTTTACTGGATCGTTGATCAAGAAGCTGCCAAAGGCCTCAATGCATAGACTCGAGTGTTTTTAATATTTTTATATACATAAACTACTATTTAAATTTAAATAATAATAATAATAATAATAAAATAACATTCCTAAATACAATTTTCTTTCAATGGAATTTATTTATAATTTCAGTTTATTTTAATTTATCTGTTCACAATAGTTTAAATCCTGAAATTTTAAACTTCAAACATCACACAAGTTCGATAAATGAATTTATTAATGATAAAAGCTTACTATGTACATGAGCACGATTAAAAAACTAAATCAAGATCTAATTTATATTCTTTTTTTAACTTATTCACTTATTAGTCATGATTTGAAATCAGTTCTGTAGAATAAGATAATTCCATGCTGGTATTTTTTAGTTTTATTTATTTAGGACGCGAATGGAATTTATTTTGATAATTTTAAAAGAACCCACTATATACTTCAATAGAAAAGCAGTCTGTAGCTACTTATTTTATTAATAATATTTTAGACAACAATAATTAGTCTGGCAACGAGGCGTGTAAACTTTTGGAATGATATTAAATATTCAAATATTTAATTTTTTTTAGCTGATAATAAATAATCGAATTATATGATGCAAGAAACATTGTAATAATATTCAGTAATTTTCCAGATTGTTGGCTTAATATAAATAGATGTCAATTATTAATCCATAAAAAAGGAAACATTTCATTGAATCATGTTTCCCTTTTTGTTACTCTCCTTTTATTAAATAATAATTTACAATGTCTCTTAACAATCATATCTATCACAGTATCAGTATATAACTTTTTATTATTTACTTTATTGAGTTATTCTAATTTTAATTTCTCGTTGTATTTTAATATAATCAACGAATCTCTTAAGAGGCCCACAACGAGATATTTATTTTATTATTATTATTATTATTATTATTATTATTATAATATAAATATTAAATAGAATAATCAAGTTAATGATTATTTGGTAAAGAGAATAATAAATATTCACAATAAATAAGTAATTTTAAAATGGAGTAGGAAATTTTTTTTTGTAAGAATTACTTTCATTCTATTACTAATATCAAAATAACAGCTTAGCTGTAAAACCTGATAATTAGTATTTAATATTATTAGTTTATTTAATAATCCTTTATCACGGTATTATTTTATTAATGTAGGCTAAGCGATTCTTTGATTTAAAATACTCGATAATATTAATATTAATCGGAAAAAAATTGATTATCATTTCAATTTTACTAGAGACACTTAAAAATTATTTGAAATTCCACTGTCGTAAAACAATAAATTATTAAGTAAACGGATTAATTATTTGCAATGATTACAAACATTGATGATGGAATGAATCATTGCGGTCAAAAATAATAAAGAAAAAAAATTTGTAAAAAAAATCAACGAGCAATCACGCTCAAATATAAATTAGCACCTACTTTGTCTCTTGCTGTTTTTGACTATTACTCAGTAACTTTTTTTCATATTTACTATAAAAAAAAATTTCATACAACATTTAAATGATAAATAATAAATTAATAAAATTTTCAATTCCTAATTAAATATAATTATCACGTCATGTTGACACCCAGTGCTTGCCGAAAATGTTCATAAACCACGTAGCTTATTGATACCGCTGGTGCTACCTATTAATAAAAAAAAAAAAAAAAAAATACAGATTAATATTTAAATATTTAAATAAAAAAATTATACTGATGATTTATATTAAATTTACTTTGAGAAAATTAGGCGTCAATCCGCGGTACAAGCCTTTAACTCCATCGCGTTGTATGATATCTTTAAACACTCCAACCATCGTAGTTGGTGAATTTCCGGGGGATAATTCAGCTTGTAATCTAGTTCTGACTAGTGCAAGCGGATAGGAGCACACCTGTCCAGCTGTACTTGAAGCTGTACCACATAAAAGTAAAACCCAAAATGCCGGCTGTTCATTGCTAGTGTGTGATCTTAGATATCTATTCTTCAACGTCTAGAAAATTTATATAAATAACAAAGTTAGCAAAGAATTTTTTTTTTATTAAGAAAAAAAAAAAAGTAATAATATTTAATTTTATACTTCATAAACAGCCAAGTCTATTCCAGCGTATGGAAGAATTCCAATTAAATTAGGAATGTAGCCTCTGTAAAAACTTTTTAAACCACCTTGACTATAAATTTTTTTAGCTGCATCAACTATACTGGAAAATTCACCCGTCTTGCGAAGTGCTAATCTAGTCTTTAGTACCTTTAAAAAAATCGAAAAAAAAAAATTAAATAACAAATTAAATTTATAATAGTTATACTTGAAAAATAAATTACCTCAAGAGGATAAATTGCTGATTGACTAATTCCACCTGCCATGGATCCAGCAATGAATCTCTCATTTATACCTAACTCCCTCGTATCAGTTCCTTTGATTGCTCTTTTAACTTGCTCGTAGGCCATAAACTTGAGAGCTGTTTCAGGACCAATTTTAAGTACATTAATACCATTGCCACGCCATAAACTGAGTACTCCTCCCTCTTTCAACATATATCTAAAGCAATTTGACATATTGCATTGCGTTGTCCCGTGAACCTACACAAAATAAAACAATATTCAAGTGAGCATTACTTTAGCCAGACTAATCTTAAGTTAAGATTTTTAAAAATAATTACTTGAAGATAAACTTTAATACGATCTAAAGGCGCAGTACAGCTCCGCGAAACAGCTCCAGCTAATCCACCAGCAAGTAAATGCCTCCACCACATCCCTGTTATCATTTCGTTACTTGTAAAATCATCAGGTACTCCGATATCTTCACCAATGTCCATGTACTGTAAATAAAAATATAAAAACATATTTAAATCAAATTAACGAATATTTTTAAAAATATTAAACTAATTTTAATTATGACTGGGTAGTTGACCGTTTTATTTAAATAAGACAAAGATATTTATAAAGATTTATGCGGTAAATATTATCTTATGACATGTATTTAAAAATTAACATGTAAGGTATTGTTTAAATACGTTGAGCGTTATACCATGTGATATATGACAGTTATTTTAATTTATTCCACGCGTTTTAATCTCAAGGACGGTTGTCCTTTCATTTAAATCTTGGCCTTATGTTACAATTAAATTTTAAATATCAATAAAATACTTTTTTATCTATGAGTCAAAAGCAGGAAAATTTTAAATAATCACTCAATAGCATTCAATATCGCTCTGTTAATTATTTATAATTTCGCCGAGGGGGATATTATCATTAAAATTAAATACTTAACTTAACATATATTTCAAGGAGAAAATCACTATCCATATTATCTAAATTATCCATTGTAAACAAATAAAAACAAGAACTTATTTTAAATATAAAATTATATAAATATATATATATATATATGTGTATTATACAGGTTTTAAACAATCAATTTTAATGAAACTAATGATTGAAATGGCTCTGACCAGTTACAAGCCGAGGCAACTTGAACACCAGGCATTTGGCCAGAGATTCCGTAACTTGATTCACTGCCCAATGTCACGTGGAAATGCTATTTCTTATATATACCATATGTCTTCGTCTTATGGTATATATATATATATATATAGATTAAAATATATTTAAATAAAATAAAACGACCGGCATTTTAATTCTCATTCTTAAACTTAGTTTTAGTCTCAGTACAGCATCCGCTTATTAAATGTCACGATAAAATCTACTGCACCTAAAAGTTTAACACACATTTTAGTTTAAATTGTGATACTTTCTACTCTTGTACTCAATTTTTTTCTACGCTCAAGGAATTCCAAATGACGAAATACGAGTACGTAAGAATTTTCATTCTTTATATTTGTACTTTTTATAACAATCTTTTGTGTAAAGTCTATCTCTGTAGCGGTGACAAAATTTTTTGGCAAATTGATCAGGAAATTCAGAGACAATCGCACGTGTCTGCATATAAATTTATAAATAGGATTCAAATTAACAATAGATATTTCTATTTTACTTTATAATTTATAGATAATTATTCAAGTTGAATTTTTAATATTACTCGATAATCTTTGACGCAACAAGTTATCATTAAATTTAAATCCAGCTGATTAATAAACGGAATTTTATGCTCTGGAATTTAAAACAAGTGTATATTTTTTCTTGAATGATAAAATACCTCAGTTTAACGTTTATTAATATTAAAATTAGTAAAAAAATGAGGAATTATTGTCTGCAGATAATCAGCCTTGTAACATATAGCAATCAGGAAGTTCAAGAATCCAAATGAGTCATGGTCTGGATGCCGGTATCTCATTCACTAGTATCTTATATCTTTTTTTATGATCAAAGTTTAATATTGCGCATTTTTTAATAATAATAATAATAATAATAAGGATATCATTTAAAATAAATACCATTTGTAAAATAAGATTATAAACATCTAAATAATCCTCGCAAACTTGACACCCGAGTTCATTAATACTGTCTTGCTCCAACATTTTTGAATAGTTAATTTAAAAACTAATAAATAAATAAAAAAATCTAATGCACTAAAACATCACAGACTAAAAACTTTCAAGCGATTGAAAAGAAGAAAGTGTGACCTTTCTTTCTAGACACAAGTGAGAGCTTGGAAACTTATCATTAGACTGAGTCTTCAGCTCACTAAAGTTCACGACTGAATGTTCAAGTCTGACTCAAGCCAGTTAAGTATAATATCATGTGTGAGATTAACGTGTGAACAAGCTGTGCCCCCTCTATGGTCTTACAATGTACGTCATGATGCTACAGAGCCAGACGAGTTTGCTTTTAGGTGGAATTTTTCAGATTGTCTCCCCTGCTACCAAATGTCCTGGAGTAGATTATTTTTTAGTGACTTCCTAATAAAATTTGTTGAATATTTTTCAGTCGAGGCTAAGAATTAAGTAATAGAGCTTCATTATTACGAAGATCGATCTGGAATCCCCGGGAATTAAAAATTACTGATTAGATAACGATGACGTCGTTGATAAGAGAAACTATAACAGTTAATTTCAATGCAAGATAGGAAAATTTTATTGCTAGAAGTTATTGTTGTTGTGGAAATTTGAAGAATAATAAAATAGTATTTATTGAAAAGGAAATAAATTTGTTTTCGTATTTACCAAGAAAGCATGACGTCAAATAAAATGAAATAATGACAAAATTTATAGGGTTTTTTCTCCAAAACAAATGCAGTAAACATTTTTCGTTAATTTAATAAACATTCAAGAATAATATTTACCAAAACATAATAATATAGACATGTTGATGACGCTAAGGTTAATATTAAGATAGTTTTTCATTTTTAAAATAGATACTCTAATTGGAAATTGTTTTTATTGGAATAAAATAATAGTAATAATATATGTGCAATAAATTGGATGACATACATCGAAAGTAACAGCTGACGCTGAAGGCCAGAATGAATGATAAAAGAGTTAAATAGTTAAAACGTCATACGTGTACTGTAAGCAAATATTAAGACTTTTTACAGACATGAGACTTGACATACGAGCTAAGTGTCGGGCCCCCGGTAATATCAGCGAATCACGTATCATTGTTTTATTTTAATCTTCGTATCATTGGGTATTGGTTTATCTGTACGCATACAGACAACAGATTTATTATTTCCGTGATAATAGTTATGACGGAAATATATTTTAAATAATGTATCGATTAGTGGAGGTTTTGAATGCCAGTAACCATCACTCTTAATGTCATTGGACACTTTTATTTAATTAATAAAACAAGTGTCACTTACTGTGGAATGTCGCCAATATCTGATGAGCTCACGTATGTCGTCACTCGGCGCATACATCAGGAAGTCCCGCCATTCGTTAAAGTTAATACTTAATGTACCGTCTTGATCCATTCTATAATTATAAAATAATTTTAATTAACGTAATTTTAATTATGCTTTTTATTTTACCTTTGGAGTAATTTCGTAGCTTCTGCACGGTCCATTTTAATACCGAGATCTTTGTTAAATGAACTGATGAGTTCTTCCAAATCAATTTTACCTAAAAAAAATGGATCATTTATTATTTTTACAAATTTAAAATAAAATCTCTTATAATTGCAATAATAAAACATTATTAGGATTTTGTAGTAGTGAATGAATGAATTACATTTTTTATATAAAGTAAGTTAAATATTTACAGAGAAAATTCATATCTAAAATAAATTTTATGTGTTTAAAAAACATTGTTTTTTTTTATCAAAAGAAAATAACTGACAGATGTCTGATATGTTCAGTATATTCTTAATTATTTAATAAGCAATTATGGAATTGAATTAAATAACTAAATTAACGTTTAATCTTAAAATACATCAAATAAATAAAAAAAAAAAAAATTACCATCTCTATTTTTATCAAGGTGACTAAACTGCAATCGTAATTTCTTCTCATGTTCAATGACATAATGTATAAATTCAGCCAAGCTAATATCTCCACTTTTAGTGCTATCTGATTGAGCCAAAAATTGCTGTAATAAAAATCTTGTTAAAATACTTATAACAATAAAAAAAAAAAAAAAAAAAAAGTAATATTGAATAAAGACAATCACCTCAGCATAACGTTTATGGACACCGACTTTATGTAAAGCCTTGGACAAATCATGCACGTCGATCCTGCCATTCCCATCGTGATCTAATGCGTTAAATATCCGAGAAAGTCTCGCTTCATCCTGTTCAGGTAACTGGTGCAAATAATGACCTGGTATGACACGATGCGTGTCATTGCCTCGTGTTCCCGGCATTATTAATAATTATTATTATTAAAACATCAACACTTAAATAATTATTAAATAAATAATGTTTTTTATCTTGATTATTCTAACTTTTTAAAATTCACTTTTACTTATCAAATAATGTCTCTGCTCACGAGCTATTATTTAATGATTACGCTGGACTTTTTTCAACAAATGACACTGTACCAAATACGGTAACATTGTTTGAAATAAAATATTTTAACTAATTAACTAAATAAACTTGCGAGTTTTTTAAAAATAAAAATAGTTCACTTTTATAACCCCTGCGCGTAAGTGTTGTAAGTGTGTGGTTGAGTATTATTGGTGGTGGCTTTAAAGTAACAGCTTACTCTTAATTGTATATCGCAATTGCTTATAATGTGTGTAATAAAATTATTGGTGAATCGAGAAATTCTTATTATATGAAAACTACTCGGAGTAATGCAATTACTCCATAACCCGTTGTACCAACGGATACTTAAAAAATATATTATATGCTGTTACTGTACACGCTTTACCCAACCTTACATATATAATATATTATATTTGACGCACAGATTTATAACACAAACGAGTGATATATTAAACACGTATTGCACATGTGCATATTACCGGCTTCAAAGTTCGTTATTATCCCTGTCATACTTTTTTCTTTTCATTATATTATATTTTTTGTATTAATATTGTATATATTATATACACATGTGTATTTATGTATATAGAACTCAACTACTGCAAGGACTACGCTTACTTGGTCACACACGATACACGCGTCTATATAAAAGTCGTGCTGTCGCAATTTTACTTTTTTTATTTCATTTTTTTTTTTTTTTTTTTTTTTACACATTTAATTACTACTACCAATTTCTTGTCCAGTCGTATAACGCCACCTGTGCATGAATTTATATTTTTCTACTTTATCGACAATTTTAATTATGCTGTCAATTTCAAAATATTACAAATTATAATTATAAAGTAAATAAATTTTTATTAATAACTTTTGTTAAGTATAAATAATTTTTTTTTATAATTTTAAAACAATTAAATTTTCATGAAGTTTATAAAATAAAAAAAATAAAAGATTTTTTTCTTTCTTTATTATAGAACGGTAAAACGAAGTTATTAATGAAAAATAATTATTTATAACTTGTAAGAAATTATTCAAGTACTATGACAAGCAATGAACATGACAATAAAGATGAAAAAAATCAAAGTCAAAGTATACAACAACCTAACATGATCATATTTAAATTATCAATGTTCTTATCACTGGCTTTCTTTGCCGCTAGTTTATTTCTAAGATTTTGGACTGGCTTTGAGTATCATATGATCTTTACTATTATAGCTGTCATTATATGTCTAGCAAGTGTGGGATTTTATGTTTATTTAATGAAGAAAAATAAAAAAGTAAAAAACGATTAAATAATTAAAACTTTTTAGACCTATTCCATTATTAGTAATATATTATTAACTTACAACGTATTAATTTCTTATTAATAATTTTTAAATCTAAAATATTTTATACTATTGATTTTATTACTAACATTTTTTTAAGTTATGATATTTAAAGAATCTCGTTGTTTGAAACTGCCGCTCAATTTAGTACTGCCACCTACAGGCGACGACCGGAGTATTGAAGAATGTGACCACCGTTCGATGAGAACGATGAGAACTTCCGAGACCTTGAACAGCTGAAAGGAATACGAAGAAAGTAAAACTCAAACAATTTTAGTTTTACAAACTCAAATTAAAATAAAACATTGATTAATCCTGAAAAAATTTAATGACGCACGCCAAACACAATTAAATGTATTTTTTTTTTTTTAATATTTAACAGAATAATTTTTATAGAATTTGTTTTAATTTTTTTAACATTATGACATTTCCGTGGTATTTTTTTTTGTATTTTACATTTTTTAAGGCATTTAATAAAAAATAAATAATTAATTTTATAAATAAATAAATATGTAAAAATAATATGAGTTTTTTTATTTGTTTTTGCGAAATCTACCTTTACCGACAATAGCTAATAATTTTTGCATAAGAAACTTAGATGTTTATCTTTTAAACAAAGCATAAGTTTTGTGTTTTTTATAAAATCTAAATATTTTAATTTTAAATATATATTATGAATAATATAATAATTATTCATAATGACAATAAATATTATATTGATAAATAATTATTTTAATTTTACTAATAAAAATAAAAAACTTACTGAAAATTTAATTTAATAAAATAATAAATAAAAATTAATTAAATACTTTTATCATATAAACTTTAACTTATAAAAAATGAGTTTGTAATTATCTAAAACATCTTTGTTACAATTTTTGTTTAACAAAAAAGTCTTACGTAACAAAGTATCCCACAAAAAACAGTTTCACTGTAAACCGTCGCGCCAAGTACACACGTCCAACTATTGTTACAAACCTTGATAATTCAATTTTTACAAAAAATTATTAAATCGAAAAAAAAAAAATCCAAGTACAAAAAATTTTGTGATTAAAAAAACGCTAAAGACAGTAAATATAAAGGAAAAAAATTGAATGTACTTGGTGTGCATTATAATTTATAATGCACACCATCATTCAATTATAATGCACACCAAGTACATTCAATTTTTTTCCTTTATATTTACTGTCTTTAGCGTTTTTTTAATTTGCAAAATTTTTTGTACTTGGATTTTTTTTTTTCGATTTAATAATTTTTTTGTAAAAATTGAATTATCGAGGTTTGTAACAATAGTTGCGTGTGTACTTGGCGCGACGGTTTACAGTGAAACTGTTTTTTGTGGGATATCTCTTTTTTTTTGTAAAGAATATATTAAGGGATATAATTCAAATATTTTATCAGCATTTTTAAATTCCAAATATGTACTTTTTAAGTTATACAGCTAATTCATTATTCATGAATTTTTGTAATAATTTAATTACAAACGAAGTTATTACAATATTTTTACTTTAAATGATGCGCGTGACTGACCAATGTGCATCTAAAATACAGTAGTGGTAATGGTTTTGTGGCTCCACCTACTGTCGTATATTGAAATTCTAAACTAAAGACCAACTACTTATGGGCGCTAAGTTCAGTATTTAGAGTATATACTAGCTATTTAGATGGTAGAATAACAGAGTTAAGTAGTGCCAACTTTGAAATAATAAAATTCGCCCTAAATTTGTAAAATTTCTCGTAGAATCGAAAACAGGCGCAAGTAAAAATTTTCAAACTCGCGATTAGTTAAATAATTGTTAAGACCCAACATTTTTTTGTAATATATGTATAATTGGTAAAAAGAAACTTATTAACAATGGTGTAAAGTGTTAGTGTCTTAGTA
Organism: Cotesia congregata; assembly: GCA_905319865.3. Classification (NCBI taxonomy): domain Eukaryota; kingdom Metazoa; phylum Arthropoda; class Insecta; order Hymenoptera; family Braconidae; genus Cotesia; species Cotesia congregata. The sequence goes on along the minus strand of CAJNRD030001118.1, from coordinate 285,810 downwards.
ATAATAAAAAATATAGAGCTAAATATGTAAAGAGGTTATGTTGACATATGATTAGAGAATAAAGACACGTTGTCTCACGCCATATGTTGGACGTGTACTTGGCGCGAGACACTATCGTGTCTTCGGATTAATTTTCATTATCATTATATACACAATGGATCGTATTATAAATTGTCATTATTAGAGCGGTTACTGGTGGTCATTATATAAAGTCAACATGTTGTATGGGCCACCGTGGGGCCTGTCGGATCTTGGTGGGCCTCGCAAGGGCAGCCAAGACCGAACTTTGATCAACAGAGACAGGCTGGTGTGTGACACGGTAGGTTGCGCAACCTACTGTGTAGCCTCTTCGCTGGAGCTCTCGCGATTGAAACTCGATTATCCAAAACTTGAGGGGGAATAGATTATAAATACCGTACCCCTTGCATTTGACTTATATGGAGATATTAATCTTCTAAAGTCAAGTGCATTTTTTTTTTTTCATTATATTTCAAATTCAAATTTAGGCACTAACGTGTGCATGCACCCTAACAAGGGAAACATTTTAGCAGCGTTCCACCGTGATTATAATAGAGTTGGTGGTTCCTCCTGTTAAATTGATTATGTCATAGTGCCGTTCCATCTTAAAAGCACGGCTCGGAGGTTCGCACTACTGGCTATTATTATACTTTACCTTTTTTAATCCTTATACCTTATTTACCTAATTATCAGCAACCAAAGGGAATAATATAGTTTGTATTGGGACCGATGGTTGCTGCATTTTCCGAGCATGTTCCATCTTCGCGGATGGTCATGGATCCTATATTGGCTTTTGCCACAAAGAACACTCACCATAATATACGCTCTCATGTACATCGGTGATATAATTATTTTACCTGCACTTGCACATTTTTAATGTGTAAGCATGCGATCGGGCGTGATAGTATAGAAATTCCACACTTGTGTGGGCGCCTGGGTTTTCGTTTCAAAATTGGCACCATTGATGTGCAATGGTGTCGGAATTTTCCATCGTTTTTTCTCTCGGTAGTTTTGTACCTCGAGTTAGGGGTATCATCAATTGCAATAAAAGTTCATCTTTGTTCATTTCCAAACGGAAAATTCGCAATTGATGGATATCATTATTTTTTTAAAGTATTGAAAGCAATACGTTTAAATTTTAGCAATACGAATCCGATGGAACTTTGAAATTTTTTTTTTTTTTTTTTCAATTTTGAAGCGATATAATTTAAGTACATTATACAGAATTATTTTTTTTAATTTTTTTTTTAAAAGCAATACGTTTAAAATGTGACACTATGAATCCAATAGAACTTGAAATCTTTTTTATTTTTAGAATAAGGTAAAAGTCCCAGTATATGATCATATACTGGGGCTTTTATCTTACATATTAAAAAGTTGTTTTTTTTTTTATTTTTTTAAAAGCAATACGTTTAAAATATGAAATGAAAGCTCTAAAATTTTTTTAAATAATGTTATTATGAATAACTTGAAAAAATCTTCGTGGTAATTTATGTGAATATAATTTTTTTTTTAAATAATTAAGACAACGATTAGAGACCAAAAACCCGTTTAAAAAAATTACTGGATCATCAAAGTAGGAATAATTTGATAAAGGCATGAAAAATAATAACAAGTAATTATTAACTTTAAACTATTATTTATTGATAATACAAATATAGTACACTTTCATTGGAAAGTATATTTTATTTGAAAAATACATAAATTCATTATTTATTGACATTGTAAAACAGTGTGCAATTTCACCATGGAAATTATTTTCAACGTTGGCCTATCATTATCATTCCACATGCTACTTACTTATAAACTGATGATACTAAATTAATAATTAAAAAAACAAACAACTTATATAAACTTTATGTATAATGAAAAATAAAATTAAAAAATTTAAATAAGTACTTATTTACCCGAGTTTGGAATAATTAAAACAACTACAGCGAGAATTTATATAAAAGAGTAGGCACATTCGTTGAAACAAATTATTTATCTTTTTACAAATAACTTGGCATTATTTTTATTTATATAAATTTAAATTACTAAATATCTTTTTATAAGTAGATGACAACAAATCTCAGTAATTATTTGTTTTTGTTTATTTTAACGATGTATATAAATAGTGATACAACGATTTTCATTACTGTGAAATATGAGTTTATTATTATAATAGATGTTTTAAAATACTTTTGTTGCTAATAGTGGATTCAAATAAATTTTAAATAACTTTGATAAACTATTGTATATTATAAAATAAAATAAATACCAACAATATGGGTATATATATATGTGAAGTCCTTATATAACTCAAGACATGTTTAACATGCAATTAATATGAAGCTACGGCAAATTTATTTATTTTGCTCTTATAACTTCCTTTCATACACAGCCCACAACCTTTTTTTTCTCTGCTTTTTTTTTATTGTAATTATTTTTTTATATTTCTAATATTTAATATCAATCAGCCAATTATTTATATAGATTTTACGGCAAAATTATTCGTTAATACTTGAATTATATTACTTTAAAACGGGCTATTACTCTAAATGTATTTAATTGTAAAAATATAAAACAGAATCACTAAAAATATTAATAATAAAATACAATAAAATAAAAACAATAACATTACTTCTTCAAGAAATAATTACAGTATAATTTTTTCATGCTAAGGCCATGTAAGACTTCCAATAAAACTGGAACCATCATATCGTAGATACAAGCTTTTTCGTATCATTTAAAAATAATAATAATAATAATAAAACGAAAAATATTATTGCAAAACTCTCGTAATGATTTAAATAAATAACGTTATTTAATCGTAAATATTTCAAAATTAATAATAATTATCAATCAATATATTACTTAGCATATTTAACGTCGAAATAAAAAAAAAAAAAAAAAAAAAACTTGATAATTAATGTTTAAACTGTGAGATACTGACCAAATTAAGCAGTAAAAATTTTTGTTCCGATCATAGATAAGTAGCTTTTGTCTTGACTTATATCTTCAATAGTTATTTTACATAGTATTAATAAAAAAAACTTGTCTCAAGTTTTATAATGACATGATATATAATAATGCTTTGCTTAATATGCAAATATATAAATATACAAATAATTAATCTATTAGTCGTAATGTTTATGAAACACTAGTCAATATTTTGTTGTATCTTTCCTGTTAAATTTTAACAAACATCCTTTATACGTTCAATCATTTTTAAAAACATATTTCAGTTATTTTATTAAATATATATATATATATCATTATATTTACGTGCACTTAGCACAGTTATACAACTACAAGCTTTTTTTATCACTCTGTACCATATCGATGAACCTCAGAGTTATTCAACAAAGCTGTAGTTAATATCACATTGTTTTCATCATTTGTTTAAAACTGTTATCTAATAAGTACTTTTAACTAATTCACGAGGTTAAAAGCAATCAAGTCTGCTGATAATTTTTTTTTAAACTCACCTGAGTACATCGCTTTAAAATTGTTTAATATTTTCTTCAAAGCTTTGATACGTTTTTGGCTTTAGTATTATATAAACTATAATTTTTTTACGTTATCGTCTTCGTTAGACCAACGTTTTTCTTGTTCTTGCAGTTCGTAATCCCATCGAATTTCTAGCTCGCGGATGTCATTAGCTATGTCTGCTTCATACGAGTCTTCCTAATTGATAAAAATAAAAAAAAAAAAACATTTTAGTTATTTATAAAATAAACACCAGAAAGTTATAATTAATAAAATAAAAAAAAACTCACATCTTTCATGGGATTATTTACAGGCTGATCAATTGTTTGATCAGATACATAGTTAACTGGTTGCACACTTGGTAGATTGTAATAAGGATTCCAATTACGCACATCCTTTTCTTTTTCTCTAATGCCCGCTTCAATAATTTGCAGTTCTTGTGCCAGTCTATCACCCTCATTAAATGCTGCTCCTTGAGTCGCTAACTGTATTGAATAATAATATTTAGTAATTATTGTCCAGACAATCTTCATTATTTAATAAAATTTGTTTTTACCTTCAAGTCATTTATTTTTTTCTCCAAATGCTTTAATTGCTGCTTGACCTTTTGAGACTCTATAATTAGACTAAAATAAAAGATAATATTAAGATTACTATAATTTTATTAATTAAATCAGTAAAAATAATAAAATTATAATTACTCTTTAGGCGGATTTTCGTGACGAGTTAATTGAATGTGTGGAGAGGAGGACTCGGATAATTTACAAGGCCCCAAAGTAACATAAGCTTCGCTTAAATTCGATTTTTGTATTGTTGGTGTTTCACTATTTGTTCCTACAGTTGTTCCATAAGCTAAATTAAAAATAAAAATTAATTTAAATTCAAGAAAATGTTTCAAGTTTCATCATCTTAAAATAAATTAAAGATAAATAAAGTACTTACGTTGATTGTAGTACCAAGGTCCAGTAGAATTAGCAGTAGATATTGGTCTAATAGTTTGTATTGAAGGAGTAATAGTCTCATTATACATAGTATTGTGTTGTGAACCATTAGTCGGCCTCAATATTGACTTGGATATCCTGGAGATAGGTCCGTATTTATTAGCAGCAGATGTATCAAATGGAATGAATTCATCGTCAAATAATATCGAGTCAGATCGATGAAAATTATTTCCGTAATTTATTTGTTGAGGCGTTGTCTGTGACAAAGGAGCAGCGTTTGTCCAAGTAGAATAATGCGGCATTATTGTATCTTGTAACTCATAATTAATTTTTAGCTGCTGCTGATTAGCAGGTTTGCCTAAAATATTTTCCAACTGATTTATAATTTCTATTCTGCGTTGCAATAACAATGCCAGAGTTTTAGCAACTGATTTTTGTTTTTTGTTGTTATTATTATTGTTGTTGTTGTTGTTGTTGTTGTTGTTGTTGTTGTTGTTGCTGTTATTATTGTTATTATTTTGATAAACATTTTCACCAAAACCGGGTACTTGTAGTGCGTCCCACATATGAACATTGACACTAGAATAGTCAATAGGTGTTTGCACAATGTAATGCGGCGGACACTCTCGATCGATAGTTTTGTCAGTAACTTGCTGACATTGCTCTGAATTTGGTAACACGTAGTTACTTATATAATTTTCGTTATTTATTAACGGATATTGTAAACAATTTACTGAATTAACAGAGCCTATGTTATAAAAGTTTTCACAGTGAGTATCATTTATTTTAGCTGGAAAATTAGAATCACCAAGTTGATTGTATGATTTAGTTTGAATCTGAATCGGTGAAATTACACCAGGTTTGTTGTCAATACCTATTTTATGATCTGGACTACCTGATAAAGCCAAATTGGAACGCATGCTAAGCTTACGATGCTTTGAACGATATTTATCGAGTTCTAAATCACTGTGAGCAAATGTACAATTAGTAGCACGTGGACACGAACCGCGTAGAGTTAAATCACGACACATACTGATTTTATACTTCATCTGTCCTGGACCAGTGTTATGAATTGTCTCTTGGGACTTTCGATTTCCATGTTTCTGAATATAGTCAACAAGAGTCGTGACAACAGCCGTGACAGCTTCAAGCGCTGCACGAGTTGACGCCCAATTCGGATACTCGGTTTCAGGACTGGGATCAATGCCAGCGAGTAACTCTAGCTGTGGTCTTAGGCTACTCAACTGACCGGGATCTGGAGTCCGTTGAAGAGCAATCATTAACTCCTGGACGCTTTGAGCAAACGATTGAGGAGTTTGGAGCTTGTCTATTATACTTTGCATGTGTGATTTATGACCAGTATCACCGTACAATAGAGCAGACCACTGATCTGGAGCTATTCTCAGCCCTGCTTCGGTAGCTATTTGGACAATCTGAGCGTCGTGTTCACGTCTGAGGGCTTCATAAGTTCTGAATTCTTCTTTCAGCTGCATCAACGAGGAATCTCCTTCACGTTTGGATACTTTAAAGCAGCTAGCACGATACAGAAGCTGCACTACATGTCCAATGCTCGTTTTGGAAGCTTGAGGAAAATGCGGCTCTAATCTCTGGACTACAAACATCACCAGAACCTTGCGCGACATTGCGGAGCCATCTTCTAAAGCGAGCAGCACTAGCTTCAGCACTTCTTCCTGCATCGCCGGCCCTAAGAATTGACAACCACGAGCGCGAACTGCTGCCCATAAATTAGCGCTCAGTTGCTGTGAATTCTGATGCTGGAGAATTAGTTCAGTTACCGAACGCTCGCCCAAGCTTCGTGCTGCTCTTACTGCCCGTGCTCGACCTTCTGGCTCTACCAGTTGACAGCCAACCAATGTCACGAGTTTTCGTTGCATTGGTCGTGACACAAGACCCATGCCTACATAAATTCAATAATTGTTTATTAAATTATTGTATTAATTAATTTAATAATAAGAAAAATTATTTATTGATTGTTACCTGTCCCATTGGCTGGTATTGTTTGACATGGTTTCAAATAAAGAGCTAGCTCTTCGATACATCTTTTAGCGATTAAATAATCTCCATGGTTTTCGGGTAAGACTAAAGTCTGATGGATATAATTGTCTGGAGGAACTGTGTTGCCAACTAATTGTAGCAGCGCTTCATTTAATGGTAATATTTCTATCTCTGTATTAATAGTACTCTAAATAAAGACAATAATTGTTATTATTATTATTATTATTATTATTGGTAAGTGATTGTTTTATATTCTTTGTGTATTTTGAATGAATAAATAAATTACCTGGTCGAATGGACACTGTTTGCGGTGCAAATTAGCGAGACACGTCCGGCAAATAGTATGTCCACATCCTAGTGATATTGGTCCACGAGCTGTTGAGTCAAAATCGTGACAGCAAACTGGACAAGAAAGAAATTCAGTCCACTGTGGTGCCTGTATTGGCATTCTATAAACACATTTATTGATTATTAATAAATAAATTCACTAAATAAAATAAAAACAAACATTTTAAATGTATTATTAAATGATGACGATATTAATTTTTTCTGCCTTCATAAAAAATACAAACGTCTTACGACGTAAAAAAGTTCTAGAAATTTTCCAGCACGTATTGCGTTCTAAATAGAATATATTTCGTCATTAAATATTTAATAAAATAAAAATAATAAAACAATTAGGTGATATTTATATTGATCAATTGTAAATTTATATTGTTAAATTAATGACAATTGAATTGACGTACGACAATATTGCAATTATATATACATATTACAACGTCGTAATATATACCACTCTACATAATATAACGTTAAAATATTTTATCAACAACAAACCTTGATATTACTTTCACAAAACATCACAATCACCAACGAAAATTTTTATTACAAAATTTATTATTATCGTGCACTTTTAATTTCAATTGTTAATTAATTTTTTTCTTGTTAAATTATATTGTAAAGCTGACTATTTTTTATTATATATATATATATATATATATTAATGAAACCACGATTCACGAAATACAAATGTATGAAGTGTATACTGCACACATATATATATATATATATATATATATATATATAGGTAATTCTTATAAGTTTTTTATCAGAAGTACAGACGTGTGCGATGTGTAAGTAATTGACTTTAGCGCGACCTGCAGCTGAAAATTCTAAGCACTACATTCAAAATTATAAATCATAAATATACAATTTTATTTCATTTAGATAAATAATTTTATTAATAATTATTGTGCTACAGATCTTATAATTCTACGAGCTATCGCATTTATTCTCACAATTTGAATTTATATTGACATTAATATTTTTTTACATAAAAATATTAGATTGTTGTGTCATATATAATGTGTCCTCCATTTTGTACATTTTGTTTCGTACGCAAATTATCACTATTCAATAATGAAGAAAACTATAATAACAAAATGGCGTCACTAAATTCCCAACTTCTTTATCGATGAATTTAGGAATTTAATTCTTCATTTTACTTCAGTAATATATGTAATATATCATAACGCAATTGCAATGTATGTGCAGTTTAGCACTCAAACCACACGTGCATTTATCTATAAATTAAAGCGATTTGATCTAAATATTAAATACTAAAAAGTTAATAGTTAGTTGGTATCTCAATACCATAATTAAAAATAGTAAGTATCAAAAGTTAATTATAAATATTACTTGTTTGTTCAAAAGTGTAAAAAAAGACGACCGGGTTTGGCCGGGGAAACACGTAGACATTGTTGTGTACGTAGTGTTTTAGGATGTACAAACAGCCGTGTGTACGGCGGGTTCTTGTACAAACATAGTCATTAATTAATAAATATAATTATACTAAAAAATAATTTTTCTTAACCGCATTGATGAGCATTTGATAACTATACTATGGCTGATACGGAATTGCAATTAGTTGATAACAACGCTCTGAATAACACGAGCGAAAAAGTTGAGAGTACGAGTGCGACGGAGGAGCAAGATGTCCAAGAGCCTAAACCGGAGGCTTGTGACAACACAACCGAGCCATCGTTACTCGAGGATGTAACTATGCCGTCTTATTTAAGTATAACAACTAGTACCATATCATCGGCTCAAACAGAAGAGCCGAAAGTATCTCAGGATAATAATGGTAGCAATGGAGACGATAAAAGCGTCTACGAAGTTTCATCTGATGATGAGAATGATCGTGAATATTATCGTAATAACCGTGAGGATCAAATTAAGGGTAAATTGATTTTATTTATTTTTTTTTTTTTTTTATTTTAATCTCTGTGAATTTTAATTATAATTAAATTATATATTTTTTTTTAGACATCCGCATAAACGACGCTAAAAAAATGAGATATTATCAAGAAGAGAGACGAAGATATCGCAGTGATTCCGAGGAAGACGACGATGATGAAGATGATGAGGAAGATGACGATGAAGATGATGAGAATGAGGAGGATGATGAAGATGATGATGATGATGATGATGAAGAAGAAGATGAAGATCTTGAAAAGTACAAGAGATATGACAGGTCTGAGGATGAGTATGAAGCGGATAAATTTGAAAGATCGTCAGATGATTATGTAATTAGGCCTAGCGTTGCATTAGGAAAAGATTGTAAGAAACGAAGCGCATCTATGGAGGAACTGAGTCCAAGAAAAAGAACCGAGAGAAATAATAAGAGACTGGCTCTTCCAGCACATTTTGAAGAGATGTCCGGACATCCTGAAGTAAGCTTGATTTCCAATCCGCGGAAAAATACACCGGGAAGAAACTATAATCATATTACGAGTAAAGTCAAGCAGTATATTCAAGATGGACAAGAGCGGAGAAGACTGAGTGCTCAGCGTAGATCTGTTGACAAGATTAATGCCGATGGTAAACGATTGGCAAATGATAATGGTAAGTTATTATATTTAATTTATTAGGGATTTTTATAATACTTAAACGATAGATGGTCTAATCTTTTTAAAAATAAAATTCCAGATACTGAAGAAGAAACAGATACTTTGCGGCTGAATCCTCAATGTAAACGTTTGAAAGAATATGCTGCGCTTTCGCTCAAAAATATTGCTGCTGAAGATCCTTTGAGTATTGTTGAAGTTAATTTAGACAATCATATCACAGCTAATGGCAAAAATACTGAAGCAGACACTAAAAATAATAAACAAGACAATGAAAAAGCGAAAATAGAGATTGAAGTTAATGATGATGATGATGATGATGAGGATACTACAAAGAGCGTTACTAAAGTGGTTGATAAAGTTAATGGAGTTATTGAACATTCCAATGATATTGAAAAAGTTTACCAGAAAGATGAGGAAGAAATAGATCAGCCAGAAAATTTATCTGAGAATAATCCATTGGCAATTCTGAGTGTCCAAACGTTAACTAGCGAAGAATTTGCTAGCAATAGTTATCGCGAAGTTAATGAAGGAGAAATAGATAACTTTGTTGAAAATAATATAGAGAAAGAAACTGAAGAAATAACTGTTGATCCATTGAATATTTTACAAATAAATTCTCAAAGTATCGGAGGACAAGAATTGAGTGAAGAAATGTCAGAAGAATCTCTGGTAAAACAAGAATATGAAAATACTGTGAGAGAATTGATGTACCAGCTTGAAAAGAAAAATTCTGATTGCGCTCAAATAGGCCAGGATTATCAAAATGCAGTAAGAGAGAATTTGGGGATGAAGACCGAGATGGAAAATTTGAGGAAAGCTTTGGAATATCAGCAAGAGATTCAACGACAACATTTACAACAGCTTCAGCAACAGCAACAAACGGTTTTGGAACAACAGCAAAAAATTAAAAGTCAAGAAAAAAAAATGCGAGAACAACAAGAGCAAATACAAACCCAGCAACAATTATTGGAAGAGCAGCGAATGTTGGTGGAACAAGAAAAAGCGAAGAATGTCAAAAAAGTCGAAAGTGTGGCCATTCAAACAGATGATCCACCTAAGACAATGGTGCACTCGAGTACAAAAACTAATTTAGTACCACCAAGTAGCAATGAATCCACGTTTTCAACAGGATTGACCATAAGTGCAATCGAACAGTGGACAGACAGCGAGAGTAGTCCAATGGTTTCTCTAAAACCGCCTAATGTAGATCATTTGCTTAATTCAGTTACTTCTGATAGTGGAGCTAATTCAGAAGCAAATACAACTGAAAAGAAATCAAGTACTGCGACAACAACTCCAAGAAGTGCTTCGCGTGCTGTGCTTACAACAACACGTATCATCGAGACACTGGCACGTATGACTCCAGGAAAGCTGAATGGCAGTGACTCACAAGGTCAGTCGAAAGACCCAATCAATCCGTTGATAATGAAGGCTAACAATTGTAAGAAACGCAAAGCCTCGGAATCTTTTGGAACAGCAGATAATGGACCCCAACCATTTAAAATTCCTACTATAATAATCAATGATGAGAAGAAATTCAATTCAAATTCTGACACAGATGCTGCTGTCAAATCATCTGGTGCATCTCAGTCTGCTGCTAGTCAAAGTGGATTTGATAAGAAAGCCGGGCAGCATCTTAATGATGGGGAGGATAAAGACGATGTCAAGTGTATCATTTGGCACGAGGATGAAGTCACTAAACAACGAAGCTGTCTTATTCAGGCGAATGTACCACCAGACGAATCCGCCAAGACCAAAGGAAAATTACGTCAATGTGGTCCTTATTTGCTCGGTAATGTTGAAGTTAGAATTTCAGAAGCTAATGGAACTCTTAATATTTGGGGAAAAGAGGTATGTTTTATTATTTTTATTATTTATCTATTGTCGACATTTTTTAGTTATTTTTTAGTTATTTTTTTTTTTTTTTTTAGTTAACTTCTACTTCAAGCGCCGAAGAAGACGAAGAGTGCGAAGAGTTTATTAATTGTGAACATATCTGGCCAAAATCATCCGATAAAAATGGCGTTGTATTTTCTTCCGATAGTAAAAAAGTTAAAACCTCCTCGACGATGCGTACTGGTATTTCAAAACTAAGATCAATGCTTACTAGAACTCCGTCACCTGTCAACGATCATGAAGAGAATCTATGTTGTTCAAATAATCAACGAACAAAGTTCAGAAAACGCAACCATGGTTCTGGGAGTAACAATCAGTCGAGTCATTCATTAGACAAGAGCTTCTGCTGCCTCCACAAAGGTGACATTAGTCTTGGAAATTGTGGATTCGGTAAAGATGACATGATGGAGGATAATATACACAGCTTGTATGATATGACCAAAACAATAATTGGTCGTGAATCGTCGCGTCCTGCTTCACCGCATGGCTGGGTTGACGCGCGCACTTTTGTTAAAAATAATTCGAGAATTGAAGAGCCTTGTAGACACTCTTCTCGTCGGTGCAGTTACAATGAGACTGATGATGCTTATCTGCGTGACTACAAGTCGTGTAATCATTCACCCGTAAATAATTCTAACCATCAAGACAATCCTTTTTATCAAGATTTTAAACACTCACGAATCAACCAGTGCTGTTCCAACTGTCCGAAGAGTGAGACTTTTATTCGGCCTGGAAAAATTCAAACTGCTGAGGTGAGTTTTATATTTTTAAATTAATATTATCGTCTGAATTAAATTAATTGTATAATTGTTTTGTTGAAGGTTAAAAAACTGCGTGATAAAGGGAAAAGATTCAAGACCATTAAGGATCTTTTAAAGAGTTGTGGAAATCCTCACACTACAAGCTTTGATTCTAGTTTTATTCCTGAAACTGTAACAACTGCGCAATCGAACCCAAGTATGATGTTCAATTCAGTATTTCCATCTGCTTCTTGCTCAAAACAAACCAATTCAAGCTACAAAAAGTAAAAATTTTTGAACTATTTATAAACAAGTACCTATTTAAGCTTTTTATAATTTTTAACTGTTGAAATTTTTAGGTGCTGCACGTCATGTGAGAAACGAATTGGTATAGCTTCAGAGATGGAATCAGAGTTGGAGAAAATTCGCAATGAAATAGCAAAACTTTATTCCAAGTCAGATGAAATGCGGGAACTGCTAAATACTTTGCGATCAGTTGAAAACTAAACTACCTATGATATATAAGAGCTTAATTAAGTTTATACGTACAGAAAATTACTTTCTGCTTATAATATAAAACATTAAAGTATAATAGACTTTACCGTAGACGGTTAGTGTTATATCTCAAAAAAGGTAATTTAAAAAAAAATCTATATTATATATATATATATATTTTTTTTTTCTATATATATATATATATATATTTAGTTTTTTTTTTTTTTTTTTTTTATAAAATACATTTATGATTATATCTATCATTTCTTCTTTTGTTGTGTATAAAACAATTTCATAAGTCTATTAAAGTTTTTTTTATCTTCAATACTTTTATTACAAATAAATCTTAGTTAAGTAAAAACAATAAAATTTATTATATTAAAATATGAGTTCAATAATATATCTTTATCTATATATTTTTTTAGTGTGATCCAAAAAAATCATTCTTCCTTAATTTCTAAGCACATGTTCATGTCTACAAGGTTATTAAGCCAACAGTTGATTATTTTTTAAAAAATTAAAAATTTTCAAAATAACATCTTCGCGTTTATAAGAAATATCAGATGATTAAAATAATTACAAATATCAAGCAATTGAACTTAAATAACTTTATTATTATTTTTTACATCAATGCAAAAGTTCATTTTTATAAAAATAATTATTTAAAATTTGTACACTTCTACGTATCCTTTAACAAATGTTTCACTTCTATTCTCCTTTTTTTTTTGAAATGTTTTATCCTGTTTTCAAGGCTTTCTAATAATGAACATACAAAGATTTGTTAGAATTTTTTAATTATTAACAATTAACATAAAAAAATGAATAATTACCGCAGGTAGTTCGTTTCATCAACGGCAAATGAACTTTAGTTTGAACTCCTTGAATCAGACAGTCACTTTGATAATTAAACCCTTCTTTATTTTCCACATGAGAGGATAAATCTTCAATGATACTTTTAATAATCTCTGCTCTGAAAAAACATTTAATTGAAATATTCAATTGAATGAAAATTAAAATCAAAGCTATCATTTAAAATTTTACTTTATAGTATTAAGCGTCCAATCTTCCTGTAAGCTTTTAATAACAAACTCAACTTCAGTTTCGTCATAAAACCATTCGGCGTCGTCGTAATGACAGTAAAATAAATTAAGCGGCAATTCATGTGCTAAATTATATTGGGGTTTACGCGGACATTTTTCAATATCAAATAAGTAATTAAAAATATCTGGCTCCTCTTTTTTTTGGCCTACTAGCAACATAATTCCCATGATACATCTTATTTGATGCCAAAGAAAGGCCTTGCTTTCTATAATCAACTGACACATATCGTACCCTAAAATAATTAAGAAATTTATGAAAAATATTCATAATATTTGTTAATTAATAATTTATAAAAATATTTACCACTCTGTTTATGACTTTCGTTGCTTTCTACGATCTTAGCATCAATAATAGTGCGTTCAAAAGTAACAACACCATTGGCAACATCCATTTTACAGACATTTCTAAAATCGTGAAGACCTACCAGGTACTCAGCAGCTTTATTCATCGCTTCAATATCTAAATTACCTCTCGGGAAATAATACCTATAAGTACGTGTTTTACAGTCGAACCTCGCGGAGTAATCATCAGCGACTGGTGCCCAGGCAGTACATCTGATATCTTTGGGAAGAATCCTATTCAATATTTTGCAGTACGACAGTTCTTCTTTCAAATTAGCCTGATTTTCGGGCTCCAGCCTGCTACGTACGTCCAAAGAAATAACTTGGGAGTAAGCACTGACTCCCTTGTCCGTTCGACCACATCGGTGATAGTTGCACGTCTCTCGTTGCTCTATCAGACAACTTCTTTTCAGAGCGTTAAATATTTGATGCTCTATAGTGTTGACCGTATCTTCCTGTTCAACAAAGCCAGAGTAGTTCCACCCGAGATAGTAAAATTTTAATAAAATATGTCTTTTGTGACACCTAAAAGTAAATATATCATAATTATAAACTACTGTTCATTGTATTGTTACCTTGACTGACAATATAAATAAACCTACTGATTAAAATCAAAAACTTTTCCTTGTTTTTTGTCATATTTAACTCCGTCTGATTTTTTTATTATGTTTTTTAATTGCACTGTGTGAGCTTCTAGTTGTAAAATTCTATCTATAAGTTCCTGAAATAAATTAAAAATTAAAAATTATTATTATAAAAGTAAAATTTATAACCTACTTGTTTGTCCAGCAACTCAAGCTCTTTTCTAGAGGATAAATTTTTATTTCTGGTTTTTGCTACAATTACTTCCTCCATATTGTATAAAAATCAATAATTATATTTATTAAAAAAATAATTAATTAAAAATTGGTTAATTATAAAAATAAATAAACAACACTTTTTGTAACTAATTATTTGAATAAAAAAAACAATGATGGCGCTGTCAAAAAATGGACGCCCCCTGGCGAGCTATTTAAAAAACAATTAAAATGGCCTCAATGATTCAGTTTACATGATTGCATGTTATTTTAGGTGTGTCTGCATTAGTAATCCATCATAATAAATAACAAGTGTTAAATTATTTCTTTATCACCTGATTAGATTATAAAAAATAAAAAATTCGTGAGTTTTTTAATTAATCACTTTCACTTTTAGTTTATTTATCATTTTTAATAAATTAATCTGACAGGGCGTGCCATTGTTTACATGGCATTAATTTGATAATTAAGCCATTCATTAACAAGCTTGCTCAGTGATTATTAATTCATACTGATATTTGGATTGTGCTTTTCAGGTGAAAATGAATTACGGAAAAAAATCACCGAGTATGGGTACACCATCGATTTATTCCCATGTAACAACACGCAGCAGTGCTAATTTGCGTTCATCACGATCTGTTAAAAGTGTCAAAATTCCTTGGTACCAAAGGCCTATTTTAACTAGACCTTATATTCTTGATATTCAACGCACTGCGATGTTAACTGCTGTTTTTAGTTTAGTGAGTAATATTAAAACCATTATTTTAATTATTTTGATTTTTATAACACCTAAATAATTATCGAAAAAAAATATATTACTAATAAATTTATTAATTACAGCTTCTAGCTATCTTTACAATAGCGACATCGATATTTGACGTCTACTGTCTACATGAAGCAGCTCCAGGGACAAAACATTATGGATATTACATTATTTCATATGAATTCGTCTACGTTGGAAATCCGCACAGTAAATATTTCAAACAGTAAATATTAATTATTAACTACGAGATTAAATTAATAAATAATTAAATCCAACAGTACGAAACGCCCTGATAGTCGCTGCATTGTTTTCGCTACTCGGAAGTATAATACTACTAGTAACATCAGCGATCCTGATCAACGCACTGAGAAAAGAGTATGAAAAGCGAATGGTCTATTGGCTTTATTGTTTCGCAGCGTTCACAGTATTCCGTATGTTTGCTTACTTGTTTTTCTGCATCGTAAACGACATGATATTCACCTACAACATCATGATCTGCTTGCTCTGGTTACTCTTCCTCTGCTACTCGGTCTACGGATGGCTGACTGTTTACACTTTGTACATCGAATTATCTGACTTGACGCGTCTTGAGGATTTTGCGCACTTACGAGTAACTTTTTTTTTTTTTTTTTTTTTCACTTATCAATTTATTATTTGTTTAATTATTTAGCTAATAAATAAATAAATAATTTATTACAGATTGGAACAATGCAATCATTGAATGCGTCAACAACACATTCAATAGCTGGTTCGCGTCCAACTACACCGCATAGTACTGTGTCTACAATGCCCGTTAATTAAATTAATACTTCTTAAAGTAATTATAACGTTTGATTAATTTTACAAAACGGTATTAAATGCTGTCATCAAATTTTAAATTAAGAATCGACAAAATAGTGACTCCAATCACGAAGCCGTCCAATATCTATTTTATTAGTAGATAATTATTATTAAGGATCAAAAGAATAATTGCACATGTTCATTTTGATAAATTATTGAGTGCCTTTATTCAAATTAAAATTATTGTAGATAATAATGATGCTTGTACAAATTTACGTATACAAGTTTTAAAAAAAAAATCCGTCCAATTTGCTATTGATATTTTAAGTATTTTTTACTATATTTTATTATTATTATTATTATTATTATTATTATATTTAGTTGTACGTTTGAATTGAATTCAAATTGTAATTGATATATTATATATTTAATGTAATGTAATTGACTGGCGACAATGAAATATTTTTAATGGTTAAATATGTTTCACGTTAAACTTTATTCAACTCAGTAACTTTAGATAAATTACAAGTAATTAATTAATAAATATTATAAATTTCTATTAAAGATTTTTTTTTTACTTAATAATTTGATAAAACGTTTTTTTAAATTTATTAATCACAGAAATAAATATTAATTTAAAAATTAATATTGCATAGGAGGTGCTGTCCAGTACCCATAATCATTGTTTTAATATAATCTGCGTGTACCACCTGGTTACTTGTATCAATATACTGTTGTAATATATTTAGACTATCGTTAGGTAATATACGCTTCAATCCACTCATTGACATTGTTTGTGCGATATAAATTGCCGTGTCTGAAAATTTTATTTATTCAAAATATCAAAATTTGTAAAAAAAAATTTTTTTTTATTGAATGCAAATGTTAAGTTGAGTAAAAATTTTTTGTTTAATAAAATATCAAACTCACCTCTTATTAAATCATCATAAATACAGTAAATATTTTTATTATTTTGATTATCCATCATTTTTTTCAATAAAAATTGTATAAAGTGCTTCCAATCAGACTCTTCAGTATATTTATCCTTTAAAAAAAAAAATCAATAAATATAAATATAAAAATGACTATAAATACCTCAATAAAAAATCCTACTTTGGCATAATCCAGCAGTGCTTGAGGACACTCATCAGCAAGTAATTGAATTCCCTTTTCAGTGTCTCTAACGCATAGAATTTTGAAGGACAAGCTTCCCTCAATTTTCTGAGTCTCCAGAAAATGTTGAACCTCTTGATAACACTCTTCAGGAAGGCTTCCACTGGCCAACAGTGCCTGGAGCTTAACAACTTCTAGTCTAATACTTTCCTTAAAACTTTCATTAAACTCCTCACGTAGAACCCTCGCGGTTCTTTCCTTGCGGTTGGTCTTTCCTTTTTCATAAATCAGCGGATTGTCCAGAAACCGTGGCCTGAAGCTTCCAAACAGCACTTGAGTGTCATTGGTACAAACTTTAGCTCCATTTTGTGCTAATTCCGCCAAATAAGACCTCACCAGTATCTTGAACGCTTCTACAATCGCCAAGTCGACTTTTTTACATTGAAAATTCTCGTGATAACTCTGAAGATAAGTTTCAAGACAAAGTTGCAATGCGTTCCCGGCAATCCTTCCGTCTCTGCCTACCCTCGACGGCAAATATCCCAAGAAGATCTGAATCATCTCGTCCAGAGTGACAGCTTTACATTCTACAATTTTACTCAGCACTTGTGCGAACACTCTGAGCTTCAATCTCATCAGCGTGCCAGCAAACTCTGAAAAAATCGGCATTGCGTTGCTCTTTTTCGCGCTGATGACATCAAAGAGCCAGGACCAGTTTGAAAGAATTTTTTCCGCGATAAACTTATCACTAATTGGTTCTAGAGCACGCTCTGCCTGATGGATCCGACCTGCTTGGGTGTAAAGCAACACCAGGGCTAACCAAGTCATGTCATCTGCTTCCCAGTTGGATATCACATTGATCAGCTTGTCTGTCGCGTACTCTCTTAAAACTGGACTCGCTAAAATCAATTTCAATAGGTCACTTTTCTCAGCTTTTATCAAAATTTCGACGATATTGTGTTCCTGGAACAGAGTGTCAGCCTCAGCACCCGGTTGCAGGTTCAACAAGCTCTCTGAAACAAAGGTGACCATGCCAGGTGCTCTTTGGACGTCTCTCCTCGCCATAACATCGTGAGCTTTCAATCCCGCGACTTCGTAGAACCAAGAACTCAATCCCCAGTCCATCGGCGACTCTGATGTCATGTAAAAATCAGCCAACAGCGCGCAAGACTGTCGGTATAAATTGTCCAGGTGGCTCTTTGACATGTCATTGATGCTACTGAAGAACGCTGCGTCTGACGTATAGTAGATCATCTCCTTGGAAATTTTTAATACAGTATTAGCTTCTGCCAATAAATGTTTGTAAGTACTGGGACTAGTTTTATGGTTGTTCGCCGCAGTTAATATATCCTGATAAATATCTTCAGCGGTCGGTAAATTTAAAGAATAAAATGTCCAGGTATCCTCGTCGCTTGCCAACAAAACGAGGCATCTTGAAGCGTGAAGAAGTTTCTTTACTCCCAAAAAAGGTCTGAGTCCAATCAAAGAAACTGGAGTGTCATTGGGAGGTTCTTCGCTTCTCAGATGTTGGATTCTCAGAGTGTAAGACTCAAGTCCGGCTTCAGTTAATGCATGCAGCGCAGTATTTTCCAGTGCTACGTGAATAACCGGGGCTGTAAAGGGATAAATCTGACAATTAGCGTCAAAAAAAATTTCTTCACTAGAATTAGGTAGAAAATTGTAAAGATAGCCTTCCTGGGTCGTGCAAATTAGACAGGTTACCCCGTTGAAGATATTGTACTTGGTAGATCTTAACAAAGACTTTTTAAAATTACTTATCGATGTCTTCTGGCGTTTGTACAAAGGTTTGAGTATCGAACACGTGAAATATTCATTACCATCTTGAACTGGAGCTTCGGTTATCTTCAGCCTCAGCAAATGCTCGATAATGTAGTTCTCAGACCAACTGTCTTCGTAAGATCTCGTTGTCACTACAGCGCTGATCTCCGTCGCCTGAATTACCGGAGGATCTAAAATATAGTGGCTTTGAGAGAGATCAGACTTGACCGAAGGAAAGCAGACGTTTAAATTGTTATCTTCTTTGACTATTCCCAGGGCTTTTATTCGTTGAGTTTCCTGAGGTTCGTTCAGCACCAGCTGGTCCCAGTCGATGTACTCGCGTTCGTTAATAATTGACTTGTTGAAGTCAACTCGAGTTTTTAATTTTGATTCTTCGCTGCAATTGTTATTGTTATTAATAACACTTACTTCTTTCAAAGGATGAGAACGTCTTCTTTTGGAGTTGTTTATGTTTGTTTTGTCAACCCGGTCGCTGGAGATAAAATTGTCGTCGTGGAATCTGTTGGTCAGACGTATCAGGATAAAATACCAGGAGTTCATAACAGAAATAAATTCCTCTGCGAACTCAACGTGTGTTGGGCTAAAAGTGAATCTAATTGACCAAGGTCTTACTTCAAAATCCAAAAATTTGTGCTTTGAAGTCTGCTGGGTTTCAACTTTGAGCTCGTGAATGACAGCCTCGTCCTCCATCACCACCAAGAGGTTCCCCGTTGTCTGACAGCAGGCTATTTTAGTTGGCTGTCCGTTCAGCGGCAGCTCGATCATCTCCAGGCTGTTCAACGTCCTGTTGAGACTCGGAGTAACTCGCCCGGCAATCCTTGCGCGCATAGCTTGGTTCTGGTTACCTGTCATCTCCCAATTTATGTAAACACGCACGAAGTTGTTGACAGCAGCCCCGTCTCTGGAGCTTTTGGATTCAAGAGTCGCTACGTAGTTGCCCTTGTCAGAGTGCACCAGCTCCTGGACCAGGTCTACGGTGGGAAAAATAGTGAGTAACTTGTATTGATTACTTGCCAGGCCGTAGACTTTGACGCAGTGGCTTGACAGCGCCAGCAGGAGCAAGTCTTGGTCCATCAGGTTTGCAGTACATGAAGCAGTCGGTTCCTCTATTTGACCGACATTTTGCGACAAGAAATTGTGCACTGGGATTATTCTCACCATGGCGAGGTTTTATTAAAAAAACAGGATCAGGATTGTCAACTATTCTAGTTCACGTTTCAAAGCAAGCAACTGTTCATGTCACGGTTTATTTGACACTTGCGTGTTGTCATGGAGTCATTATTTAACTTTAACTGATTTATTAAATACGTCGAGACCAGGTATAGACTTTGACGTTTCTGTATAATATGTACATATGTGCTATTTTATAATATTTTATTTTTTTCCGAGAATCCCCCATCTGGGATCGATAAGTTACCAGCTGATCAGCTGATAAGGGTCAGCGCCATCTTTACTACTCCCCCTGGCGGGAATTAAATCAATTAAATCAACCGATGTTTATTATTTTTAATCCGCGATTTGTGTCTAGATAATAATAATATTATATGTAGTCAACTTGTGTGAAATTGCACACATTATATGCAACAAAAATATTTTTATGTATGACGTTTGAGTTGAAATATTTTTTGTGGTTAATTCTAGATAGATAAATTATACATAATAAATTAATTAAATAAATTAATTTCTGGTAAAAAAACTTACTAATTCCCTAAAAAACAATGGAGAGTATTTTTCATGAAAAGGTATATATACATATAATTACATTGTAAACATCTGAGCTTGGCTGTTGAGGTGAGTTTTAATTAACAATGTTGGTTCTTTTTTAGCAAGAGGGATACCTGTGTGCTCAGCACTGTCTTAATGCACTACTCCAGGGTTCTTATTTCAATGCAGTTGACTTGGCTAATTTAGCACAACAGATGGACGAAGAAGAAAGACTGCGTATGGCTGAATCTGGGCTTGATTCTGATGACTATAGACGTTTTATGCAGGTTGTTATTATTATTATTATTATTATTATTATTATTATTATTATTATTATCATCATTATTTTTTTTTATTGCAATTTTATCGATATGTTTGTATTTATCCAATGATCTATGTGTCGTCAGAAAATTCTAGACGATGACAAACTACGAAATCTGATGCAATAATTATTATTCAACAATAATTAATGTTTATTTATTAATGTTTATAATTTCAGCAACCGTCGGAAAATATGGATGATAGTGGATACTTTTCGGTTCAAGTAATAAGCAGTGCACTAAAAGTCTGGAGTCTTGAATTAATACCGTACAACAGCACTGAGCCAACAGCACTAATTGCACAAAATGATCCTTCGTAGGTTATTACTTTTTTCATCAATGATGAAATTAATTGTCCTGTTATTTTTATGTAATTTTGCCGCCTGGACACAATACACCTGAGTAATTTTATTTTACAGACGAATGCAAGCTTACATATGCAATTACAAAGGTCACTGGTATACGATACGCAAGCTGGGTAATCAATGGTTTAATTTGAACTCCCTGTTGAATAGTCCCCAGCTGTTGTCAGATACTTTTTTGTCAATGTTTATTGCCCAGCTGATTCAAGAAGGTATTTTTTTATTATCACTACTTTCATGTAAAATTATATTGTTAATTTTTTTAAATTAGATAGAATTAATTGTTTTTATTTCAGGTTATTCAATATTTATTGTTGTTGGGGAATTGCCCGAATGTATAGCTGATGCTGTGTTATTGAAAAATCCAGTAACAACCGCCAGTAAATCCAAACCTGATCAAACTAAGCCAGAATCGTCAGGCTACAGATTAGGAACAGCCGAAGAAGATGAAAGAAAAAAAATTCAACAAGCAGTTGCTGACATTGAACGTGTTAAAGTACCTGGTTCTTCTCTCGCTCAATCATCCTCGGGAGGGAAAGAAAAAATAATTCCTATTGTCTTGGAAGACGATGATGATGATGATGATGATGATGAATATGACGACAAAGCAAACTTGGAAAAAGCGCTACAGCTCTCACTGCAGGATGAAGAAGCCGACAAATCGCTGAAGCTAAGGCTAAATTCAAATTCAAATTCAAAGCCCTCTCCAGAAGAAGAAGAGGAAGATGACGAGCTCAGAAAGGCCCTACAACTAAGTCTAGAGTGTGTCACTGCTCCGACTACTCCTGACCCCGATGATCTTCGTTGGAGACGTCTTGCTTTCCTTAATAACCTTTCGAGATCCGGAAATGAATCTAAATTGAATACTTAACGTTTTATAAATTTTTATTTCTTTTTTTTTTTTTTTTTAATTAAACTTGCAATTTTTGGTAAATGCTTAACGAACAAAATTAATCTATATATTTTTTCTTATCATTACTGTTAATATTAATATATATTGTTGATTTAATCAACTCTACAATTTATACAACTGACTTAGTTAATGGACGATAATTATTTTATTAAATATGTAATAATAATTGGGATTTACTTTTATCTTTGTGTATTATAGTAAATTTATTATGAATAAACATTAATTTATAATTTTATCACTTGTTTTTTTTTTTTTTTATTTTTTTATATAAAAAATTATGAAATATTACTTATTATTGTTTCAATGTTAATTAACAATTAAGTATTGTCTGTCAAAGTCAAAATGAGTTTTATTAAAAATTTTATTTAAAAACTGGGCCAAAGTTTTTAAAATCGATTACTTAAAAAAATAACATGCAGCGCTATCTTGATTTACTCGACGGTAAATAAGACGGAGATTATCATAAAAGCAAAACGGTGTTGTTGTTTATATTTATTATTGACATTTTATAAGTTAAAAAAATTTTAATTAATAAGATCCTTTAAATTAAAATACATTAAAGTCTTGAAGTTAGTCAAAGGTCGAAACTCGCAAAAAAAGCAAAAAACGGGCCACGATTCCTTATTGGTTGAAATTAAGGCGCGCGCCATTTAAATTTCTAGTTATAAGTAAAAAATAATAAAAATGATTTATTTACACTTTCCCTCAAATTTAACTGAAGAAGAAAAGATGCTGCAAGATATTTTTTTTGTTATTAAATTATTAGATATAAGCTAAATTAATTTTTATTCAGAAAAAAGCGCTCCAGGATTTAAAAACTCCAAAACCTGAGCCTGAACGGGGATGCCCCAGGCGTCAAAACGATCCACTGAAGCGCGAGATGCTCGGGAAGTCGCTATAAAAAATTAATTAAATTTGGAGTAATAACAGCACCGTTTCAGTACCGCTACCGTTGACGTTATTTTCCTTAGCTACGTAGAGAGATCCGTTCCTCGTAAGCTCAAATAATGTTTGAACAGTCCTCTTCACGGACAGAACTTCGAATACTCTTTTATTATTTACGTTTATATAATTATTAGGTACAGTGTATTCTTGAATCAAAGACAAAGTTTTTCCAAATTCATTAGGATTAATTGTTGAATTTATATAATTATCAATAGTTTGAGGCTGATATGTATCGTTTCCAGTAAAATATCTCAAAAATTGTTTTTCAAACCGCGTATTTATTTTGTATATGGTGTGAATAAAATCTTTGACTATCTCCATATCAATTTTAACTGAAAGTACTTTGATTATACGATCAGCTTCACTTGTTATTAAAGATTCTATTTTTGCGGTATTTGCACGAATTTCATCCAATGCGTTGATTACATTTTGCTTAAATTTATGATTATTGATTGATGATTCGATCGAAATAAGTGCTTGAATTGCCTTCCATCCGAAATTAATGATATCAATAAGAGTTTTTGGATTTGTTTGCGATGAAATTAGCGTGCTTCCTGATAATATCAATAACACGTAAAGTGATACGGAGAATTCAATTTTAAAATTCATTGCTAACTTCAATAAAGTTATATATGTTCTTCAATATCATATAACGAAGTAAAAATGTCAGAAGTGAAACTTCTTTGACAAACTCAGTTTAAAATCTATTAATTAATAGTACTAACGGATTAGTTTCTCCCAGTACTGATTATTGCAATAAGGAGTGTTTAAGTTTATAATGAGACCTCTTTTTCACTTTTTCATGGACGTGACTAAGGACGTGGCTAAAGGTACGGAAAAAGATAGATACTGCCACGGTCCAATTTTAATATCCGGTATCCGGTAGATAGAGTCATAAAAAAAATATATATAATTTTGAAATAGTTATTTATTTTAAATAATAATTTAAAATAACTGTAGATCTCACACGGATATACACAAATAAATCGCTCAAGATACCATTACAGCTGTGGCAGCCAAATAATCTAATTAAAGTTTATTAAATAATAATTAATTATTTAAATATATTTTGTTGACTAATAAATAATAATAATAATAATCGTATCACTTTGGTCTAGTAATTTTTAGTATAGTGTATTCCCTCTTTGAATCCACAAAAAAAGTGTGGCGGTACTGTCAGCGCGGTCACGCCTCTAGTGGTAGACTCGCAACCAAAAACGCCTCAACACCGCCAAGCGGCAACAACTGGGACCACTCAACGTACTGTAGATCTCACACGGATATACACAGATAAATCGCGGAAGATACCACCACAGCTGTGGCATCCAAATAATCTAATTAATCCAATTAAAGTTTATTAAATAATAATTAATCATTATTTAAATGATGACTAATAAATAATAATAATAATAATAATAATCGTATCACTTTGGTCTAGTAATTTTTAGTATAGTGTATTCCCTTTGAATCCACAAAAGTGCATGCAGCGCGCCATCTTGATTGATTTTAAAGTAAGTTATTTAATGGTAAGTAAGACGGAGATTATCATAAAAACAAAACAGTGTTGTTGTTATTTATTATTTACGTTTTTCTGACTTGAAAAATTTTAATTAATAAGATTATAATTAAAAAATAATAAAAATGGTGTATTTACACTTTCCCTCAAATTTAACTGAAGAAGAAAAGATGCTGCAAGACAAATACAACAAACTAAAGCGAAAGGTAAATTTTATGCTCCGAAAAATTAATTTTAGGTTAAATCTTTAAGTTTAATTTCAGAAAAAATGACATTAAAGTTAGCAGTCACTTGACAATTTTTTAATTTTATTTAATGAAAATATTTCTTTTAAAAAATTATTATTAAAGAATTGTATTTTTTATTTTTTAAAATTTTTTACATGTCAATTTTTTTTTGTCATAATTTATTTGTTATTAAATTATTAGATTTATGCTAAATTAATTTTTATTCAGAAAAAAGCGCTCCAGGATTTAAAAACTCCAAAACCTGAGCCTGAACGGATGCCCCAGGCGCCAAAACGACCCACTGAAGCGCGAGATGCTCGAGAAGTCGCCAAAAAATTAATTAAATCTGGAGTAATAACAGCACCAAAGACTCCCAAGCGTCCAGAGCAGTCATTCAAACGTCCCCGAGGTTTAGAGAGAAAATTAAACAGCACAGAGAAGACTATTTCTTCCTACCAGCCTTTTTGTCCAACGCAGCCCGAAGAAGAGGAAGCTGACGCAGTTGCCAGACCCAGAGTAAAGGGCCTCTACGAGTCTTTCGTCAGCGCGAAGAGCGACAGCAGACCTGTCACAGACAAAATACCCTCGAAGCCAGACCCTAAGCCTCGTGCTGGGAATACCATCTTCGTGTCTGGGTACAAAATATCCGAGGACTATTTAAAGAAACATTTTACCTGTTTCGGGAATATTTTAAATATCTCAATGGAGGCTGAGAAAAAGTGAGTCTTAATTTATTTTTAAAATTTTTGGTCTCAGGGTTCACTGAGTAATAAATTGATTTATCGGTAATTTACTGACTTTAACTTAAAAAATGATTTCAGCCGTGGTTTCATTACCTTTGACAAACCAGAAGCAGCGGAGCGTGCAATAAGCGAGAGGGACGGCAGCATAGTCTTGTCAATTCAACTAAAAGTATCTTTAGCCCGACGACAGCCGGTTATTGAACCGATTAATGACACTACCTCAAGTGCTGTGTGGTCATCCATCGCTGCTAATTACTCACAAAAGAGCGCTCACAAAGATGCGAGGGACATGAAAGTTTATGATGAAGACTTGTTTCAATAAATCTAGATATTTATTTATTTTTATTTAATCTTTTAATTTTTTAATAATAGTTAAGAATCAGGATACCTATAGATTAAAATATTATAAAAAATCATTAAAAAATGAATAATAAATAGCAATTGTTCAATAACTTGGACTTTATTAAACGTAAGTATCAACAGATCACACTGATTCAACAATTGTAGTACAAATATACCTCAATATATTATATATAATATATTTTTTAAATAGTAATATACAAACGGATTTTTAACGTCGTATTTAAAAAACATAATTATCCTAGGAATAATAATAATAATAATAATAATAATAATAATAATAATAATAATCAATAATTTAAAATTTATAATTAGTAAAATATGGGATGGAGAAATAAAAATTAGATTCGCGGAGGATTAAAGTAATCCCAGTGATGATGGTGGTTGACGGTGCGAGGACCTGCGAAGCAGACTATTATAAGTCCGGCGATAATGAGCAAGAGGGCGCAGATCGCGAGCTCTATTTCTCTGATCTTGGCCTCAGACTCCTCGCGGCTGACCCTCGAGACCATGTAGTTGACAAAGTGTCTCATCGCGCGCTTGCCCGCTTGTCTGAGCGCACGAACCAACTGGTTGGTCATGTCAAGGATGCTGGGCTCGTCGACGCTCGGTGATGCCAGAGCGAAGAACTGCGGGGGAATTTGGGACGACGTAAATGCTATAAACTGTTGCTGCTGCGGTGATGACGGACGAGACTGAGTCAAGGGCGTTGACGGACGCGAAGGACGCTCGGGCTCGATTTCCGAGTAAGATATCATTGCACGCTGGGGCCTCGTCTCCGAGGACTCCAGCAACGGGTGGAGGACGTCGGGGCTGTCCGGAGTTACCGAAATAACCGGAGGTAATGAACGAACCGGAGAAGCGGTCTGTCTTACGCACGTTCTAACCGGTGAGTTTGAACCCGATCTTTCTATTTCTATTTCCTTTTCTTTTTCTTTCTCTCTAATTTTCTCTAAATCTTTAGCCCGTTTTGGTTTCTCGGGTTCCTTAGGCTTGGACTCACTGGAAGATACCGGACTAGGAGGTCGTTCTACTCCTTGAGTTGAAAAAATCGCGCGAGCTTCTGTGGTTTTGCTCACCGAGTCCAGCTGTAGATGATCAGCTTCAACTCCGGAGTCAATTGTAAATTTAAAATCCTTGAGTGTCGATTCTGTTCGGGAGAAATCGGAATGGGGCTCTTTGTCCTTCTCGTGGCTCTCCTGGACCTGGTTGGACACCATCTCCAGCTGAGCTTTGATGGCAATTAATTCTTCAAGCAAAGACGGATGCATCGTGTGGTCTTCTTCACTGGCGTTAGCAATTTCTGTCGCGGAAACTACCACCGCGTCTATTTCCGAAGCCGCTATTTTGTGTGCCTCGAGACTCGAGACACTCAGTCGGTCGACTTTGAGGTCTGCGACTTCAAGACTTGCTATTTTTAGCGTTTCATTGGTGAGAAAAGCTGACAATCTTTCTTCTAGCTCCTCTAGGCCTACAACCCTCGATTCGGGTCTTTCGGGAATTATCTCCCGAGTTACCGACGGACTTTTACTTCTTAAATACGAGACATTATCTTCTTTGGCTTGAGGTAGAGGTGGGACATCAGGCACCCGATCTAGAGATCTAGGCTCTGGATCACGCTCAGGAGTGATTCTTGAGCCTCTGATGTCGGGCTCGGAAATAGCGGATGACCTTGTGTAAAATTCTTGAGGACTTGGAATTCTTTCATGAGAAATCGCGGTTACGCCTCTAAAGTACGCGGGACTTGGAATTCTCTCCATGGAAACCATTATTTGGGAGCCAGAACTTGAGGGCGCGACTACCAGCTTCGCTTGGGTGATTTCTTCCTCAATTACCATGTCATCTGGCAGCGGGTCAGTTTGTGTCGAAGCGTAAGCTTCTGTCAGATCACCTCCAAACTCTGCTTCCACCTAAAAAAAAAAAAAAAAAAAAAAATATTTTTTAAAATCATTCATTACTTTATCAATCTATTTTTTAAACTAACCTTGGTTTTATCTTTTTTTGACCTTGGAGGTCGTGGAGGAGCTGGCAGAGGTCTGCTGGCCATTTTGTTCATCACTTCTCCACTGAGAAGATTTTTGTGCTCTTCATCTGACTCAATTTCTACATACGGAGTGACATCATCTTCCAACGGAGTCTTGGAGCCGACCGACGGAGTCCTGGATCTTGGTCTCAGCGTGCTGTAATTTCTGATTGGTCTAACCGGCGCTCCATTGGACCTTGGAAGCGTAGCAAAATTGTCTTTGCGTCTCTTACGTGGCGGAGGTGGTCTTGGTGGTTTCTCGCGTTTTTCAATAACCGCGTACCCAGGAGGCTGCATTTCCTCGTCAAGCTGCATTTCCTCGATATCGTATCCCAAATCGGGTATCGAGTCGGCTTCTCGAGAGGTTCTGTCGTCATCTTGAATGATCGAGGTAGTTCTGGAGCGCGAGTGTCTCTTCGGAGGTATCGGAGCTGGTTCAATGTACTCCTCTTCGTCAACCTTTGACGTGATACTGATTGTCTCGTGACTAGGAACTCTCGACGGCTTTATCGGTTCCGACTTGGGTCTCGGTTTTACCTCATCCGCGGTATCAACACTGATATTCATATCGTGTCCATTGCAAGAATCAATTCCATTGACGCGAAAATGAATTTCCTTGTCATGGACATGCCGTTTTCTTCTTTTAGGAACTGCCGGTGGAATCGGTAGTTCCGGAGAAAATTCTTTAATAGGATCTGAAGGAACTCTCGAAGAACTTCTTGAAGTTCGAGATTTCCTTCTTATCGGCTTCACCACGACAATGTCATCCAGCGGTTCTTCCTTGTTTAAATCTAACGGCGCTGATTCTGCGTGGTAGACGATTCTATGCCTGGACTCTGAAAAGCTGTCATCGTTATTAAGAATTCGGGGGTCAAAATCAGACTCCTGGCTGCGCCGCTTAGGTCTGGTGGGTGGTACATCGTAAGACTCAATAGATTCACGTTTTCTCATCGAGCGAGTCCTTTGTGGTCTTTGAGGAGGCTTAGGAAGCTGCTCAGAAGTTCTCAGCGCGTCGCGTATTTCGCTGGTCAAATACCTCCCGACATGCATATCATCCTGACTGATACCTTTCGCGCGTAGGAAAAATTCATCAGAATCTATTTCTTCAATAACTCCACGACGACGACGATCACAGGAGCTTCCACTCGAAGCCTGTTGCTCTCGATCAGAACGAGCTGACACGTCCTCTTCAAGTTCACTAGACTGTTCTATATTTTCTTCAATCTCCTCTTCAACTTCGATCTCTTCTTCCTCCTCCAGCTCCTCTTCTTCGTCAATTTCTTCCTCCTCTTGTTCCCCCGGATCGAGTTCCAGCGAAGCCTCAATTTTTTCTCTGTCTCTTGCATGTTCTTTTTTGTAGTCTCGAGGGTCCACGGGTTGAAACGCCACTCGATATAAATCCCTTTCTTTGCTGCCTCCGGAGTCTTCGAGAGCGATGTTCTGGTCGCCGTACAGCCGAGGATCGATTTGTGGTGGTTCGTACGAGTCTTCGGAGTCCCCGCGGAATATTTTACCCGCCCGGCTCATGATTTTTTGCATAACTTCTTGGTGCTTGTGTCGGTGAGGTTGTTTAGTTTTTTCTTGCTCTAGCTCTCTCTCTTCTAGTTTTAGCTCTGGCTCTTCTTCTCGCTCTGCACTGGATACTCGAAACTGGCGACGGTAAAACTCTTGAGTTTTACGATGTTCCTCAGACTCTTCCCAGGCTGGCGGTTCGGACCCCTCGAGAGACTCTTGACCTCGTAACGAGAGCCGGGGTTTCTCGAGCGCCGCTTGCTGCCAGGGTTTTTCCCGGTCGATTGAAGCTGGAGGATCCTCATCGTCGTCAGCGAATTTAATGTCGGTAAAACGCTGAGTCCACCTGCTGCCAAATGAGGCCTTTGGCTTATTAGCTCGTGGAAGAGTTGCGCTCTCGGTGGCTCCCGACGACGAGGCTCGGGACTCTTTCGGGGAAGAAGTCGTGTAATCTCGGGCTTTAGACTTTCTGTCAAACAGTCGGGGGACTGTCGAGAAGTCGAAAATGTTTTTACGCGAGCCCGCGTTTGATTCATTGCTGTACTGGCGCTGCTGCTCAGCTAGAGTTGGGGCTCGTCGACGTCCAGGTAAACTTGGCATTCGGAAGCTGGACCGCGATGGTATTCTCGGTAAATTTATTTTCGGACGCTCTGGCAGGTGGAATTTCCGTTGAGAAAAATTGAACTTTGGTCTGTCGGGTAGAGAGAATCTTGACTTGTCCAGCGAAAATCTTGGACGGTCGGGCAGTGAGGCGCGTATTCGCTCTATTCGGGTTCGTTTGTCTGTCGAGGATGCCTTGGAGGCTCGCTCCAAGGTTGAAGACTTGTCGGATGATCGGGATTTAGATTTATCGGACTTTGACCGGTCCGAGCGGATTTTTGGGGATGATTTGTGTCTTCGGTCGTGCATAGGAAGGGTGAAAGTCCGTCGATTAATGTTTTTCAGGCGGGTTCGTAGTTTTCCAGCTTGAGTACGGATTTTCTGGGGCAGACCCCGCGCTCCTCGTCGCAACGGCAACTCCTCCATCACTGATGAGTCCACCTACAATAATTATTTATTTTAGTTTGAATATTTATTTCTGGGCTTGTTGTAGTAATGCTAACAGTTTTATGTGTGTTGTGTTGATTTACGGGTGTTTGCTAATGAGAATTATTATAAATATATAATGATGACTGGCAATAAGAGAAAACATTACGGGTTACTTCAGTTGTAAAAGCTCTCTTGAATTAGATATAATATTTTTGGAGACGACATAATTTCATGTAGATATTTAAAGCGCTTTCGCAACAATAACGTCACATGTTTTCTACTGAATCAACATCATTTCATTTAATAATAAAATACATTTCAATAATAAAAAAAAAAAAATGATTAAATATAAAATCAAAGATAAAAATAAAATTTATTATTCTTGTTAAATAAAAATAATTTATTCACGTCTGGTTAGTGTTAACTATATCTAAAGTAAAGTCAAGTACAATTAATGGCACGTGGTATGTGCATTCCACTGACGTACTCATTCTCGTATCGTCTTTATTTAGTAGCAAGAAAAATAAATAAATATACTGTTGCCTAATCACTAATCTTAGCCAACAATTTAAATCCCCAGATAAAAATATACCGCTAGTAAAAACTAAAATCAATAATCACAACAAAAAAAAAAAAAAAAAAAAAAAAAAAATTAAAAATACCAACCTGGCTCGTGTTGATCTCCCCGTCGGTCCTGGATTCGGTCGCGGGGGTCACCGCGCTGAAGAACCGTTCCTCAAGTCTGTCCTGGAGCTGCTGAGCGGTCTCTGGTTCCTCTGCTCCAGAGAGATCGCCGCTTCCCAGTTCTCTGCTCTCCATAGCGTTGTCCTCGATGCGTCCATCAAGAGGAAGGACCACGTCGCCTACGAGGCCAACTCCAGGAGAAAATCTACCTCCAACATCAATACTGTCATCGCTGTCACCAACCGGGACGATGTCTGTGTCCGAAATTCTGACCACCGGGGCTGGTCCCGAGTTCTTTGGGGACATTCCGGCGCCAACCGGTTCATACTCGTGCTCACTGTGTAAAAAACTCATCGTCAGCACTTATCACTACGGTAATTACTTTATTTTCATTTTTTATCTTTTTTACAGGGTCTATAGATTTTATTTCAAGGATTTAAAAAATAGTCTCAGCGTTAAAAAAAAAATTATGATGGTGATAATTGAACCCGCGTGTTATCACTTGTTAGTTTAAAATTATCTAACAGCCGTATTTCTCGGCCTCGTCACACTAACATCGAGTTTGTTACATTTTTTTGCAGGTAGTGGTCTCGTTGGAGTACCCGACGTTAATAGAGTGAAAAAAGATCCGCTGGACCAGCAGTATAGTTTAGCATCAGCCGGGAGTGTTAGTTGACCGGTTCTATTTTGCTCGAATCTGAGAATGGAACAACTATAGCGCCCGGGCGGACCTTAAATAGCTTCTCGACGCCGGGCTGTAACCCAAACTACCCACGTCCATATTTACTGCATTACTAAGCAACCCGATTACGAAATCCGTCAGCGCTCTAAATACTCGGTAAACATGTGCTAATAATTTATTACTATTATTTTTTCATTTCATTGAGATTAAATAAAATAATATTAAATAAAAGGGCACACTTACCACATGCCTGGCTGAGTCTTGGCTGAGGCACGGGACGAAGGTCGCGACAGCATCATCATCGCCCGTCTCTCTGGCAGCAAAGAATCACTCTTGAAGTACTGACACCCACAGCGGACCTCTCTGCCGAGGCTCGAGGTCGAAGAAGCTCTTGATGTACGTCCTTTTTCATTTTCCATTTTATTTTCTTCTTCTTCTTCTTCTTCTTCTTGGTCTTGATATTTTTTTTTAAATTTACAATTTATAATTTTGGGTTCTGGACACTTTAACCTACTCCCAAACTGATAACGTGCACCATCAGCAGAATGCCCTCCACCTCCGAGAGCTCGGAGAGGAGAGCTAAAGAAGCTTCCACCCAGGTTTGAGTTTGGTTTGCCCGATTAGCTACCACCTCTTTAACGTCTTCCACCACCGTCACTTGTTCACGCAATTGTGTACTTGTATACAATTATATATATATATATATATATATATATATATATAAGCGTGGTTATTTATAGGCAGTCAGTCGGTTTACTCGGGCTAGTTTATATATTAGCTCTTACTTACTCACTTAGATTATCTTTATCTTATAACTTATAATAATAATATTATATATATATATATATATATATTAGCATTAAACCATTATAATTATAACATTATATTAGATACTCTAGGTTTTAGAGCAGTGGATAGCAGTTTGCTGTCGGAGCTAAGGCTGTTATCGAGGCAAGTAAACGCCGGTACGTATCTGCGCTGGCGCAGGTATCCGATTCTGCAGCAGCAGTAGCAGCATCTTTCTCCCTTGCAGCGGCTTTTAAAAACCGTCATGTCCTTTTTCACCCTGCTGTTGCTATTGCTATATGCCTGTAACCACCACGAGACTCCCATCCACTCCTATCCACTCCGAGCATCGACCGGTGTAAATCCATTCTTGCACTTATGCCAACCGAATTTATACTCGAGCAGGGTCAAAGCACTCATCACTGGTGACTTTATAATTTCAAAAATTTTCGTTACCGTACCAAAATATCTTTTTTATTATTTTTTATTCTTTATTCTTTATTTTGTTGATGTATAAAAAGTTCTTCAAACGCTCTAAGCTAATTAACTCCAAGGTTAAGTGTAAAAAATAGTTTAATTTTTTTTTTTTTCTTTAACTTTAGTACAACTTTTGGTATTAGTAATTATTTTTATTGTTTTTTAATACTAATAAAGTGTAACGAAAATTTTTTTAAGAGCGAGATAAGAACGAGGGAGAATCACTTTTCTCTCGAGGCAGACGACTGAATCGATCCGCGCCTCGAGTTTTTTAATTCTAAACCCTCTGGCGGATCCAAATTACAATATAAAATCTTTTATTTTTTTTTTTTTAATATTAATTAAAATTTTAAGAATTTACCGATAATACGACAGTGTTGTAAGATTATTTTTTAATAAACGTTTAACTAGTCTATTTTTTGTTTTTTTTGTTAAATTATCGAACTGTAATGTAAAAATACGGTACTATATTTAATTATCGTAAATTTATGTATTTTTTTTTTTTTTTTTTTTTTTTTTTTTTTTTTTTTCAGTATTGTCTTAAATAATTTACGATAAAATACCACAGAAACGGTATTGTTGACGTATTTTTGGTTTAATACCGTAAAATACGTAATAATACAATTGAATTTAACAAAGATATACATTCTAATGTATTTTAACATACCAAAAATACGGTTTAGTGCCTTTAAAAATTTCATTTAACAATATTTTATCGCCTACAATATTACCATTAATTTTTATTGTTAAAAATACGGTCTATCGAACCAATTGTTTATTGTATTTTATAATTAAAAAACAAACACTGTTTAATTTATATAAATATTGTCATAATTTACAGTGTTTTTAATACGGTAAATTGGATCCGCCGTAAACTAATAAAATTTTTCTCTTTTAATAATTAATTAATAATAAATAGTTGATAGTTAATTAGTAATAAATATTAAGCGATACTCTTTGATTTTTAAAAAGTTTTTTTTCTTCGAAAAATAGCATTTAATCCTAATCTATTAACGTGTATTTTCAAGTATAAAAACGTTTGTTCATTATTATTATTATTTTTTTACGAGTATCTTGATAATTTGGGATAAATAAAAGCTTAAACACTTTTAAATAAAGCGAACAAAAAAATAAAAAAATAAAATAAATCTTTGAAATTTTTGTGGAAAAAAAAAAAAAAAAAAAAAAAAGAAATAAACTTCGTACAGTTAAATAGAAGATAATGGTATATATACATATATATAATATATATATATATGTGAAGATATGTATATGTATATATATGTATGTATGTATGCATGTAAAGATATTTATAATCAAGTGCGAGACGCGGTTTAATGAGGTCTCAATGTAACGATTTTATTATTGTAATTGTAATCGTCGTAATTGTAGTCGTAATTGTGATAATTAGTGTACACTGGGGATGTGTCGTATTCACGATCCAGCCGAGATGGATCACGCCGGGGTCAGGCTAGTTCATTGCTGTCCAAAAAGTGATCGCGAGCATCGAGACACCCGGCCAGGTCCAGAACTATGTGTTGGAGAGTCGGATGCTGGAGAACGTCCGCCTCCGGAAGCTGCGGATGGCAGCAAGGCCGCTGGTGACGTCCGCGGAAAGATCTGTGGAGGTGCAGCACCACGTCGCAGAATACGTACCGCACTACCAGCAGTCGAAGAAAGTCGTCACCGAAAAATTGGAGTATGCTGCTTTCTGTAAATTAATATTTTTTTATTTTAGAACTAAAATACTGCCAATAAAATTTATTTAATGTTAAGTTAAAAAAGAGCAATTATTAAGGTACATACAAATAAAAAGTTTAACAGCATATAAAATAAAAATAAGCTGGTGATTATATGATTATGTAAGTATAATTAAGAAATTACCTTGTATTTCGTTGAATATTGACATTTTTAAAGATATAAGCTCATCTTGATGTTACACTCATCCAAGATCTTTCATTTGAGTACTCACATCAATTTTTCATATATTTATATATTAAAAATATATCAAAAATGCATGTGGGTACTTAAATGAAAGCTCTTGATGAGTGTAGCATCGGGATGAGCTTATATCTTTAAAAACATCAATATTTAAAAAATTACAGTGGAATTTAACAAAAGTCATTACTTAATAAAGCAAAATTTTTGTTTATTTATAGTTTACAAGTCACGGCAGTCACATAGTGACTGCAAGGTTGCAATTAATTAATTAAAAAGTCACAGGTATAATGATATTTCGTAGAGAGATCTTTCGAAAATAGGTCGACAGGAGTTATATAGGTGAGGAATGAGGGAGTAAGTAGGAGGTAGGAGGTATGAAGGATGAATAATATCGGGGAAAGGTTGGTGGTGTTGCTTACCGCATCTGGAACGAATAACGAGTCGGCTGGCCTCAACGAGGAATCTTTCGACGTAGCTCTGGCAGCGTTCCCAGTGATGAACGGCGAGGCTACCGACGTTGCATATAAGGCAGAAGGCGGCAAGAGGAGAGTGAAGAAACAGGGTGAAGAGACTCCCTCCGTGGCGCAGGTCCCGGAGGGTCGAGGGCGTTTCCTGGGGCGACATCAGCACCATGAGCGGCTGCCCGAAGTATCTCGGAATCTGTTGGAACACGTAGCTGTTGTCCGAGTCGACCACCACGAACAGCGGCTTCCTCGTGAACGGGTACAGGTCGCCGGGGTAGAGGCAGTGGGGCTCCTTACCACCGCTAGGCCTCTTTCCGTGCTCCGGATCACGCTTGCTGCTAGTTGACACGCCTCCCAGGTCGTAACCCACTTTGCACAATTAAAATAATCAAAAAACATCCGGTGCTGTGCCACAGATCCTATTATATTTCTTTTATATCCAACTACTACTTTTTATTTCATACATCTCCATCTGACATTTAATCTCCCCATCTCTAATCTCTCTCTTTATTTTATTCTTCTATATATTTATTTTCATTTTTATTATTACATAATATCTTTTTTTTTTTTTATTTTTTTATTATTAACCGATTAACCCCCAAATTAATTTCAAATTCTACGGTCCATTTATAAAAATACTTTTATCGATACTGAGGAAAAAGTGAAATATAAAAGTGATTCAGGTCAACCAATATTTTAACTATCTTCTGGTTTTTCATCCTCCAAAAAAGTTTTACTTTTTTTTTTACAGTTTTTATTGGAATTTTATGATTTAAATAATGATAGTTTAATTGCAGTCTGGCATAATAATTTTTTTATGTAATTTAATTATTTATAAAAAACCTAAATTTTAATTTTTATCAAGTTTTATAAATTAAAAATAATAATTAAGGTTTTTTTAATATAAAAATACAAGGTAACTATTTAAATACTTACTCTCTTCGGGATGTTTAACAGTAGAAAAGCAACCATCAGCAGACAAATAAAGCAAAAGCGCTCCATTAGCCGGCAACTCCTTGAAGCCACTGGCGAGGAAAACCTGAACCTGGCTGTAGGTCGGCTTATAAAGCAGGTACTTGTGAGGATTATCCCTTCTGGGCATCCCGTTTTCTGGACCAGGATAGGGCCCAGGTCGGAAGGGCATTCGGCCCGCAGGAGAGGCGTCGTGAATGTGCGTAGGATCATCGCGAGGCTCCCGTTCGAGGGTCTGGAGCATTCTGAACATGTCCACGGAGAGTTCGCTGAACTTGACCTGGTCGGCGCAGTTTCCGACAATCAGAATCTCCTGGAGAGAGAGGCACATGGGTGACGATCGCTCGATCGGGGGTGACGTTAGCGGGCCCAGCCGGTGCGTCAGGACCACCGGGTTTGAGTCTGCGTAGAGGACCCCCACCGCTGACTCTGCCTTAACGAACCCCTTTATCTCGTCGAGGACCAGGTTCCACTCGACTTGGTCCTCCGGTTCGTAGGTGCTCGCGTAGTCCGCGATCTGGGCGTCCAATTCCTGGACCAACTCGCGCACCAGCTTCATCTTGTTCAGCAGCAGACACACGACGATGAACCTCGCGTAGTACCGGAGCTTCTTCACCATCAGGTCGCTCCGGTCCTCCTTCGCCGCTCGACTGTAGTAAGCACGTCCGCGAATCGCCGCGTAAAACGAGTACGCCTCGTGCAAGTACGAGGTCTCGCTTGTCCTCAAGTAGTAGTGATAGTACAGCTGTCCAATTTTGCTCGCGATTTCTCCTATCTGCCATCTCTTCAGTCCGTACTTTGTGTCCAATATTGCTCTGAAAGTTAAACATTGTCATCAATTATCATAATAATAATAATAATAATAATAATAATAATTGTTATTATTATTATTAGTAGTGACATTAATAATCTTAATTAAAATGAATTTATCACTTAAACTTTTGGTTAATAATTTGTTACTAATTTGTTTGTTTATTTCCAGATGGAGAACCAGAGGGTGATAAATAGATTGTTGTGGCAACTTGCGAAGGCCTATAGGTCTATTGAAAACAATCCAAGTAGCAACTTTAATTCCGTTTAATTAAATTATTAACAACTTTGAAACTTGCCAGCTTTTAAAGTTTTAAGGACTTGCACTACAGACGCTCTTATTTTTGTTTTAATCCGTTAGTATAGAGCTACTTTGTTCAATCATTAATACAAAATTTAACAAAACTATTAATATATTATAAATGCAATATTTCATTTTAAAAGCTATTGTTTAAAAATTTATATTCATAAGAACAGAGAATAAAATTATATAACCAATTTTGGTAATTGCAAAAATTGGTCTTTCGTGACAAAATAGTTTTAAAAGGACTCCTTAAAATAATTATCTTTGCCCTTTGTAGGATTTTCGTGATAATATTATTTTTATAAAAATAATAAATCTATAAAAGTTTTGTTTAGTTTGCAACTGTTGATCTATATATTAGTCTGAAAAGGAGCTCATTAGAGTAAATACAGATATATATATATATATATAATTTAAGAAAAATAAATAAAGCTTCTCGGTGGATTTAAATGTGACTGTGATTAAAAAAGTAAAACGACAGCCAGAATGGAGCACGTGTACAAAGAAAACCATCATTTACATTCTCGTCTCGAGGGTTGTCTATTGATCCGAC
The DNA here is from genome assembly GCA_905319865.3 of Cotesia congregata. Taxonomy (NCBI): domain Eukaryota; kingdom Metazoa; phylum Arthropoda; class Insecta; order Hymenoptera; family Braconidae; genus Cotesia; species Cotesia congregata. The sequence goes on along the minus strand of CAJNRD030001118.1, from coordinate 247,302 downwards.
GCTAGACGTTTTACCCAGTAGAGACCTTTTTTATTTTTCAGCTTTCAGCTTTCAGCATCTAGACCTGGGATACCCTATATACTTATTACTTATACCTTATACCTATACCTGAAGGTATCACGCAACTAAAAATAAGTTGAGCAAAGTAATATCGCAATCATAAAACAGGATCCGGTTTATCTTTGGTAGCCGTCCAAAGGACTTCAGCTCGAACTCCCAATCTGGAGCAAGGACTTTAATGTATTTGGGTCTGCTCCAAATGTCGGGCGAGCCGTGTGTGCTCCATAGTAAACCGTAAAGAGTGTAAGAGATGTATGCCCGGCGCCTATATAAAAAAATACTTACTATCTAATATCAAATAAAATAAAAATAAAAATAAAAATAAAAATGAATGGAAGGCTGTTACCGCATGTTACAAGGCTTGTTACAAAACAAACACCGAATAATATAACCAAATGCTCGGGATTCCCTTTATATTTATTACATTTAGCAATCCCGAGCATGTCTCGTGCATACTGAATAGCATTCCCGGAATCATTTAACGTCATACCGGTTGCATGACGCTCCAAAAGGATTTGATTGACTCTAACCACCACCTACCGTTTCAATAATAATAACACCCCTAAAATATAAAATATAAATAATAAATATAATAATAGATTAGACAAGTTCTTGTCACGAAACAAACCCCTTTTACATTGACAATCAACAATTCTCCTCTACTGACTCGATCCAACTCAAACCCTTACTCTCTATTCCATTCACGATTCAAGTCTCGAACCCGAGCTCTGTGTATGCCGTAGTGAGGTGCCAGACCTACAAATAAAATACAACCCCGCGGGAATTTCAGGCACAAGCTACCCCGAGTCAACTCTTGTCTCTTGGGAAAACTCGAATATTTTTTACAACAATAAATTTATAATTAAATCGATCTTAGTTTTATTTATTTATTTATTTTTTTAATAATCAAGCTTCGTTATTCTTAATGAGTTTTTATAGTGTTTTAATTGTTAAAACTAATATTATATACAGACTTTAATATCTAAAAAAATAAAGTCAATGTTGTAAGTAATCTTATAGTTTATGACAGCATATTAATAACAAGAATAAAAGGACAGAGGAGAATTTGGTATAAAAACAGTGTAAAAGACAGAGACAGGGGTATAATAATATAATAATATAATATAATGTATATATCTATAGACTGTAATCCTCGCCAAGGACAGAGTTGGTGGACAAAGTAGGGCGTTGTGGTGGCTACCAAAGGGGCCACCACCACTCGGATTATTTTTTCAGGGGTGGGGCTGTGAGTCATACAGGTAACACTGCCAGTAATATCAATATCAATAGTAGTGTAGTAATAAGTCCAACAAATAATAATAATAATAATAATAATAATAATCTAGTTCTCAGAAGGTGTTTTACCTGAATTGTGCTCTTTAACATACATACATCAGACACTTCGGGTGGAAATACCGTTCGATTGAACAAATAAAATAAATAAGTATTGCAATTGCAATTACCTGTGCTGCTGTTGGAACTTCCAGAGCTTGGTGTAGATGTCAAAAGTCCGACCAAAGTACGCTTGCCACTGCTTGTGCCCGTACTGGGGTAGGTCGCGCAGCCCGTTGAACAGCTGCTTGCTCTTTTCGAGCAGATGACAGAACTCCATGACGACTTTTCTCTCGTGCTCGTCCATGCCAGCCATCATGACCATCTTTGAGTCCTGGCAGCCCCGATCGCTCTCCGGCCAACCCAAATCCTGGCTCCTGCTCCTCCTTCTTCAGCGGTGACCAGCCGCTGGCTCAGGGGTCCTCTTCCAGAGAGTGCCAGCGTCTCTGCCCAACACTCCAACCGACAATCACAACCCCCACAATTTTGCCCTGCTTTATTATTACCGAAACTCAAATTACACCAATTCCTTACTACCACTGATAAATAATTATATTTAAGGGTGACTCTATAATTTATTCTTCCTGGTAGTTTTAAGACCTCGGTGATAATTTTACTTGATAGTCTATCGTGGTACTTGTCGGGTGGACTAAAACTAGAGAGTTGTCCAGAGACTACTCGGGACTGAACTCACCCTCACCGATCAACAGCGCTTAAATAAGTCCTGCGTTTCTCTGCTGGCGTAAACCTACAACCCGACTTGAGCGCCAATCAATAGTCCAGCGGTGCTTACCAGACTCTGCTCGGCTGAGGAACCCTTCGAGCTTTTGAGCTTTGGGGTTGCAACGACATCCCCTGGAGAGACTCAGAGGGTGGATAAAGAAGGTTAATCAATATTTCAATATTGTCGAGGCTTTGGTAAGCTAGAAATTGTCTGGGTGGTCTGTTGACGGTCATTGGTTGGGAAGTGTTGATTTTTAACATCATTTCAATTTTTGATTTTTACTACTTGGGATTTAAATTTAGAAAAAATGAAAAAAAGCTCTTTATTATAGTTTTTTTTTTTTTTTTTTTTTTTTTTTTTTTTTTTATACTAAATAGTTTCAAATAAAATTTTTATAAAACAAAATTCAAAGTATTGATTTTTTTTTTTTTATACCTATTAATTTATTTATTAAATAAGTTAGTTTAAAATTAGACAAAAAATTATCTAGAGATAAAATTGGTAGAATTCATGGTAATTATCAATTGAAAGCTCTGCAAAAGAGACTGCTTACCCTCCGTGAGTTTGTTAGTTGGAAAAATAACCAACAGAGAGCCTCGCAAGCTCGTGAAATTCGAAGCATTAGATTCGCTGACAGCTTCTAGCGATCAGAGATAATAAATCAACCAGATAAGTATTAGCTCCGCATGTATGCATCGAAGAAGGAAGAAAATAAGAGGGTGAGGAATGTTTCATGTTAAAACTGACGAATGCAAAGCAGAGACGTAGAGTCAGTTCTCGTTCTCGGTAATGTTGGATTGAGGTCTCGATATTATATATATATTGACTGTCGCCTCATCTACAAGTCAATCGGGTCCTCGCGTGTTGGGTGCTCGTTGCAACATGTTTAACGTTACCGAGACTGGGACTGTAGATGGGAACTCTTGGGGGTTGAATCCATCCAGCCGAATGGTTTATGCTATGCAAGTATAATTCCAGAGAACGTATGCATATATTAATGGTTATGGAAATCGACCGGCCGACAGACGATAGAAATAGACTCTCGATTATGAGATCGCCGATAGCAAGATAAGACTACAACACCATCAGTTAGAGTTACTTTATATTTTATTATGCCTGCTCGGGTTGTGGGAGTCAGCAGGAGTGAATTCGGCGATCGGTGCACCGTGGTTTGGTAAAAAAATCATGACTCAGCGAGGGATTGAAGGCTGATGCGAAGGGACCCCGCTGATACGATCATATCGGCTCGTTAACTGATATTAATAGCAGGGCGCGGTGGTTTAGTTTGTACTATTATATTTATGTATGTACCTAGGACTATATAGTTGTCCGCACCCTACCCGTCTGTCGGGAGATTTTTAGGGTGGGAATAATACGCCTGTTAATTGTGACGAATTAAATCACGCGGCGACGTATGCTAGAGAGCTGTTTGGCTAATTTTCTCGACACTTATCCCATTTTGAAGATTTTAATTGCCACACTTTGATTAAAATCATTTTACTTATTTATTATATAAAATAAAAAAATACAAGTCTAGTTTTGCTCAATACAATTTGATTTTAAGGAAAAATAACAGAATCGAGCTCCATAAGTATAAACATAAGTTAAGTATAAAGTGTATAACCCGCCAACAACTGTAACCTGTTGAGCACAGTTGTTCGTGACAACCAGTGATTGCATTTGTTGCCCGCTTGGCTCGATTTACTCGTTTCTTATTCTTGATCTCATCCTTAATCGCCATCCATCATCAATATATCCCCCGTAAAAGTATCCTTAAGATTGAATCACTTTCTTGCAGGCTTATAGATCAGCCGACAAAAAGATGAGCCTCGCCAAGTTTAGTCTACTCCAAAGTTAGTACATCTAACTAAGTATCTTCGGGGATGATGTGCTTCCTGGAAGGACTCAAATATATCCAACTATCAAAACTATCAGACGGTGGAAATAGTCCCTACAGCAGCACAGTCGAAGCCAGGGCTCGAAGAAGGCCTCAGGAAGCTCTAACTCACCCGCATCGGGCCAACCGCCCTCCCCTTCGCCTCGCTAAGTACACATATAACATACACCGCGGTGAACTATGCCATTAACGTTAGCCTCTCTTACACCAAGTTTGCATTTCATTGATCCACCTACTGGGAGCATAATTTGCAAAATATATAAATAAAAATTAATCCACCGCATATCTAATTGCTACTTTTACTCAAGTTTTCATGTATCTTTTAATTACTTGTTCAATAATTATATTTAATCATCACTCTGAGCAGGTAATCACTGAGAGTATATTTATTTATTTTTATTTTTGGGAATTATCATACTTTTTAAGGTCAAACTTCCTCGGAAACTCAATCGGTATTTATTTATGTACATGTAGAGAGAGACTATTAATAAAAATGTATTTTGTAAACATAAATAACGAGTTTGCTCCTCGTGTCGCATGACACCGTCCATTAAATCCATTGTCCGGCGTTAATGGACCGTGAATGAGTCTTTATAAATGATTTTTTTCTTCTCAGCAATCTCTCTGACTTTGAACTAATTCTTGCCGAATTAATTATTTATTCTTCTCAGTTTCTTCTATTGCTTTTTAATTAGTCAGCGAACATAAATGACCCTCAATTTCACTGATTAATATTTTTTTTTTAATCTTAATAGACAGAGAGCTTTAAATTAATTAAATTTTTTAATCGATAAAAATTTAATTAATTTCAAAAAAATTTAATAAAAAAATCATTAGATTAATTCTTAAGAATAATTGTTGAAAAAAATTTATAAAAATGTGAATTAAAATTATTAAAAAAATAATATCAATGAGAGTTTTATAAATCTGGAGTAACGTAGACACCCTCTAGAGTTTTTCCGGAGAAAATAATCAATGGTTGTCAGCTATTGGTCAGCGGAGCGTTCCTTCCGATGGACAGCGTCAAGTAAGTTTCCTCGAGCCCGGATCAAACTAAATAATTACTTTAGACCGAATGAAAAACTTAATTAATTTCTGGTTTATTGTAATTGCAAGGCTGATCCATGATCCATGATCCATGATCCGAAATGATTTGAAGTCGGTGGTTAGTTTGGGGGACGTGGGGCTGGAGCCGGGGCTCGGGGGTGGAAAATCGAGGAGGGAGAACCTGAGAACTGGTATTTTGTCTGCTGGGGCGCGCAGGCTCCGATACAGCCAATCGTCGGACCGCGAGTGATAACGACGCTGCCAAATGTGCGTCCGTCCTCGCTCGGCCGGTCCACGCTTGCTAACATCATCATCATCTCACCCCCGAGAGGCTCACCGTTTTGTAGAACACGAGATTAGAGTAGAGGCGAACCAGGACCACGCCATCGTTCCAAAGTTTCATCGTACCGTCGTGTCCAGGATCCACCGAGTACCATCAACCATCGCACACCACGTCCTCGTCGAAACGTCACGCTACGTCTACTCACTCCATTATTATTAAGCGGTAGTAAAGTGACAAGTCTTGACGTGTGTCTTTGCTTATATGTATCACCTACCACCAAATATACTGGTTGTAGTACTCGGTACGTGTGACAACAGACGTCTCTTTGTGCTCGCGGTGTGATCATTGTGCTTTTTTTATTTGTTGTTCCACAACAATCCTTTTTTTAGGTACCTGGGTGATAACTTTTTGTTGGGTTTTATCCAGAAACTGAGGCTTTATTACTGAGTACGCGGGCTGGATTTACTACAAGTGACACCCCGTATTGACGGTGAGTTTTAATTTATTCCTTTTTTTTTTTTTTTTTATTTATTATATATCGTAATATATTTATTACAAAGCATCAAGTTTTTATTAAATAATTTTTAAATTAATTTTAAAATTTATTTCAAACTACAAATAATAGAAACATTACAAATTATTCATGATAAAAAAATTTAATTAAAATTAAAAGTAAGATTCATGAAGTAAAAGAATGATTTTTTGATTTAAAATATTTTGTTCTTGAATTAAATTAAAAGTTTTAATAATTAATTTAACAATATAAATGTCTTTGAAAAAGATATAATGAAAATTGTTGATAAAAAAAATAAAAACTTTAAAAGCAAGAAATAAAAAAGTAACTTATCGAAGGATAAGAAAATAAATTTTCGTAAAAATTATTTGATCTGAGTAAAATCGCTCCAACATCCTGTTTTCCCTCAGCAGCGACGCTAAAAAATAATTCTCGTTTTATGTAGGCGAGGGTCAAAGTTACCCGGTAACGGTCAGCATCCGCGGGGGTTCGCGCGGTTCCTCATGCATAAAAAGACACATCGACCTCGAGGGTCAAATACCGAGTGAGCATCCTCACCCTCTTTTTAACATTCTCCAAGTATAAATTCAAATTCACTTATCCCCGCGAATTTTTATCTGGCGAATTTAGACTGGAGCTTTTAATCTGCAATCAGCGGATAGGAGGTACCTTAGTCTATAATCTATCATCTATCGTCTGCGGTGCAATCTATATTATATATTATATATGATCGTTATAGTATTTAAACGTGTATCATGTAAATGTAAATGGGTGCGTACTGTACAATATACAATATACAATATACAATATACAACGGTACCAATACAACTGTTTAAATTAACGACATAGACAAACACACGGACGTGGTGAGCACTTTGGATAGGTGTGTGGGTAACAAATGTGCCGTAGATATTTATACAACTAAGTACATGCTTTATGTTTAATGTCGTGTCATATGTGAGGATATGTTTGAGTGTGTGAGTACATGAAGCAGTATTAAGTATTGAGTACGTACGAAGGAACGAGAACGAGAGTCGACTGTTATGTACTGTGACTTGTCATTTTATTTCTCTGGTCGCATCATACGTACGCGTGTATGCTTAGAGGAGGTAACAGAGGGGTTTCCGGTGAGCGTTAACAGAGTAACAGAGTAACAGAGTGATGTAATGAGGCCCGGAAGCAGGCAATTTGCTGGCCACGACGCCCGCAGTTGCGCGAGACAACCTGCCTAGGCTCTACTTCTATTCCGCTCTTATAAGGTATCTCCACCGATACCTTATTCTTTAATACTCGCTCCGAAAGGACCAAAAACTCTCTGGTCATCTTCAGGAACTCACAGAACTACTCATTGTGATTTTATTTTAAATTATTTTATTCGTACTTGTGCTGTGACTCTCAAAGTGACAGAGTTTATTATTGTTATTATCATTATGTCTGATAAATAACGAATGAGAATTGTGATAACGATGATATCGAGGAAAAACGGTATTACTGTTTTAATAATAATTGTTTAGATTTTGTTGTTGTTGTTGTTGTTGTTGTTGGTAATTAATTAATGAAAATAAATACTGTAACTATCTAGGGGAATTTTGGTGATGTACGACAGCGGTAGCTGTTCGTACTCGGGGGCGCTGGACTTGAAGGGTGCCTCAGGAACTACGGGTTCAACAGCCACCGGAGTGAGTGTCGCGTCGCCAGGAGTTAAGCAGGAAAACTGGCCGTACAGAGGACTCGCTTGCGGGAGCACCTTTCAGCAGCTCAAGCAGAGCGTCGAGAAGGCCAAGCAGGCACTCGCGGATCGCGGCGGATACCTCGCTGGAGCTTTTTCACCGCCTCCACGTGTTAATCCGTCTACTATTTCGCCCACTGCCACCATCACTGGTGAGTTTATTATTTATTCATAAATTAGTTTTATTTTTATAAAATTAAAAAATGATTGCATTATTAAAATTTTATTTTAAAATTTCTGGTTAGAAATTTTTCTCTTAAATCAATAAAATTTTTTTATCACTCTAAAATAAAGATAAAAATGAAATCGACAGATGTTAATGGTAGTTAATAATAAAACTACAAAAGATTATTTGTCATTTTTATGAAACGATTGCGGACATTGGGATAAAAAATTGGCAGTAGGAAAAGTGTCGCACTTGCCGGTAAATGCTCGTCGATTTCCGATTGTTTTTTTTTTTTTTTTTTTTTTTTTTTTTTTACCGTTTTTTAAATATTCTCATGACACGTCTCCGCCTTCCCCTCTCGGTGAACTGTTGTGAACTGTTAAATGTATATATCTATAGAGTCTTGTAGATTTTGTAGAACCAGGAGAAAACACACAAGGACATTAATTATCCCGAGGACGTAAATCACGTTATCTGGCCGACGTTACTGCTACCGGTACTACACGATACGTATATAAATGTATGGATCTCTGTAGAAGCACAACTCTGGTACGTCTGTGTAATGTAACAGTGTATGTATGTATGTATATTACATGTATATGAACTGGGAACGAGCAACTACTAACCGGGAACCTTAAACCCACGCCAATATCCTGTCGCTATATACCTAGTCGCTGCTGACAAAATTTATCGATGACTACGAAAAGTTTGTCTCGGTTGGACGGTTTCGCGGGCAGTCCACTGTGACCGTGCTGTTGCCGATATTCGGGATTCAGATTCATCGCGTACAGTACCGGTTCGGTGTTTTAAGGGCGAGAAGAGGAGAGAAATTCTCTATATATTTATGCGCCTTCAAAAACAGACATTTAAATTCGCGGTTTATGGTTATTCCTTTGGAACACTTTACTTTTATTTTGTTCGGAGCTTTTACTCATTTTTCTTATTTTGGTTTGGACAATACTTCAATCTTCAGACGATTTATTTTTAATATCACTATTTTAATTTATCAAAAGTCAATAGTCTCTTTGCTGGAAAATTCATTCGCGAAACAAGTTTAATATTTGATTAGACTTGTCAGTTTTATCAGTCGACCGTCTACAATATTTAGACTATACACCTGTGAGATAATAAATTTTTCATAGTCTACAATTAATCAATTTTTTTTTTATATACACTAAAATTTAAACTCTAGAATGTTTTCTTTACAGTATTAAATTTTTTCTACATTTAAATGAAATTTTTAAAAAGCAACGCTGCAAATAATTGAAAATATTCGGACGAATAATCGAGTGGCGAGTACTCGTGATATCTACGAAATTAATCAAATTTTAATCTGACTACCTAAACAGCGATATATCATGAAACGTCATATCATTTAACAGAGATATATAATAGATGTAGAGAATAAAAAATAAACAAACAACAGGATCGTTGTCTATAACATATAGAGTATATAGGAGTCCTTGCACGTACGTTGATGGGAACAATAATCCGATGGCTCGTCATCCTCATTCTCATTGGGTACTCGCATTTGCCCGTAATAACAGTTATGTACATTTATAATATCTGTGTAGTGGGTGATTATGGCAAGATGGTGATAGTGATGGTAATGCTGGTGGCGGTACGGGTCGATGATGGCGGCCACCGCGTCTGTGTATATATATATATATATATATATATATATATATACAGTCATCCCAGTACCACCAGCATTCAGCATCTCTATACAGCACACAGCACCCGGGATACGGATACCCGTGTATAGAGCGATAAGAGATGGGGAGTGGTTTCAGGGGTTAGCCGCTTCTGTATCCATGACAACCGACCGCCCCGCGGAACTACCCTCTCAATCCCGGATATATGCTCCCTTCAACTTCACCACCACCATCTTCATCCTCTCACACATCTTCTCTCATCGCTATTTCTTTTACACACACACACACACACACACACACATTCAGAGACCACCTTGACTTCTTATCTTAAAGCACTCGGTAGGTACTTAACAGCAGCGGCAGTATCATTTTTTAGCAATAACTATTAACAAAGAAGCTCATTTTGACACTCGATCAATTTATACGGCCAGTTAAATTTTATTTGAATTTGTACGCCAGGAAAAGGAACTGTTTTATTATTAACAACTGACGGTTTAATTGAAGACGTTACTTATTCTACAAATAAGTAGGTCAGGTACGCGGTTTACATCCTATTAAATTTTATTGAATTTAGTTTGTTATTTTACTATCAACAGATTTTATATTTTAATTTTCTTTAATAATTTCAAGTCCAAATTAATTTTATACCTAATTTTCTTTTTATTCTATAAATATTTTACTATCGATAATATATTTGATCTTTATTAAAGAATATTAATGAAAAAAATCAAGTTGATTTAATATAAAAAATCTTAAAACAAGAAATGATTTTTAAATTTTTTTGAAATTAAATTAACAAGAAAATATCTCAACTCAAGTAAATTTTATTTAAAACAAAAAGATTTTTTTCTTTTGAATTGTTTATCTTTTTTTTTAGTCTAAATTTCAAACGAAAAATAAAAACTATACACCAAATTAAATTTTATAATTGTTTAGGTTGTTAATGGACCGCGGTCATGGTCGCGGTAGTCAAGAGAATCATTTAATAAATTAAATAAAGCGTAGAGCTCACGGAGTCATTACACTCGGAATTTAAAAATCAGCTTGAGATTGTCGGTTTATTTAGACACTATATAATTCAATAAACGCAATTAAGCTGTTATGATTATAACTAAGGAAGTCCGTCTGTCCCACGATCCATCCTCGCTAATTTTTGTTCTTGTGAATAAATTAAATAACTTTATTTTTGTTTAAAATTATAATTATTTTAACAAATTAAATTATAATTTTAATAATAGAGAAAATCTAAAATATGAGGGAGTAAATAAAGTATAATAGAAAAATAATGGGCTGGGAAGTCTTTGCTAAAGTAAAAGTAAAAGTAAAAGTAAAAGTGTATAGAGTGTAGAGTGTATATAGGGTGACCAGGACGCGTTGATAATTGCCGGTATCGGTTAACCCGGGGGTTACGGGGACGTGGCTCGACCCCAAGACCAGAGACCAGAGACCAGAGACCAGAGACCCTTAGTCCTCGGATGCTCCCTTACCGGTGGTAGTGTCATCAATACCCACCGCGAGTAATGGCCTCACTGATATACTCAATGTAGTTGTGAGTAAAACTACTCTTGTAGTCTCTACTCCCTTTTTTCGCGACCTTCTCGCGCGCCCCTTCGTTTCCGTTTCACTCTCGGCGTACTACCAGCTATCATGGTAAACGCACCGGAACCGTCTTCCCCTCGCTCAACGCTAAAATCATCATATCTTTTATGCTCCAAGATTCTTTTTTATAATTCTTATTTATTTTTTTGCTGAAACACCCTTAATAAATATAAACTTTTATACTTACTTTTTTATTTAAAATAATTTTAATTAAAAATTTACTATTAATAGTATTAATAAAATTATTAATTAATAATATAACAATTATTGCAATAAAATAAATTTTAACAATCATGCATAGTCAAAAATTGCCAATAAAAGATAAGTATCATTAATCGAAGTGGAAAAAAAAAAAAAAAAAAAAAAAAAGAATAGAGATAATTTGAATGAATGTTGACTTTAAAAATAAAATTCCATGTACCGTGACCGCAATGATTGAATGCCTGGTACTAAACAACCCATCATATCATCCCCTCGTCCATTCCACCCAGATAATTCATAGCCCAGCAGAACATTAGAGCTCCAATTCGAATAAAATCCAAGCAGTATCATCAACCAGTAGTTCCATCATTATTTTTTGCCCGAGCCCAAGTATAAAACTTTATTTCTCTGTCTCACAATACCAGCTCTACCCTCTTTTTCTCATATTCTCATTCTGATTCTCTTTATCTGTACGTGGTAACATTGAGTAACGAGTGTAGTTTTCAGTGAAAGAAACTAACGGGTATAACCCTCAACCATCCAGGGTTTCTGGCAGTGTAAGAGCCTGGAACTTGGCTCATTGCAAGCCCCGTGACTAATCATTATAGTTCCGCCCGGGAACGGCTGGGACACACGACTCTCGGTTCCGCTTCCGGCGCGTGCTTCACTCTCTTGTCCCTATCTTCGTCCCATCTCGCTACACATCAGTCCTCTCTATTCAGACCACTGTCATTCCCTTTTTTTTTTTTCACCCTTGTTCCCTATTCCTTGTTCACCACGTGCAATTCGATCCGTACCCTCCCGCGCAATTATTACGCGTCTCACAAAGCCACGCGCGAATGCCAAGGGACGCCAACGTCTGACGAGACCTTAAGCTATCTTCGATCCTTTTATTTTTTTTTTTTCGCCCGAGGCCTTTTGTCCCGCGGGGGAGTGAACGCTTCCTCTGATTTTCCCTTTTTTCGAACCATCACTCATTTTAACACCGCTTAATTTATACTTATTGTCAGTTGTTTACTTTTTGGGAGTGACTAAGCTCAACTTTAACTCGCACCACAAAATATATTTTTTATATATGTATAAATTAAAAAAAAATCTACGGTCATTTTGGTGATTAATTTTCTCGTAAAAATTGTGACTTTTAAAAATTTATCTACTTACTTTCATTATAAGTCTCTAGATTTATAGATATAATGATAATAATTATTCTTATTTTTTCTTTAAATCATTATTTTTGATATTGCTGAAGGAAATGAAAGGACGGTTGTTAGCAGTAATCGGTTAGGAAGGCCACGGTGATGGTTTGTGGGTTGTGACGAGAACTCTAGATCAATATACCCACCAAGTTCCAAGGGGATGAAACTTCCCTTGTGCTTTTGATTCATCACTCTATTGACAGATGGCGGTAAAGTCTTATTTATCAAGCTAAATACTTAAAACAATGATGAATTGATGATGTATCATGCAACTTTTAGATTTTTTTTTAAATAAAAGTTTGGATTCATGTAAGAGCAATTTTATACTCTAATTATAATCATCAGACTTGTCGAATATTAGCTTGTTATTTATAGAAATTTTGACAGTCATTTATACTTTAACTCGTCATTAAATATAATTAGATTAGATTTATAAATATCCCCTAATAATGATAAGAAGTAGCAATAATAAAGAATGAAATTTTTTATTGGAGTTATTAATGATATGTGAGAGAGTAAAAAATAGGCTGCTTGATAATAGAAGTAAATATTAAGATTAATCAGAGAATTAATTTTAAAATCTCCGGTGACTGGGCAGAAAAAGGAAAAGTAGCTATTGACAGGCACGCTCCTCATCAGTTATAACTATAACTTATAAGTCATAATGGCCAGCAAGCGACGTCTAGTTGGCTATATTGTTATACATAGAAGGCGAGCAGACGAGGGGGAAGGGGGCGAACGAAAAAAAGAGGGTTCAAACGAGAGAAAGTCATTACCCGGTTAATCATGCGTTATCGTGTGTGTTAAATGTTCCGTCAATGAATAAGTGACTCCGTGACGTGGTGAGTACGATGTAAGCTCTATCCCTGATGTATAACAACAAATAAAAATACCATGATCGATCAGATATATTATACGTTAGGTGTGTTGTAGTGTCGCTAGTAGGAGTGAGTCTTTTACCGGTATAAAAACCCTCTACATATTATCATTATCAGTATCACCGACACACAGCCAGAGCAGAGGGCTGGGGTTTCTTGGCTCGTTGTCAATATTATTGAGCAACAGATCATGGGGCTAAAGATACGAGTCACGCCTTGATGCCTTGATGCCTTGATGCCTTGATGCCTTGATGCCTGTCTGACTATCACTCGATGCTTTTTGATTTATAGGATAAATAAATACTATTTACAACTGTCGATATGTGTGAGATATGAGATTGCAGATATGAGATAATAGGAGATACATTTATTGATAGATGCGAACACACGCGGATTAACTATAACGGGTGAACTAGTCTGATTAGGTTTAAGGCCAGACTGCTTGTGTGTTGGATCTCTCTACATATGGGTGTGTGTTTTAGCCAGTACTCGTGTACCAGCAAAAGCTCAAAGCCCAGGAAATTAATTGTCCGTTGCTGGGGGATGAGAACTACCACAGCCACCGAGATGTTAATTGAGTTGCTGATGAATACAATTGTATTCCATCAAATCCAATACAATATATTACATGGGTGTTTATAAATAATTATTTATCTTTTAATACTGAAATTTCAATTACTGGATAAATTCATCTTAAATCTATTTTTTTAAGTAACAAAAATAATAATAAATGATTATTAAAAAAGTTTTAATAAATTTTCAACCCTGATTAAATTATAAAGAAAAAAAAAAAAGTTTTAATCGAGCGAAAAGTAAATGAAAAAGTTTAAAGCTGAGTAAAAGTAAGATATTTTAGAGCATAAGCGATCACTAACTGCCTTTGGAATTTACAAAAGAGCCAGTGGGTTGTGTAGTACAGAGTGTAGAGTATTGAAGATATCGGGCATTGAGTGGTAAAAGCTCTGAAAAAAAATTACAAGATAAAAAAAAAAAAAGAATCGAAATGTGAAAATAAAAAAAAAAAAAAAAAAAAAAAAAAAATAAAGAAAGAGGTTAGATTTGTGGAGGCTCGAAAATAAGATCGCTCGGATGCTGGATAGTGGCTAGTAGTTTTCTCTACAGTGGAGCGAGCACATTGTACGACAGAAGAGGGTGGAGGGGGTGAAAAAAAAGAGACCGGTGTTTGTGGCGTCCGCTGCCGCCCCGGCTGCCGACAAAAAGGCGAGAGAATTTCCTGAAATCCTTTCTGAGGGGCTGATTGCCATCATTATCGTGGAGTGGGCGAGAGGGAAAAGAACCCTGTGCTGTCACGGGCTCGGAAAGAGAACGAGAAAAAGAGAGACCGATAACTCTCTGGCGTGTGGAAGGGACTGAGAGGTATAGCCGAGACGTAGAATGACAATCAGTGGCATTCACTCGTGCTTTAGCTTTATAGGGTGAGCTTTTTCTTTCCGATCGATTTAAAAGATCGCGAGCTTATTGCAATTTTTTCAACAGATCAGTTTATAAAAATTTACACCAGCTTTCTATTTAATTTTTATTTCAAATTTAAATTCAGTAATTTATTCAAAATTTATATTTTTTTATTATAAAGATTAGAATTAAAATTTTTATTTAGCTTGCAAGCTCTAGCAAATTATTAGTCTAAAATCTGAGAACTAAAGAACTAATTACATCGTAAGCTGTTAATTTAGGCTTTTGCGTAGTCTGTTATGTCTCGAGGTTGCTTTGCTCGGGCGGGGTGTACCGGCATCCACGATATAATACCAGAAGAGCGGCGCTTTCGTCGGCTGATCGATGTGTCGCCATGACGACGGTTCGCCGGCAGTCATCCAGAGCACCTTTTTCCCTTCCTCTCGCCATCTCCGTGTGCTACCGCAACCACCCGGCCAAGCGTCGTCACCTTGTCGTGTTCCTCCCCCAGCCCCATCGACATTCTACTTCTCAAGTTCCACCACTATTTCTTCAACTAGAAACAGAACTAGGAACAGGGAACTACAACTACAACTACAACTACAACAATCCCGTATCTACCACGAGTGCACATAAGAGCTTGGTGGCAAAGTTTAGTGTGAAAGCCAGCAGTTATATAACATATACAGCAGAGTAACAATTTAGTATCTCTCTCAGGTCGCTCAGCAACCGCGGATCTCTTCCTACATGCTTCCTTCCTTCCTCCCTCGAACGGGTTTAATAAACCCCACGGACCAGGCGAATCTGCCGGACCCAGAGGAATCCAGAGGAATCCTAATTGAAGATCGAAATCCGAACCGGATATTCCTCTTTCTCAAATAAAAAATCCGCTCGATAAATATTTCCGTTTATAATTTAGGATTTATTTTTTAGTTATTTAAAAATTTTATCCAGTTAAAAATGTTGGATGTGAGAAATGTTGGATAGTCTGGTAACTCCCTGTATATTTATATATTTAATTAATATGTGGATCTGTGTATATTATATAGGGGTGCGGGGATAAACTTGTCGACGGGCCGATGTAAATAATCGTTTATTGATTAACTGTTTGAGTGCGCAAGTCGAGTTAACTACAGCTAATCTCTGATTTGTAACGCCTCCGTCTCACCCTATTCACTGTAGACTATAGACAGTGCAGTACAGTAGAGTAGTATGCTAGAGTATAGGCTTTCTCTAATGTTCCCTCTTGTGTCTCATCAGTACTTCTCTGTTTTTCTATTGCAAGAGCAAGTGTCGGGATTACCGGCGTCTCCCCCAGAGCAGCCTCTTCAAGCCCGGCCGGTTTTCGGGCTGGCACCCTCGGAATTAATATCTCGCGAGTTACCAGCTCCGAGCCAGGAAATGAGCGCGCGGATGCCTCCCTCCCGACCCCCTAAAATCACTCTTTACTCTTCTCTAGACTTGGCTTTCATCGCTATTTTTTGCTCTTAATTTTTCTTCGTCAATTTCTCCCTTGGACTGTCCCACGATTTTTTTACATTCCGCACTCGCGCCTCATTTTTCTTCCATTCTCATTTTCTTTTTCCGTTTCCAGATTTATTCGCTTATTTGTTTATATTTAATCTTTTACGGTATTTTTCCTGTTTTATTTATTATCAAATTGAGATTTAATTTAACAAAATGAACAAAAAGTTAACAAGGGGTTGAATTGATGAGAGGAATAAAATTGATGATAAAGTTGATGATAATTTAAGTAATTTAACGACTTAAAAATATGCAAATCCGTTAATATAATTAGGGACTGAGATTATATGACCCGAGAATAGTACGCGGGGATAAATATAAAGATGAAAAGGAACTTAAATTTGGACAAGAGTCATCCCTCGAGCTGAGAAAAAGCTTTGTTTGAGTCTACGAAGCCGTTCTTCCGTGACGTAATTGATGGTCGGATGAGATTTGGCAGCCCCAGAGCCCAGAGCAACTATTTAACATTTCACTTTTCATTTAAACAAATTTTTCTATACGTACTTTTTATTTTATTTAAAATTAAAGTGGATAAGAAATTTGGGTTGGACGTGGCTTTGTGAATCTGCCGTTAACACGCGGGCAAACATGTCACCGGAACATGTTTGCAAATGTTGAATTTAAAACGCTATGCAAAGACCCCGAGGAATACCCGATAAGTATATCCAACCGGTAATAGGGGGTTTTTAAATTCCAAGGGCTACTTGTCGCTTCTGTAAATGCCTTGCTCAACTTCTATAAATTCCAACCTCGCTATATTTATATATCTATCCTTGCTATATAATAAGATAATTCGATTTAAGGAGAATTTATACTTACTTGCTGCAGCATGCTTACTTATTTACTCAACCTCTACTTTACTTTTTTATTTGATAATGAAAATAATATAAATAACTTTATTTTCATTTTTATTCAATAATAAACTAAATTTATTTAATTTTAAAATAATAAATTTTCATAAATCATTTGACATTAAATTAAACGTGAGAAAGTATTCAATTAATCTAAAGCGTGTTAAAAAGTAGAGATAACAATCATTGATGATTGATAATAAAAAATAAAAGGACAATGATTCGTTATAGCGAATAACAGATTTAAGGGCGTGGGTAATCCCTGGATTGTCGGTATAAAAAAAATGTATTATTATCTGTTAGATGAGTATCTTGACCTCGCGGCGGTTAACAAAGTGGGTTCTTATCGTGTTACGGTCTGTCAGTGGGTCTAATGTCATACACCCTATATAACACCCGACAAACTCTCAATTCTGAACTCACCACTGTAACTAGTAGCGACTAGTAGGTGTAGTAGTGGGTATATATAGTAGAAGAGGTATAGTCACTAGAAATCTGGGTACTTGTCTCTGGTATCTAGCCGAGCTATGCGTCTCCAACACAATAGCCGCCCGTCATGTTTCATGGCACACAATGATCTCTCCCTTCTCCCTTTTCCTTCCCCGATCCCATCCCTTTCACAGCGCTGCCGTATCTCAAGATAATGTGCGCGAATCGCAACCCTACACAACAGCCACTCGTAAGTACCCACGATTTACTGCGTATATATATATATATGTATATATGTATTCTACTCTGTGCTCTGTGCATGTGTAAAAGCAACAACCCACTCGAAAAAAAAATAATAATAATCATTATTATTATTATTATTAGAATTGAGACAAAGCGAAACTTCGATTACAACATTCTTACCGACAATCTTCTCCAGTTCCTCTTCCTCTTCCTCAATCTCATCTTTATCTCTTCTTTATCCGAAATTTTTGTTCACTTCTTTGTCTCAACTCTATTCTTTACTCAGCAACCACCCAACGGCTTCCAATTAACTCGAGACGAGGAAGTGAGCCCACAGCCCCCAGTACCGAGCACCCACTTATTACCTACCGCTTTTACCACTTCAGTTTAAACTATTAGCTCCATTTTTTTATACAAGTCTCGCTTTTTTTTGTCATACCTACATTGATAGAAGCATTTTTAAATATTTAATGAGCTTTATTAACTTTTAGTAAATTATTTTTTAACATAAAATTCTATTAGATTTTTTTTTTTAAATAATTCTTTCTGTAAAAATTTTCCCTTGATTATGGAAAAAATAATTAACATTTAGATAAATAGTGAGTTATTGGTTATTGTATTTACCCGCAGTAGAATTCAGAGATTGAAAGCCTATACAAAAGTGTCAGTGAAAAAATACAAGTAAAAGTGCAAGTAGTATAAGGACTGATGATGGCAGACATGCACGCGGACACTCGAGAGCGATCGCGCGTTAAATGCGCCGCCGGGCGTACGTGGTCGCGTGTCTAACGCGTGCCGTACATTTGATACTGGGGCTCTACTGATAGATGGATAGGCCGATGTGTGAGTCTCCAATGTGTAGACCAAGATAGATCAAGATAACTCACTATGTGCGTATTAGATACGTATGTTTCATTATTGAGTACCGAGTATCAGCTATGAAGTTGTATTATGTATTATCGTATACATATAGTACTACCAGTCGATACCAAATGATATGGAGATGTCCGGATGTCGGACGTGAACGAGAACGGCCCGGGTTGTTCAATCAAAACGGGCTACGGGGTTCTGTTCAGCGTGAGTAATGCTTTGTTGAGCCACTAGTCAGGCATCGGTGACCTGTAAGCCTTTTGGCATTTCAATCGCTTTAACTGCCTTTTGGCCATTAATTATTTTTATTTATTAGACTGCTCTCTTGTCAGTTTATTTTATTTTTTATATTGCTCTAAGAAAATTTTATTCATAAAAGAACAGAATAATTTTTTTAATTTAAAATGTTTTTAATATTTAATAAAACGTTTATTTGGCTAATAAAGGGCAAGAGGAAGTAAACAAGTTGGATGTCTCATTGAAAAATTTTTATACTATTTATTTATTGAGATATTCATTAAAATATTTTATTGTGAAATAGTTTAGATTTGTTTTAATAAACAATGGTGGTTATTTTAATAAACATATATTAGTATTTTTAATAAAATTTCATTCATATATGAAATATAATTTTATTAATATTAACTAAGTTTTCTTTTCAAGTCCAAATAAACTTTTTTATTACTATTAAATAAAATTGTCTCTCAGTGTAAAATATAAGAGCAAAGAGAACGAGTTATTTTATCAATCAGGTACAATATTAAAAAAATAAAAATAGTCAAGTAGACATATACATTAGCTGGAGGCATTAACCGAACTCTCTTTGAGGTATTAATATTAGCATGATCCTCATGAGCCGCGTTGGCACCAAGATCCGGAAGAAATCGAGCAAACATTGAAGAAGATCCTCCCAGCACAGTGTGATCTGGTGCAGGGTGCAAAGAGACAAAACCCACCACCTGTCGTTTTGGTGTCTGCGGATAGATAGATAGTATAGTAGTATAGTATAGTAGTAGCTTGGGAGCCTAGCAACGGAGGTTCTTCTCTTCCTCAGACATCTTAACTCACAGCCATCGCAACCTCATTTTCACATACATTGACACATATATATATATATATATATATATATATATTTATACGAGAATAGAAATAGAAGATAGAAGAGGGTAAAAAGCACTACCCGGGTGAGATGGCGCTATCCTGGCTCATTAACACCACCGACGGAACTATGACACCGCGCGCAGACTCGTGGCGGAAGAGCCCGCCCCACGACAACCACCGGGACAACCACCTCCGTGTGTGGCCGGGAATACACTCTCACATTCTCACCGGAGCTCACCAAACCTGGCTCTTGACACTCACCCCCCAGCAAAGACTCACCCCCGCTCCTCCAAAGGGCGAAGAAGGCGGTACGTTCGATGCATACGCGATATCCTGGCTCTTCCTACCGGTCTGTTTTTCTCACCAGTGCTTCTCGGTAAGGTTCACGACGATGATCGTCTTCTTGCTCAAGCCCGAGGACTAGAACTTTTATTCGCGGCTACTCTCTACACTCCGTTCAACGTTTGTTTATTCTCATAAAAACAATAACATAAACATTAACATGGGTTTTATACTTGAGTTGTCGATTATTTTAATTTAACGACAAGTCAGTGGTTAAGTTAGTTTTGGTTCTGTTTTCGAGTTACTTAACAGTTAACGGGTAACTGTGTTTTCGGTTCTTATTCCGGTGTAAGAGACATCTGGGGGCGGTGGAGGTGCCATCCGCCGGTGGCGAGATGCTCGACCTCAAGAGCACCGGAACTACTGCTGCTGAACTCCCCAGGACCACTGCTTTTACTAATTTATCCATGCTTTTTGCCGGTAGGTCATCAATTTATATTTCATTTTTTTTTTTTTTTTTTTTTTTTTTATTTTTTGAAATTTTATTTTATTCCAGAAATTTTATCAGAAACTTTGATATTAAACAATTTTTAGATTAATTTTTAATCAAAATTACCTTTAAATATTTATTTTTGATAAAGAAATTATTGTTGAAAAATTACAACTTAATTTTTGGATAAAAATAAATGATAAAAAATTTTTTTAAGCAATTATTATTGAAGAATTAAAGATTGAGAAAAATATCAATGATTATTTAAAAGTACTAAGGAATGAAATACCCAAAATAGCGGTATTAGTAGAAAAAAAGAAATAAAAGCTTTGAGAAGAATGGAATAAACACTTGAGAGATAGTTACCCTTGATTCGAATGACAACCTAGGAGTATTGTTGAAATTTAGTAATGTAGTAATGTTGTAGTGTAGTGTAAGCAGGTCGTGGATTCATCTCGCTTACATTAACTCGACCCGAGGCCATTAACGGGGGCTATCAAATAAAATCAGGGCAAAGTAAAGGCCAGTGATGGCTGAATGAGGCGAAGGTCGGTTATACAGTCGCCTAGCTGGTTTGTTTGGCGACCACCGAATGTATACGCAGACTTGCTCACCCCAGAAACACACATTTGTACACACGGAACCCTCCTTGGAATCTTTGACCCCGTCGCTTGCGCCAATAACTGCCAAATGAAAATATATCTGTCCGCAAACACACCGCCGGCTAAGACACTCACTATTTCTTATTTCTTATTCTTCCTTTGGGATTCATTCATTTTTACATTGAAATATTTCATTTTTAATTTTGTCTTGTGGGACAATTAAGTCTCAATAATTACAAAGTATTATTAATAATTTTTAATAAAGAAAAAATAATCTTAAAGGCAAAACGTTATTTTGAAGAATTTAATCATTTTGAATCAATATAAAAAAAAATTTTATATTAAAAAACTGTTCAGATTAATTTTTTTAGTGTTGATACTCAAAGTAGTGGTGAAAAAGTGGATAAAATAATTGAAAGCTCTCACGTGAAACAATTTCAATATTTTGAGAGGTTA
Organism: Cotesia congregata; assembly: GCA_905319865.3. Classification (NCBI taxonomy): domain Eukaryota; kingdom Metazoa; phylum Arthropoda; class Insecta; order Hymenoptera; family Braconidae; genus Cotesia; species Cotesia congregata. The sequence goes on along the minus strand of CAJNRD030001118.1, from coordinate 225,760 downwards.
ATATTAAAAGTTCCGTAGTAAAAAATCTAACAAGAACAAAATTTTCAGATGCAAGCAGTTCCTACAAAGGTGGCTGGAGTCACGCCACTTCACCGGGTCCCGGCCAGGGTAAGTAAACTCAAAATCCATTACTCACTAAAACCTTGCTGAAGATCGTAAAAAGGCTGATGTTTTAGCATTCCGGTCCTCGAAAACATGCAAACAATAGCAAAGAGGAATTTCAGTAGCGATAACAATTGGATTGGGCGAGAGTTTAACTCTTACTCTGAAGCTTATCAGCCTCAAAGTGGCTCACTTTGGTTCAGTTGGTCCTTTAAACGAACCTTTTATTTAACTTTATCTGCCGACAGTTCTCCATTGAGCGGACTAGATCTATGGTCGGCTATTTTCACGCACATTCAACATTTTCATATTCTTCGGTCTGGAGCGGCGAGCGCTCATAGACCGTGAAAATAAAAAATAAAAAAGTAAAATAAAAATAGAACGTGTAGGTGCAGATACGAAACAGGGCGTGGGCGTCCCGGCGCTTTGTGGCGCGTTCAACCGCGGCCCCTTTGTCGTCCTCAGCCCCGGGGTGTCTGATATATACTCTTTGTGCTCTATATATATACAGACACCTTCAGTCAGCAGCAGTGCCAGCAGCAGGAGTGCAAGTAAACCGGAAATTCACCTCTGACTCTACCAGAGACAATCATCCGAAGATCAGAGCCGTGCCCGCGGGCAGTTATAAACGGCTTTTGCTTCTGCTTATTCTTCCACTCTCCCCCTTCGACCCTCAGGTCGCTAAAGGACCTTTGACACCGGTATCTTTGCATTGGCACCCAAATCCCTTTGGTCTTCCACCGCGACGCCCAACGAGGTTATAAACCGCCTCAGGCCATCAGAATATCACCGCCATGGACAGAGGTGTCTTCAAACTATCACCGAGATTTAATTTTTACTTCAAAACACCAGTAATATCCTGCGGTTCGCTTCAGCAATTTACAAACGGTGATTATAAACGAAGAAAAGAGAAAGAGAAGCTGTGTGACAGCTGCTACGAAAAGTTTTGATTATGGGTGTAGGGTTTGTATTGATCAATGACAGCGGATATTTTTGAAATTGATCATTTTAGAGTTGATGTTTTTTTGCTCATCAGTACACAGAAAAATTTCATCTTCTTGATTTGAGTAGAAAAATTCTTAAACTAAGAAAGTTTTCTTGGTTTAAGTAAATTTTATTTAATTAAAGAATTTTTCGTTTTGATTGAAGACAATTAAACTCTTCAAAGTTATTTTCTTGGTTTAACAATTTTTCTCTTGAATCAAGTTAATTTTTTTTTCAGTGCACTTTGGTTTGTTATTTTGGATCTAGATTTAAAGCTTTTTTTTAACGGAAAATCAAACCACCGAATCTGTTGTTAAAAAATCTAAACATAAAATAGGAAATAGAAAGCAATGAGGGTAGCGTGCATGGATTTAAGTTATTTTTGAGTTGGTGGAATAGGGGGGCACGCCAGTAAAGATAATTACCAGCAATAACGCGTGTGTTATAACCTCAGTTCTGTTTATGCTGTTGTAGGACCTGAAACCAGAAGTAAGGGGTAGTGGGTAGTGGGTAGCCTCTACTGTATCGCGTGACTATCTTTTAGTCGACTTTTGATCGGAACCCACCTCACCTTGACACCCTGGCTAATAACTACTCCAAACATTAACACGTATGTTAAAGGAAGGAAAAAGTGTGAGTGTGCAAGGCAGGGGCGCCTACTATACTGGCCAAAGACGAATCATGACCCCTGTTAAAAAGTTAATTGTACGATAGTTTATTATTTTTTATCACGTGTGTTCCTTTATTTGGCTTTTATATCCTACTCAAGTGGTTTTACGCTTTCGTTTATTAACAATCTATATACTTGGCTGTGAATATATAAATGTGAATAATAAATTAATAAAGAATTGATGAAGAATAAAATCGGGAAACAATTCTTGAAATTTGCCGACAAAAAATGACATAATTAGCTCATTGTTATTTTTACGACTTCTGACTCGTGACTGCTCTCTCGTGTTAGGAAAAAAAACAGTCGAGCAAGAGGAGAAAAGGCTCGATCGGTGATTGCCGAAGCGTGTAGCATATTGGTACGAGGAAATAAACCGAGGCGCATGAGAAACAGCTTCAACATTTATATATATATATATATATATATATATGTCCATAGATATAGATATAAAGGGAAAAGAGAGTTATCGCACAAGTATCGTATCGTATCGTATCGTATCGGGAATGACAGAGAATGAGAAGGAAAAATGGGTCTCTGTCCTCGGTTTAGCGGTGGCTACTCAACCGAGCAAGAGTGAAAGAGAGGAACAAGTAGGATACACGCCGCGGGGGTCTATCGCCGCTTATATTATGTCTTTGGTAGTACATACACGGTCACGTGCCTATGCGTGACACGTTCACGCATCGTCGACCGGGTCGGGACTCCCCCGAACGGAACTGTTCGAAGCAACAGAGTACAGAGTACAGTATTATATCGCTTATTCTATTCCACTCTACTCTTATTCACTACACACATTACACTTTACACTCTACACTCTACACTCTACATTCTAAATTCTAAATACTTGAACGGGATTTCTACGCTCTGACTTGACTTTTATTCTGTTGTTCTTTTTCCGCCGGCGAATTTATATTTTTCACCGAAATTTCCCTCTAAACTCTATTGTTTTTTTTTTTTTTTTTCGATAGAACCGGGCGGTAGTGTAGCACAAGCACAACAATAGCTTGAGGGATGAGGGAAAAAGTGTCGGAAAATATCCACGAAATTTAGCATAAAATCAAAGTTGCCCGGCCGGAACAATCACGGGGTCACGCTACCCGCCACCGACTATCACCTGGCCACCGCTGACCTCACCGGGCGTTTAGCATAAGGGTGGGCCAAACCTCGCGTGCATACACCGGAATAGATTATGTATATGTATATATGGAGAAAAATAGTGAGAAAGAGGGCGAAATTTATGTCCTCGGGCTAGATAGTACACCCACAAACCAGAGGACAGAGCTCACAGCTCGGTGCTTGTGCGTGACTGCCTCAGCTACAACCTCTACTATCTCTATCTGCCTCCTCATGGAATATATTAGCTATTACTATTTTATGTATATATACACACACGCTGCACTAGATTCATACACGTCTGGAGATACTCCAGATTATTGTTTCCTTTTGAGTCAGTAATGATGTTATTATGCACGGAATTATTATTATTACTTGATGTCTTTCGATCCCAACTCTCTCCAAGCTTTTTATCATCTGTTATTTATTAGTTAGTCTCTCGGTATCGTTTATTATTTATCATGTGTTGTTTAGGAAAATTGATTGAAAAATAATGACATTTATTAACTACAAATGAATATTTATCATCAGTTTTCATAAACATAATAATTTATTCCGATTAAAATAATAATAAGGACCTTTTTTTTTTTTTATAGATGATTAAATTTTCTATCGAAAATTATAATAAATCTTTTTATCAGTATACCAAAAGTGAGTTATTAGACAACTTGAAACATACAAAAATTTAAAGATACTCAACACTTAATTCGCCATTAAAGTCTGGAAAAACGACAAAAGATTAAGCCATAGTCCTTGTATATGTAACTGTTGGATGTGTGATAAGCGAGCTCGCAGCTTTTACAGCCACAAAACTTGAAACAGCAGAGTATTTTTTGATCTTGAGTCTCAGCTCGGTGGGTTGCGTGTTTTGTAATAGTATATAGAAAAGTAGCATAAGCAGCAGCGTTGGGAGTAGAAAGCGTCTGAAGAGTGCGAGAACGGAGCTAGAGAGCCAAGTAAAGTAAAGTATAAAGAATAAAATGTATAAAGACGGTGGCAAAGGCTCCTTTGATCCTCTGTCTTTGCTCTTATTTTATTTTTTATTTAATGCTCGGTCGCTCAGTGAGTAAAGGCTCCACATGTGATATGATGGGAATATCTGAGAAAACGTGGTTGTAACCCTGGAGTGCATGGGGTGGATTGCTCTAGTGCCGTAACGGGATTACCCCGCCTAGAGTAATTGCTTGTGAATGCCCAGATACTCCGACAATGCCTGCTTACATGTCTACAGACAGAGTCAATTTTACTTTCTTTATTTTTTTGGATTACACATTTGAATTGCAGACCTCGAGCTAAAAAATTCTTCAGGGTGAATTCCAGAGATTTAATAAATTGTATAAATTATTCGACGGGTCTGAGACCTCATGGTGATAGCGACAATCAACAAGCAATCCAATTGTTTGACCTGCCGACACCAACTGCTACTTAAGGAGCATCTGTGACAACAGACAATGCCGTAGGGTTATTTCATGTCGCTTGGGATTTCCAGCTTGTTATTTTATTTTTATTACTGTCATTTTGACAAATCAACTCGTCAAAAAATTAAAAAAAAAATTCACTTATAATTGATTGATTGATTATTATTATTATTATTATTATTATTATTATTATTATTATAAATAATAACGAGGAGTTAAAAAATGCAACATGCGAGTAGAGATTATAGAGTATATAAATACAAGTAGGTATTTGATGAGTGGGCTGGCTTGCAAAAGCTTTTAGCGGCAATTATTTCTCGAGATTTGCTGTGAAAACGGTGAAATAAAAGCCAACTGATGAAGACGAGAAGAGGAGGTTAATCGAGCAGAGGAGAGTTTAGTTGGTATACTAGTATTATCAAGCAAAGATAGAACAGACGTGCCTCGTTTAGGGGCCAGGGGAGAAGGGGCTAGGTTTGTTTGCCTACACGAAAATCCTCTCTAACCGATTCTAACGCTCGAGCGGTTAAACTCGCATCTTCCATCTCTCACCTCGGCAGCGGAGCCTCGGAGTTAGGCTGAAATTCTAGCTCTTGATCCTGCCGAGCCCTTTATCGCATTTTCCTGAAAATTTACAGACTATTTTTTACAAACGGCACTAACGAGTGGACTCAAGACTCAACACACTGTTTGACCTCTCGTCAGCCGTCTATTGATTTTTTATTTTATTATATTATATTATAAAAGGATTTTTTATTTTTAGGCTATGGAGGCGGATTGTCGAAATCTGCTCTTGACACACATTCACATCTACGACAACCTGGTGAGTTTGTTTTTTTTTTTTTTTTTTTTTTTTTTTTTATTGTACTTTTTGTTTCTAGCATTATTAGCAAAAATAAAATTCATGGAAAAATTAATCAATATAAAATTAAAGAGAAAGAAAAATTCTTGTGATATCTTTTACCCTCAGCAATCTACGCAAGTTGTACGTGAAACATGTTCGCTCGTTATTGCCTCGTAAATGAATTACCGTTCGATCAGCTAGTGGCTACTGATCGACTTTCCCTCTACACAACAAAAACATAACGTCTGGTCCGTGTCTCCATTAACGACTACAACCCAAATATATAAAAGCATAAGATTTATCTTTATCCATCCAGAGTATAGAGAATGAATTTTCCCCTCGATTGTTGTTGATCCGAATCCTCAACAAATTCGACTGTTCTTTTCTCAGCAGTCTTGTCAAAAATTAACAACAATTACGAGCACCCTTTAATAGTAATAAAATAATAATGATAATAATAGTAATTGTGATTGTTAAAACAATTATTGGTCTGAAGTTGTGAGTGCATTAGCGTAGGATTAATCTCTCTCTCTCTCTCTCTCTCTCTCTGTCGAATTCTCTTTCAATTGAAATTATTATGATCCAAACGAACTCTCTGTTCTATTGTGGGGGTTGCGATTATATCCTTTGTACAAGTCGCTCTAGGGTCCTTCATGAACTCCACGGTAGTAAGCGACGCTGATGACGCATTGTAAAGCTCTCAACCGAGAGAACTAACGTCCTAACAGACGAACAAAACAGATACTGAAACTGAAATGAAACAACGCATTTCTCCATTTTTATTCTCTCCTTTTTCCCCACTGGTATTTTCGTGTTCTCGCCTCCCTTACACGCTTCCTATCCAGACTACTCGCTAAACCGTGTAACTGTGTAATAAATAATAAATAGGTAGATCATGTATATTTCAAGAGACTTTATAATATGTGGTTTTTGATCGAGTCTCTTCAAGCTTACACCCTTCTCAATTTAAGTCTCGTTTTTCACCATCAGCAAATCATTCAATTAATTTACAAATTGACTTAATAATTTTTTAATATTCAATTAATGGATCATTTATAAAATAAAATTTACTAATAGTTCCATGGCTTTTATTAATAATTAAAAATTTTCCTTTGTTACATATTTATTTGTTTACTCTAAAATGTAGATCCATATCAAATGTTTGGCGCAACGAGCAGCAGACTGGCGTCCTCGGGGTCTGGGCAAATCCAGCTCTGGCAATTTCTTCTAGAACTTCTCTCAGACTCGAGCAACGCAGCGTGCATCACCTGGGAGGGCACAAACGGGGAGTTCAAGCTCACTGATCCCGACGAGGTCGCGAGACGCTGGGGCGAGCGCAAGTCTAAGCCCAACATGAATTACGACAAATTATCTCGAGCGCTCAGGTAATTGCAATTCCCTTTCCATTAACTATTAACGCTCTAATTCCCCGCTAATAATTTATACACAGACATATTTTGTTCCCGGTAAATAAAATAAAATAAAATTTCATTAACGATTATTAAAAATTAGATTGGAAAGGGACAAATTTCAATCACGAAACAGTTGCTGAAGAGTAAATACCTTGGCAAAATGTTGTCGTACATGAACCGAGCGATCGGTATGAAGGCGGAGGCGCTATTATTTTTCGATCAGTTTCCCCGATTGGATTACCCACCCGTCGCGTTCCTTTCCATTCTCTCTCTCTCTCTCTTTTATCAATAATTCCTATCCATCATTCGATATAGATATATTGAGCAAATTTATATAACGTATTTTCATTCTCTATTTCATTTCCATTTAATCTTTTCATCATTTTATTTTTAACGATTTGTAACAACAATTACATTTTTTATTTTTCTTCAGAGTTTTATCATTTATTTAAAATAAATTTTTTATTACTGCAATTGATAAAAAAATTTATTTTACATTTTTAATCTAGTTAATTTTTTATCAGAATAAATAAATTAAAAAAATAATGGAAATTGTCGGTGGTTAATTTGCAGGTACTACTACGACAAAAATATAATGACAAAGGTGCACGGCAAGAGGTACGCGTACAAGTTTGACTTCCAAGGACTAGCTGCGGCGACACAACCGGCGGCAGCGGACCCCGCAGCGTACAAGTACCAGAGTGAGCTCTTTATGTCGGGGTACGGGCACGCGAAACTCAATCTAATGCCTCCCCCGGCAGCTTCGGTGTCAGTTTCGGTCCCCGGTGGTCTTTTCCAGTCGGCCTCCAGCTACTGGAGCAGCCCAAGCGCGAATCTTTACGCGGGGCACCACACTGCGTCGGGACACGTGCCTCCTCATCTCGGCACTTACCCCCATTACGCATGACCCACCCCCGAGCACTGGGGGGCTCTCGGTACGCCGCGTTAAAGCCTACAATATATAACAATTTTTATTTTATTTTTAATTTATACATATTTAATTAATATATATATATATATATATATATCAAGGGTTTCAAGGCTGGTGTGCTTTTTATGGGTGATTTATTTTTAATTATTATTTAAGCTTTAAAAAAATTTTTCAAAGCTCTAAATTGTATTTTAAATTCTAAAATTTTAATTTTATCAGTTGAAAATTAATTTTCAAGCTCGTATGAATTTTTTTAATGACAAAAGACATTGACAAAAAAAAATAAAAGTCACCTTAGTAGCACACACCTGAGAAACAATATAAAACCCAAATTTAAGGTAATACTCATTCCCCATGTTATCTCCCGTGCCATTAAAAAGTCGTGCCATACACAACCGGTCCTTAAACACATCAATTTGTAAATATAACAAAACAAATAATTGAATAAATAATGTCCAGGCACTCTTTATTTATCATGGCTCCAGTCCAAGTTGTAGAGTCACCACTTGCCCTCTACGACGTCTACATATACATATAAATATGAAAATATAAATAAAAATATATATATATATAATATGAAATAAATAGATAACAACAGTGAGAGTTGTAACTATAATCGTAATTTGCGATACTCGGATAATCGTAATCGCGGAAAGGACAATTGAAATCGGTGAATCGGGATTGATTGACAACACAATGGATACAATTGAGTGTACTCTTCGTCTGCGTTTGCATGTCTTGATTCACTAATTTTTAATCCACACTTTACACCCTTGCGATAAATTTCTTCGACAGTCTTCTGCTCGAGTAATATTTTAATCTAAATTAATATCAATATACTTGTGGTTCCATTACATGTACATATTACATATACAGTGGATTAACATATATATAACTTTTTATTATTATTATTATTATTATTATTATTATTTTGGTTTAAAAATAATCAAAGCCTCCATTTGGTAGCTCCGTCGGCGACTGATTTCGCGTGGACTTTGACGTGTAAAAAATTAAGACAGTTAATTAACTAACTCTAATTATTTGAAAAAACAAAATTGAGATATAAATATTTAAACTCGAGTTTGTAAATAACCACCGTTAGAAAACTTGTATTGTATTTAAATAAAATATTAGGACGTGGGAGTATGTAATAAGTCTGTATCATAATAATTATATATTATAATGGTTAAAACGTATCGTTTGTAATTGTAACGACAATGATATAATATTAAATAATAAATAAAATCATTAGGATTTAGTTAATATAAGAGGTGTAGCTGCCAGTGGAACTAAATCGGTCGCTTGGGACTGAAAGAATAATAAAAATAAAAAGACCGTGAAAAGTCTCTGGGGATGCAAACCGTTATGTAGATAGGACCTTTACATCTGTAATGTGTAATGTCTAGTTATTATTTACAATTAGGTTATATATATAGCCTCATCTAGTCTATAGTTGTATTTATGCTAATGTTAATGTTAATGTTAATAATATAATGTGTGATGGAAAAATGTTGATATTATTAAAAGGTTTGTATTTAAATGTTGTTTTGTTTAAGTTAACCGTTTATTTATTTATTTATTTATTTGGAAAATTTTTATTTCAATTTAAATATTTATTAAAGCTCCTTAAATTAATTATTTATTTTAAAAATTTTATTAAATCTTCCAGAGCTTAATTTGCAATTAAAAAATTGTTAAATTTTTAGTTTATTAGTTTAGATAATAACTACACCTGTTAATAATTTGTAAATTAAAAAAATGAAATATCAAATAAAAGCCTAATGATTCGAAATCTGTGCACAATATCACAATTTTAAAAAACTAATACTACATAAATGTACCTCCGATAACTAGTTAGACGATTGAAATTTGTGTAACAAAAAGAAAACCCGAAAATTCAGATTTAACTGAAACTAAAACTAAAAAAAATGAAAGAATAATTAGCAGGAAAAGTAAGAGGGTTAGTGTGTAAAGCACATTCGGTACTCCATATTCCAATTAAGGGAGCTTACGGTGGTTGTATCAGCCGGCAAAATCAATGTCAGTACAACATTATAAGTCTGTCTTACCCCCTCTATGGTGTACAATGTATATAAGTCGAGAGAAAGAGGGAAAGAGAGGGTAAAATTAGCTTGCAGTGGGTTGGCGAATTGTTCTGGTTGCTATGGCAAAGCTTGCTACCGAGGATTACACGGGGGAGGGTTGCTGTCGGTGGTGGTGGAAGAGCTTGCGATAAAGCTGGCTTGTGTAGGCGGTACCAAAGGGAAACCCTCATTCTCATTCGGGAAATTCGTCGCCCCAATCCTCCCTTAGATTAAATATTCCGAGAATAAGGGGAATAGAGTGAGCAAAAGGAAGACACTCTCACGCCCTCTACTGTCGGCGTCAGCTAATCGATTTTGCTACCAATCAGAGTCCATGTTTGCTGTTAACTCTCAAATAGAAAAGAAAAGGCAAAGAGGATTAACTAATCCTTTAGTTTTTAGTTTTTTAATTATTATCAATCTTTTCACCATTACAAATATTATTATATATTATAAAAGTTGTATATATATATATTTATCGATAACGACTTTTATTCTAATAAGTATTAACTATTGTATTTTATTATTGTATTGAACTGTATTATGTGATGTAATAATTATGTATTATTATTATTATTATTATTATTATTAATTATAATAAGAAAAATGTAATGATGATGAGTAATTATTGTGTGGATGTGTTGGAAAACTGCTGAGCGGAATCCAATTCGAGGATTGCGAGTATGTGGTTTTGATTTATATATCTATATATACATATTGTCTACTAATATATAGATCTATATATGTATATTTAAGTGCAATAAGCTGTTTATGGATTTAAATATCGACAACCCTTGGCGGACAATAAAATTCAATGGTATCCACTTTTATTTTTTATTTCTCCTTTCCTTTACTGTTTTAAGTAACTTATTTTTATCAAAAGAAGAGACTTTCAAGGAATCATTTTTTGAATTGATTAATTAAAAAAAAAGATTTTTAAGTATAATAAATATTTATTTGTTCCCTTATAAATAAATTAACCAACAACTGGTGTCTTATATAAATCAATATCGTCAAAATTGGTATCATGTTTAATATATTATATTTATTAAATACCCAAAGTCTAAAAAAAATATAAAACTTAATAATTGAGCATATAATTTACTTTTAGAAGGATAGTAAAAATATATAATATTGATAATTAACAAATTTATAAACGAGTTTCATAAATAGCAGCTCCGGCGCGAGGTTCGGTAACAAAAATTGCATTTTCTACGCAGTTAGTTCTGACTCCGCCGTTGAAAGTTCTCTGTCGCTGCTTCAGGTCATTCACGAAGGACTCTACTTTATCTTTGGTCGTCAAGGCGACAACGCAGCCTCCCCATCTGCAGGAAATAAAAAAAAAAATAAACAATTTCATTATTTTATAAAATAATATTGACGTCAGAAAAAATTACCCGGCGCCAGTAATTCTTGCTCCCAAGGCTCCGCACTCTAGTGCCATCTCCACCAGCAGATCCACGGACTTATGGCTGCATTGATAGAGATCGCGGAGGCTCTCGTGACTTTCATTCATTAACTTTCCCAAGCGGGTCAGCTGGTCGTCGTCAGAACTCTGACAGATACTTTTAAATTCGAGAACTCTCTCAGCCTCTGGAATAAACAAAATAAATTATCATTAAGTGACGACCTCGGGAGTTAAATATCGGAAGATCAGGAGAGAAGATACTTTAACCGTTAATTTAGTAAACTAGTACCGTTACGATAGCTAATAGATAATAATAACTCTGAAAATTTATCTCTAATAAAAGCCGAGTGTGGTAATTTATGGAATAAAACTCACCGCTGAGGACATGCTTGATCCGCTTGTACAAAGTCGGGTACTCCAGGAGGACTTTTTTAGCAATCTCCAAGGTCTCGGGCAACGAAGTCCCGAGCTCCTTCTGGAGGTCCCCGATTGTCTTCACCGCATCCCACTTTTCGAGCTTTTCTTTCGCAATTATTTGCGCAGCTGACTTGCATTCGCGGACGCGAGTGTTGAACTCAGACGTCGCGGCTTTGTTGCACTCCGCCAGGCTGTTTGCGATTACGAAGACCGCGTTTACCGGCAGCTTCACATCTGTCGTTCTCAGCGGGTTGAACTCGATCAGCTTTGCAGCACCTGAAGAATTTTATCATTATTGTTCGATCATTATTTTATAGAGGATACGTGAAATGTATTATAGATGTGAAACCTGGTTTTGCAAGAAATGCTATCGCTTGGTCCATCGCACCGCCTTGAGTACCGATGTGTCTCTCCGCTCGGGCACTTAACAACGCTAGATTTTTTTTTGACATTGTATACTGTAATAAAAAAAAAATCGTTTTTGTAAATTAGTTGCTTGCAATGATGAATAAAAAATATTTTTAATTAATTAAATTTCTTGTTGTCATTTATTTGATACTTTATTCAATTAATTTATTTAATTATTAAGTATAAGTTATTATTTTTAAATTTTGAATCCAAATTTCAACTCTCTAAAATTCTGAAATATTATTTAAACCTTCCTGAAGTAAAACTGAAATAATTTCCAATAAAAAATAAATCATTAAGCTCTTTAAATATGATAAAACATCAATAATTTAAACTCTTGATTAATTTACGTCGATTAAATGCAATAAATCTTGAAAAGTATGTAATTTATTATACAAAGCATACTCACTCCAAACGTATGAGTCATAGCGAGCACTGCAGATGACACAACTGCACTGGAGCTCGATAAACCCGACGCCGGTGGAATGTTTCCCCAAATAGCGACGTTAATACCCTGACATTTATCCTCCGGAATCTCTTCCAAAGCTCCGACGACTCCACATATAAAATATTTGTACCAATGAGGCTCCTTTGACTTTGTTAAAACTTCCCTAAAAAAGCTCGAATTTTCATTTAAATTTTTGCTATTTGATCGCTAATTATCGTTTTAAATTACCCGCAATTAATCAGAGAGTCGCAATCATAGTCCGAGTATTTGTCAGTCTCAAGATTTGTCAAATGGAGCCCCGAGTCCGCCTTGCCAACCGCCAAAAGTACGTCTTGCTCAATTGCCATCGGGCATACTGAAAATCCGCAGTAGTCGACATGGTCTCCAATTAAATTAACACTGTAAATTATTATTTTATTTTGTTTAATAATTATTACATTATGATAAATAATGTAACTTACCGGCCAGGTACTCTTGTGAAAAACTGCGGTTTGTTGTTAAACCGTGACACGAAATGCTTGGTCAATTTGTCGAGTCTGTTGCTCAATATATCATCCGGCTTAAGAATTTCCACGGCCTCCATGTCTTCACACTTGTTCATCTATTTATTTAACAATAAAAAATTCAGTAAAAACAACAATATTAGATAAATAAAACAATGAGTCGTTGATAATAAAACATTGTTCTTAAAATAACTGACAATAAAAACTGAGATAAAGATTCTTATAAGTGCACAAACGCGTTGTTATTTCAAATTATCAAGAATTTTTTTTTAATTTATTCAAGAAACCGCGGCAAAATTGATTGATTTTATGACAAGTACCAAAAATAATTGTCGGTTCAATTATTGATTAAAGGGCTACCGGAAAATATTGAGCCAATAACTCGTAAAAAAGTACTTACGATAATTACTAAGTTTTATTCTTCGGTTATATTAACCAGACTGGGTTGAGAACGGTCTTTTATTGATAAGAGACTTGTTATCAATGTTATTGAAACGTCGGTGTGTGTTGTTAAGTGGATACTGATTTACATGACCGTGACAAGCGTTATGCGCGAGCAAGATGCGCGAGGATTAACTATTACAGCTCATGCGCTGAAATAACCGGAATATTTTTGAAGGTATATAATCTGGGTGGTGTAAATTAAAATTGAGAAGAGAAGAATTTCACAATGACTCGATTCAAAGCAAATAAATTCAATTATAAACAGGAAAAGTATTTTTTTAAAAGAAAAGAGTCTTCGATTGTTGATATCAAAGTAATGATGGTAAATCGGTATGTTACTGAGATCCGGTTAAGCAAAAGTAACGTGAAGAATGGTAACAAGTATAATATAAGAGAGTCGGTCGGTTAGGTAGAGCCAGAAAGTTTTATTGATGGTATTGTAAAGAGATATCATAGTTTAAAAAGGGAAATATTGACTTTGTTTGCTGTAGTTAATTTTATTCGCGACATTATGATTAATTTTAAGGAATAATTCTAAACTTTTTTATTTGAAATTTTATTTGAAACTAATACAAAATAATTTTAAATTATTTTACGTTTTACCGAATAATTAACTTATAATTACCTTGTTTCACCGTGAAACCCTTTGGAAAATGACAGCCTTCAGTCTTAAATCTACTTACAAGCTAATTATAATCTAATTAAAACTAAGCGGAGAGGGACAAATAAATAAAAAGATAGAATTTTTTTCATTAGGATGAAACAATTCGCTTTATTGAGGAAAAAAAGTAATTTTTTTTTTTTTTTAGCGTAATTCGGGTTTTATTTTGAGTCAAGTAGTACAAACTAAATTTAGTCAGACAGTAAATTTTTAAACATGACCCGGGTGTCTTTTTCTTAATCAAGTAGTATAAGCTACATTTGGTCATACGGTGAATTTTTTAGCATAACCCGGGTGTCTTTCTTGAACCAAGTAGTATATTATAATTATAGTTAGACGCGATATTATTGCATAATCTATTTTAATTCTTGTATATTATCTAATAACTATTCTTTTTAATAATCGAACGATTGATTGAAACTTATTAAATTTTATCGATGCAATGTTTCAAGAAGCGAAAGAAAAAGTTGTTTAAGAATACTACTATTATTTAAAGACTCGACTTTTCTTTTACTTTATACTTTTTTATAATTATTAAATATATATTTCATAATTACCTTATTAACCTATGAGCTGCGCCAGGAACGTTGAAGTAATACTTAAATCTAATTACGAGTTACTTAAAATCTAATTAAAACTAAAGGTAAGGAATAAGTCAAATAATAAGACATAATTTATTCGTTTGGGCGAAATAATTCGCTTTATTAAATGGAAAAAAAAAAAAAAAAAAAAAAAAATACGCGACTGGGGAGCGGGACTGTGCGCATTTACCTACAATTAATATCGTTAACCGGTAACGATATTAATTGTACCGGCCTTTGTTTGGCTTCATAAGTCCAAACTTTTGGGAAACCCCAGGGAAACCTGGCCGACACAGCTTACATAGTTAGATTATCTTATTATACAGAGGTCTAATTATGTCACACAGCACACATCACACATACAAATTATCATCACACTCATACAATCACACAATAAACAATTTTATATCGGTATAACAATTGTTATTATTATTAACATTACTATAATTAATAGGGGTGGAAGTTAATGAATATGAACGGATGCTAAAACAGAAAAGGAATAAAATTATTAATATTGAGATTTAATATGCACAGGGATGATGTAATAAACAATAAAAATGAATGTTTTTGGAGCTAATAAATATAGGCACACTAGGATAAAAATATTTAAATAATATAATTAATTATGTTTGGGGTGAATAAATATTAGGGGTGCTGAAAAGAAATAATAATAATTATTATTATTATTAGTATTATTTACAGTAAAAAAGGGGTGCTGAAAGATAAGAATTATTATTATTAAAATTAATAAAAATCATTAATATGAATGAAAATTATTATTATTATTATTATTATTATTATTATTGGGGGTAAATAAATATGGGGACGCTGGAATATGAAATACAAATTAATGTTATTATTATTGGGGGTATGAACTATGAGGATGCTAGAATAAAAAATATAAATAAACGTTATTAGTATTATTTGAGGGTGAATAATTATTTGGACGCTGGAAATAAAAAATATTATTATTGTTATTATTAATGGGTGAATAGAAATATGAGGATGCTGAAATAAAAGAATATAGATAAAAATTATTATTAAAATTGAGGATGAGTAAATATGGGGGCGCTAGAATAGAAAATATTATTATTATTATTATTAGTATTATTTACGGTAAAAAAGGGGTGCTGAAAGATAAGAATTATTATTAAAAATTATTAATATGAATAAAAATTATTATTGTAATTGGGGGTAAATAAATATGGGGACGCTGAAATAAAAAATATTATTATTGTTATCATTTATGGGTGAATAGAAATATGGGGATGCTGAAATAAAAGAATACATAAATATGGGGGCGCTAGAATAGAAAATATGATTATTATTACTATGGGGGAGAAGGTTAAATAAATGTAGGGGTGCTGAAATAAAAATATTAATACATATTATTATTATTATTATTGTTATTATGGGGGCGGGGGGGGGTAAAATATACAGGGGTGCTGAAATGAAAGATATAAATAAAAGTTATTGGTATGATTTGGGGGTGAATAAAAATCGGGGCGCTGGAATGAAAAATTAAATTAATTAATTATTACTATTATTATTACAAGGCTAAATAAATATGGGGGCGCTAAAACAGAAAATATTATTATTCTTATTACTTGGGGGTAAATAAATACATATAGGGTTGCTGAAACAAAAAAATATTCATTAATATCATTATTATTATTAGTGGGGGGATTTAATATTCAGAAACTGAAATAAAAATATAAATAAAAATGAAAATTGAAATGAAAATAGTAATAAGGATACCTGATTGATATTTTTCCGTGGTCCTTTGTTGAATGTAGTTGCTCCGTTTCACTGGTCCTCCTTGTCCTTTAATCCTTGGTCCTCGTCCTGGAATCCTTCGTCCGTGGTTCTTTTTGGTCCTTTGGCTAGATATTCACATTGAATATCCTTGGTCCGCAATCCTCGAAACGTGGTCTTTGATCCATGGTCCTTGATCTTTGGTCCATCCATCTAGACACACATTAATCAATCACTGATTAGTATCTTCTTGTAATCACTTTCAACACTATTCACATTAACACTTTTAATCTTGAGTAATCCTTACTTTTTGGTCCTTGATTGTATTATTGAGTCCTGGTCTTTGGCTGAATCCTTTCGTCCTTGGTTTCCTGGTACACTTCCTGTAGAAACACACTAAACATACTGACTAGTAGCCCCCTTTTTATACCCTCTCGATTCTCGACTAATGATTTATTCATTCAAAATTACACTAATGACGGATAAAATCAATCAGCTCGAAGATTACTGATGTATTGAGCGTTGGGCCTCCGGTTGGCCGATCAATCAACCTCAAATCTCATCCCAGAGTCCGTATTGAACCCCACCGATCGGATGTTCGATGATATCAACGTGATAATGGATTGTCGACCTTGCAAAATGACTGCCAGGCCATATTGCTTGCTATCAAATTAGTTGATAAGCGGATCGTCGAATCGATTATCACGCCGAGAATCATCCAAAGATCCTCACGGCTGAATAATACTTTTCCGGAGTAAGAGGGAGCTGACGTCGAACCGCCCGGAGGGTTACGCTCGTATATCAGACTTTATCGAGGATAATTGATTCAAAACGGAAACGAACTAATGAAAAAGCTTGCGTTAATTATCGATATCAAAAGATGAGGTTGATGATGAATGCTAAATTGATTCATAAAACTAATAATAAAAAAAAAAAAAACCACACGGACAACGAATCGAATGTGAAGAGTAGTGTAAGATACTTTCGCGATTCGATTGTATGTGTCGGCGCGGTTAACTCTACTTTATTTATTAATTAACTAATTAAGAATGAAGCTAATACCGGTCTATGGATGTGTGTGTGTGTGTGTGTGTGAGTAAGTAGTCAGGGGGTTGTGAAGGGTGAAGAAGTGACTTTACTAGGCACGGTCAGTTCCCTATTCGCGTGAATCTACATTATATTTATTATTAAATTAATTAAAAATTGGGGTGAGGGGTTGGTAAGAGGTTGTATGTGTGTGTGTGTGTGTGTGTGTGAGGGTGAAGTAGAAGATAGAGACGCGACGCGAGCTGTAATAAAGAATAAGGGGAACCGCGAACCGCGAAATCAGCTCGATGGTATGCTACTAATTTTTATTATAAGCAAAAATACTAATCGCGAGCAAAACGAGAGAGTTAGCAACAAAATTACTTTATATATTTATGTATTATTGAATTAAAAATGCCGTTCGATGAATTTTAAGACTTGGAAACCAAAATAATTGATCAGAGAAGATTTAAAAGTAATTAAACCGTCACCCAAATCGCGCCCGGGCACTCAAGGGGTGAACATGCTTAATCACTAATGAATCCGCAAAGATCAGGTTTATTTTGTTTTCCCAGGAAGCTCTTATATGCCTGATGATGTTGCGCACCATCATCAAGCAACGAATCTTCGCGCCTTGTAAAAATCCACCGAGACGGCTGACTCTACACTAACTCTTCGTAGAATTATTCAATTAAAATGAACGCAAAAAAACCACCGAACTAATTGTTTATAACCAATTTTTTGACGACGATGAGGGAATTTAATTGAACGAACGAGAAGAAGAAGAAGAAGAAGAAGAAGAAGAACTCTTCAAAAAGGAGTTGAAGGATACTCCTTTAAGAAGAGTCGGGAGAGTGTGTGTGTGTGTGTGTGTGTGTGTGTCTGGCAAAGCTTACACCATCATTGCGCGATGTGCACCCTTGGCCAGCCGACCGGGAACTAAGCTCCTCAGGGTGGCTGTCCCTCCTTATATACACTTTCCAGGTACCCCCACTCCGACCCCCCACCCTAGTGTCCTTTACGTGACTTTTTGGGGGTTGATGATTTTCATGAAATTTTTTATGTTTTTATCGACATCAGCGGTCGCGGATATTTTTAATCACGAATATAGAGCAAAAGCAAGCAACCGCGCATCTATTCATTTCACCCTAAAGAGTAAAATGCAGTTTTATTATTTATCTGATTCCTTTTTTTTTAGTTTTAATTAGCTCAAAATTAGATTGTAAGCAGATTTAAGAATAATTATTCAAATTTCTGACTATTTTAAGGATATATAGTACTTAATCTATCTTCTACTTATACCAAAAGTTTTTTGTCCGACAAAGCTAATTTAACCAAAAAATTAATAAATGCATAAGAAAAGGATAATAAGAAAGGAAGATTAACTGATTTCGATAAAAAATAATCAACTTCCATCAAAATAAAAAAAGACGTCAATGTTATTATACAAAATCAGTATTATATTACAGTATACAAGTTGTAGGTAGTAAAGATTACAAACATTCAAACAGTCGATCAATAATTGACTTATCAATTATAAAGAGACAATCTTTTTCTAATCATTCGTTGCTTAAGAGGGTACTGCACATAACTATCACCGAGCTGTTATCCACAGTTGTTCTTCAGATAAGAGTAACGTTTACATTATCAACTCTCGCTCTATATGATACTTTCTAGTTACACCACGAGATATCGTTGATGTCAAACTTGTCCTACAGTCTCTGACTCCCTCACAAAACCAGCCTTTAAAACCCCCTTAATAATATTTTTTTTTTCCAAAACCGAATCGACAACTTTTGAGAAATGTAAATTATCACTGAATTGAAAAAATTTCAAATAATTAAAATGAAACAAAACGATGGAATTTGTCGTAACAAAAGGAGAATGTTAGACATTTTCCAACAAATGTTAAGTCACGAAATAACTAGAAAGCATAGCCATGTTCTTGGGAACTTTTTTGCTGAAACATCTTGCTCTTGATCCTTACATTTTCCGGGCCGGTGAATCCTTCTTCATAACATTACTCTCCGAAATACTCCCCCAAAGTACTCTGCTCAAGTCTCAACAAATCTTCCAGAGTGTGTATTAAATAAAGAATACGGTATACGGAGAAAATCAATTGCTAGCAGGGCCTTTTCAAAAATTTATTTATAATCCATTAATCAGCGGGTGGAATATCTCTCTGGTGGGTTTATCCGGAGTAGTTTTCCCCAATAATTCACGTTTTAATCCGGAAACGAGCGTAAGACGCAACAGAACAGGAACTTTTCTAAGTGGAATATTGTCCCAGTCTGGGTTAACCGCACCGACAGAAATAATACAGAAAGAAAAATATATATCAGCTAAAGGGAGCGACGGTTGACTTTTGCCGACCGGAAATCACAGGGTGAAGTATAAATTGAATGTATACCACCACATCCTTCCTATCAAATCTTCCTCCAGCACGCCCTTAAAATTTCCAACCATCACTACTTTATTTTATATTTTTGGTCTATATAACTAGTAACAAGTATAACTGTTGGTTATATAACGGACACCAATAACTCCCTGCGATAAATTATCCTGGTTTAGAGGATGAGAAGAACTCTCTAGTATAAGAAGAAGGAGAAGAAGTGAGGAAGTGAGGAAGTGAGGAAGTGAGGAAGTGAGGAAGTGAGGCAGGAGGGCTTAGATCGTTAACCTGTGCCTTGAGTGGTCGGACGCGAGGGTTGTAAGGAGGCATGAAAATCAAGTTATCGGTCGGCAAATGGTGTACCTGGGATGTTACTTGGGGGTTAAAATAAGTAGTTTAAGTATTCGCTGGTGAGGAGGGACGCCAGGAGAGCTGGAGGCGGTTGTGATGCATTGCGCGAACTCCCGCGGCAAGGCAAGGTCACGTGACTCGTCCCCTCGGCCTATCATTGATCGTTCCCGGAGGAGATACGTCGGACACACGGTTGTCGTATCACCGTTCGTTGCATGTCCTCGTGTACCACTTGTATGGGTTTTCTCGGTATGTATTGGCTTTTTTCCACGTCCCACCTACCCCTACTCGGTTTATGGACTCGTAGACATCTAGTTCTGGCTTTTATGCCAAGCTTTAGCTTTCTTGTATTTTTTTAACTCTCTTACGGACTTTAGACTACAGACTATCCGAATTTTACTTTTTAAGGTCTTCATAAACTACATTTTCAACTTGTTCAAATTATCAAGACACCTTACAACTCTGTCCCAAGCTTTTACAAAATTAACTTTTTCTTTTTTTACAGTTAAAACTGAGTTTATTTGTAATTTCAGAGATTTTAACATGTCATAAGACACTTTTATTAATACTAAAACTTTAATTTATTATAAAAAATTTTATTTAATGATTTTTCACTAAAAGATAGCACGAAAAAAGTCTGTAAAAAAATTTATTGACGAAAACTCGATTGGTATAAAAGTTTATAAATTTTTTTATGACTATAAGTAGTAAATAAAATAAATCTTCCCACGAAGAAAGAGCGAAACAATTAATTACCTCCATTAGGATAAACGAGGAATGATCAGCAAGAGCTCGCTTGCGTCTTATCTGAAGCACGTGCCCATTATCTTGAGACTACTCGAGTACCTTATTGTTAACAAAACAAGTACAGCCTTTTTCGGACCATGTACATCATTAAAAATTTTCAACATATCGGAAGTCCTTGTCCACGTGCCTGTTTGCCCACGAAAAAAAAAAAGCAAAGAAAAAAAAAAAAAAAAAAGGACAATTCCCCTTCTGAAATTCGCCTTTTTAGTTTAATATTATTTCTTAGATTTCTAAAACCGTCGAAATATGAAATGAAAATAAAATGTACGTAGAAACGTCATGTTTAATGTATTTTATTCCCAGAAACATATGTCACGATGACGAGCATCAAGTCTAGCTGACAGTTTCTTGTTGTATTCGCCGTTTTACCGATGTAGATGCAGTGTAAGGTATTATAGTTGATATAGAAATAGAAAAAAATGAAAAGTAAAAAAAAAAAAGGATGGGGCTTTATAAGAGCGACGAGTGAGAAATCGCGGCAATTTCTTTTTTCCGGGAGCGTGTATACACGAGAGTAAAGGAGCAAGCTGTAAATGTGTTGCGGAGGCGAGTAGGCGTTTGCGTGTCCCCGTTGACACGAAATGCGCATTAGGCTTGGTTGATGCATACATCCCTCTTGCCTGCTCGCGGGTATTGCCTCTTAACATTTATCTCCGTCTCGATCGGTCTCACGCGATCTCATCTCGATCATCTCTTTCTCCGATCCGGGACTACGTGCATTATGAGACGCTCACGCTTCTATACGCTTACCCTATAACTATTTATACTGTACAGTGTTTCTGCTCCTGCTCCTGCGTCTCTCTGACTGCTCTTTCTGCTGCTAGTTATATTACACACGTTTGTGTATGTGATACTGATACTAACGCCAGACTTGGCACACTTATATATACATATATATATATATATATATATAACTTACAACATACACCCACGCTTCCATCCACAGAGTATGGAGCAATACAACCTTTATGGGTGTACTCTGTTTGCTCGCGTATGTTCGCCTCTCTATCTCCAGTCTCGAGTCTCCAGTCTCCAGTCTCCAGTCTCCAGTCTCGAGAGTAGATCCTACTACCATCTACCAATACTACATACTATTTACTGTACGATGTGTACTACACCAAAACTAAAGCAAGGATAGACTCCCTCAGGTACTCTAGTTTACCCTACTAAACATATCCATGTTGATCCTAACTTTTTTTTAAGTTATTGTCTCTCTTAAATTTTTTTTAAAATCTTGTTCTCAAGTTTTTTATATACAATCATTATCGAAATACATGAAAAAAATTTAATAGGTTTAATAATCAATTAAGATGCGGAATATTTAATCGCTATATCAAGTACAAGAGAGAACAAGAGCCAAAGTAATAAGACACTATTTAAGAAAAATTTGTGGCTTGAGGTAAAAAAAGTAACAATTTAATTAACAAAAAGTGTAAGATAATTCATAACCAGGTTGAATCTCACCGAAAATTATAATAAACAAATTAGTTAACGCATCTGTTGGAGCACTTGATGCGATATCGGATGCAATTTGGGCTAAATGCCCTCTTGGCTCTTGCCAGCTGAGAATAAACAGACCAAAAAGCGTAAAAAGAGGAAAATAACCGATAATTGGACCCACGATCCACGATAAAGTCCTTAAAAAGGTAACCGGTTTTTTGACGTCCATTTCAACGCACTTGTTCACCATAATGACTACAAGCTTTATTATCCACGGTTATGGTACTCTCTATTTCCTTTTGCCCCAAAACCAGAAAACCCAAAAGTAATAAAACTCTAAGTAATCAAACCGCAGAGGTATTTTCCTTAATTATTATCGAGATAATAATAACTAATAATAATTTTATATATTAAAGGATACCGCGTAATAGGGTATAACCGGCAAACTGCAGCTTGCTGCCCAGTGCCCAAAGGTGTAAAACTTTAGGTTATCAATTTGAATATTATATATATATATATATATATATATATATATATATATATACTTTTTGTTTTATCATCTTCCCCTCATTATGATTATTTTTAAGGGTCTAACCGAGAATAACAGTCTATTTATTATTCGATAAAATATATTTGTTATTACCATAAATACCCGTGAATTATTATAAAAAATTAAATTTAAACAAAAATCGAGTAGGAATCGGGTTTGAGTTCAAGTTCGGGAACAGGTGCAAACATACATCTGCCTAATAGCTGCGTTGGCGAATAATAAATACCTTTTTATAATATAATATAATATCATATAATACCGGTAATATAGAGTGATACGGTAATCGGTATTATATCTGAAAGAGTTTAATTAAAATGATAATAATTATTAGATTATAAAAAGGCTTTTGTTTCTATTGAGTTTTCTTCTGAAGAGAAAATAATTATTTAATAGATAAAAGAGAACTGTTTTGCCGTGAAAAACCTTTTTATAATCATATTCTATGGATATATATTGTTTTTTTTTTTTAATTTTTTAAATGTGTGCTCGGAGATCGGAGAAGTTAGCAGTGATTGGTGTGCGCAGTACCGCTCATATTGATGTTTACAATGAAACAAACCGCGCCGTCGCAGCTTTTCACTCTTTTATATCATATGCATACGTATTGTTATTGTTATTGTTGGATTTTTTTTTTCGCGAGGCTTAATTATAACCGAGATTGCTTTGTCAAGCATAAATTACGCCCTGATGAATACCATGCGTTAAGTGCAGCAATATCTTTTTTTTTTTTTTTTTAATACTTTTGTTCGTTTATTTATTTAATTTATTGTGCAAGCGCTTTTTTGCATTTTAATTGGAGCTACCTTCAATTATACAGACAAAAGTAGTCTCCGGATTATTATTTCATTTTTATAAACTTTTGTTTTGTAATTTTTACCTAGAAATTTTAAAAAGAACCCTTTATTATTTTTTATTTGAAAAGGTTGAATAAATAAGACAAATAATTCGTTTTATTTATAAAATTTATTGAGTTTTTTTTTTTTTTTTTTTGGCGATTACAAAAATAATAATATAATTTATTGATTTAAAAAATTAGAGAATAAAGCGAGAAAAAAACAATTGTATTATCCTTTTCTTTCCTCATCCGTCAAACAAAAGCTTAATCAATGTTCCTCATCACTGAAATTTCTCATACACACTCTCTATATAATATAATATTAACTACTATATTGGACATTTAAATTAACTTTAGACGTCGACTGGTAACATTCGATAAAAGAAAACCACTTATATATTATAGGTATGTATTTTATTTATTAAACAAGTTTGGTAATAGATTCGCCGATTCGTCATACATATTTATCACTCAGTATTAACAGTAGCAATGAATTAATATAGAGAAAATTGAATAAACCCATTTACAGAAGCGACACAATTCATATATACATTCACATTGATATAGTATGTTATGTTCTCTTATTCATACAAATGAGAATAAAGATTGGAAAGAAGGCAAATGACGGGACAGCAGATGACGAATTTGATTTGCGGTTTCACCGATCCGAGTAATCCCAAGTCACCAAGAGTAGACGTACACGACATCCGTTTGACACGTATTCTGTTAAAGTAGACTTTCGACTACGTAGACTGATGCTGCAGAGACGAATAACAAAATGAATATGATGAAAAAGAGAGAGAGAGAGAGAGGGAGAAAGATGAAATATAAAAGACTGGGTAACAAATGCATGCCTCCCTTATGCCAAAAGTATAAACCGGCACTTTGGTGTGATTGACATATTTTTTTGTGGTTCTCTCAACTCCTCGGGGCCGCACTTTTACTCTGGATACATTTTGCTCTACGATGGTAATGCTCCTGTCCTTATTTCTATTGGAATAATCTAAATCCAAAATCCTCCCTCCCACCTTTGTTTTCAACAGAAGTAGCGCCTTTATAGTCTTTATAGTCATACAGTCAGTTACCTTTATTCAACACAACAATCTCGACATCTCTCAATTCTATTATTTTTCTTTTATTCATATTTGTCGACAACAACCTCGACACAATACTGTACTTGTAGCGCTACTTAAATTATTTTACGCATCAATTATTACATTTTGTTACCGACAAAATATTTAACATCCCCTGCTCAGCAGGCTCTCAAAAAAAATTTAATCAATTGTATTTTTATTTGAAAATCTAAATACTAATATTCCAATCAAGTAAATGTAACGGATCTTGGGATAGTGATTACAGAATTAGCAATTTAAAGTGAGTTTTAAAAAAAGCCACAGTGATGGGTTACAAGGGGGCTTGCCTGAAATGAGAGTAGCTAAGTCGGGGATCGCCCATCGTCTTGCTTAACGTTCTTAACGTTCCTCTCGTCGTCTTATTCAGAAGGTATTAAGATACAGAACAGGAAAGGAACCTTCGGGTTTTCGTTTACAATCTAATCAGCAAACCGCGACACCGGATTGGATTTTATTAAGACAAAATTCATTTGCACTGAGTACTCACTAAAGTATATACTATATTTGCTCATCCTCGGAGACGGAGACGGAGACGGAGAAGAAAAGCTCTCTATTATTTTCATTAAATCTTATTCGGGGATGATTTTATCTTATTCTCTTCCATAAAAATCCATCTATAAAAAGTTTCGGCTGTCGGTGTTATGTGTTATGTGTTATATGTGTAAGGAAAAAAAATGACATGGCATATAAAATTATTTGAGGAGGGAGAGAGTAAAGTTGGACCACGCAGCAAAGCTCTTATATTTGGGTGATAATCGGATTTATAGTGCCGTTATCTGGCAAAGTGCGCACTACTGGAAGCATGTTTGCATAAAATATTAATAAGTGACACGAGTCAATCCCGGATTAAGAGAGCTACTGTTCCCCTTTCCCTGTTCTTCTCCTTGATATATACTTTAGCAAACCGTCACGCGTGGACAAGTAATCCTCCAACCCCCAACACCAACGACACTTTATCTATCTCTATTTTATTTTGTTTGTATGTTAGCTTTTCCCACGCGGTATAGTACTACACAACAGCCCCTCACAAGAAGGACTGACGAGCTGACGAACTGACGAAGACCCAGAGCTAGTCCGTCATGTTGCCAACCAAGAGACTGTCAACCAAAAACATCCTCATCTTTCATCCCTTCATACATTTGTCTCCTCTTTGTTTTTCTCTTCAAACATATCGATTTGCTTTCTTTTTTCTTCTTTCTTTCTTTCTTTCTTTCTAAGTAAATAGTAATAATGCCGATTGATACTATATATAGGGATAGTGTAAATATTTTTTTTACAACATTGATTTATTTTTAAATCAGGATATGGTAATTATGTTTATAATTGTGTATTTTTTAAACCATTAAATTCAATCAGAATATAAATGAATGATAAATGGATTTATCGCGTTAAATTTGTCAAAAGGCTTGATAGACAATTTAAATGAATGACAACGACAATGACAAACAAAATGGTTGATAACTTCAATTATTATCGAGTTAATTTCACATCATTGGAATAATCATCGAGCCAATTGAAACACACTCGATTACTGGATTAACAATCGTATATTTCTATATAGAATAGAATCCTGTTCGCAAATGCAGATGCATCACCCACACTACTACTACTACTACTACTACTACTACTCTTTACTACTCTGTATACGCACTGCTCGCGTATGTTTAAAGCACCGTGACCTGTGTTTATAGATATACATATGTATACAATTATATGTGCGTGAATATGTATGTAATAGAAATAGGAATGGAATGTCGGGCTTTGCAATGTGATCGATGCAACGGGTAACGAGAAAATGGACACAGTTAACAGGCAATTTGCTTCTCCAATTTGTTTGCCCGGTGAATGACGAGAATCGTTTTCACTCAACTATATGATGCCGAGCTATAAAATTTGTGTATTTGTTGCTGACAAAATCCGTGTAATCGAAACGTCATGAGCATGAGCTTCCAGGTTAGCTATATATGTTTACAAAAATACTCGATAGACATTTTATTCATTATTATTTTAAATAGAGCCATACAATTATATAGAAGCGGTACTTTATTTATAAGATTCAATTCTCGTTGGTATGCCAGTTGGGTTTTTTTTTCTTTTCCTTTTCCTTTTTATTCTTTTAGGCTCTTCATCTGGCAGCTCTACGACCCTCAAAGCAATGAATACCAATAGCTTTTCAGATAAGATCATGATCCTGGGGTTAAATTAAATGATTTGCATAAGTAGGTGGGTGTCGACGTACTTACAAACATTAACAAACACGTATAATGCTCCCACAGGATTCAAACATTCAATAATATATTATCTACTATTGATTATTTTATTCATTTCCATCTAAAGTCAACTCTTTGAGCTTTAGGTTTTATTGAATTTTTAAAAACCCAAAAATCGATCCAATTGTGAAGCAATGCCGCCGCAATTGAAGAGAGGCAAAACGGACCGGTGGATTACAAGCTAAATTAAAACGTCAGGAATTGTTTGGGTAAGAATAACACATCGGTTCTATCGGTGCTATCGGGCGTGTAGGAGGGCAAACCGGGTTAAAAAGGGGGCCCTGTCTTAGAGTTGCATTACACGACACGTGTCTTGGTGGCTGGTGGATTACTGATAACACCAATTGCCATTGCTCAACACTATCCCGACGATGACGAGGGTTTTTCATTGCCCGAATTTAAAACAGCACGTGTCGAGATTATTACTTCCAACATTGTCAAAATACATTATCATTCTATTCACCCAACCACTCAGCTAACAGTAATACAATGTATACATATAACATATATATGATCCCTCTATACGGTGACTCTGCCCGACACATTATTAGTGACAGCTCAAAATAAAAAAAAACAAAACAAAAAAGGGTTCTTTTACTATTTTATTTTATTTTATTATTTACTCGACTTTTAATTTAACATTGCGCGAATAACAATAATTCAACCCGAGATCATAAGCAGAACCCGTGTTAGTCAACTTGTAGGCGTTTGTATGCTCGCTGCAGAAATTTGCTGGCCATGTCATTTAATTTAAACTATTTTTTAGTTTTTTTATTTTAGTTTTAACACATACATATATAGTTGCCGGTGCATTTACCGCCGTAGAGTAGTAGTCTTTCCGTCATAGTTCTGCCGCACAATACTCTCTGGTGAATAAAAAAAAAGGTGCAATACCCGGAATAGTGGTAGTAAAGCCCGAGAAAAAAAGTCCACTGGTGTATAACGGTGTAGGTACCAAGCAATACGCAAAAAGGTCGTTTGTTAAAACTCTTTATTGCTGTCGTCGAGTAGGTCTGTATTCATTGCCAGTTTTTAAATTTAACATACCAAGTGACCGGTCACTTTTATCACTTTTATCCCAAATATTAATCAAAAGCTTCCCGGTTTTTTTATTTATTCCGACATTCATGGTTCATACAGAGTGACACAAGTGTAGTGCATCCTCTATTGAGGAAGATGGACACCGACATATCCTTCTCACATTGAGACTCGCTACAGAGTCCACACAGTAAAATACTATTATTATATTCACAGTAGGCTACTTGGAGTTGATTTATTGAATGGAAAATGGACAGTGAGACGAATTTATTTATATATATGATATGAATTTTCCCCTTGCATTATAGCGATACGGATGTGGATTAGCTCAGACATACATATATATATATATATAATATATATAGAAGGAGCTCTTATTCATTCCCCATATATTCTTCGGTAAACATTATTATATTGTGTACTGTGTAGGGTCACCCAAATCTCGATTCGAATTCGAGTGACTTGTGTTCGGTAGATAGAAAGAGAACACAATTATTATCAATAATAATCAGCAAATAAACATTTATATTCACTTTCTCTTATTTTATTCTCTCGGTTTGTTTGATTACGATTTTCATTGTAATCGTGGGAAGATCAATCCTCATTTTTCTCATATATAATAATAATAATATATTTTTCCAACTATTTTATTCGCATGAAAACAAATTTAAAAATTAGAATTTTAATTAAATTAAAAAAAAAAAAAGATTAGCGAGGAATCGAATCGTAATCCT
Source organism: Cotesia congregata (assembly GCA_905319865.3). Lineage (NCBI taxonomy): Eukaryota > Metazoa > Arthropoda > Insecta > Hymenoptera > Braconidae > Cotesia > Cotesia congregata. Next base: position 197,001 of record CAJNRD030001118.1, on the reverse strand, counting down.
TGGGATTATCATCATACAACTTTTCTCAGTTCTTAAAATAGTTAGTGTTAAAGTGAACCAAGACCACAAAGTATCTATTAAAGTTGAATCAACTCTTAAAGCCCCAAATATTGATTTTTCATCTCATCAGTAAACCGTCAAACCATTGGAAGTATCAGAGAGTAAAGAGCAGATGATATTGAAAATAAAAATATGAATTCACTTGGGCACATAATGTTACCACATTAGTCCTTTATCATCGTCTGACGATATTCTCCTGCTCGTGTACACATTAAACATCCAGTTGCTGGTTAACCGTAAAAATATATATATATATATATATCTCGATTCACTGCATATCTATTCCTTATAACACACAATACATTTTATAATTCAGTCGGTCGGTGAAGTACGTGCTTCGAGAGATGCCACGAGGATTTGTCATATAAAATGACGTAACTTTAACCACAAACTCATCGCACGTGCAGAATATACATTTTTATAAGCTTATATATGTATGTCTTATCCCAATAGTTTTTATTCTAATGCACAGCACCGACTTATAAATATAATTATTACAATTATATTAGTGAGACGTAAAATGTTTGAGTATATATAGGTTTAAAGGTGTAGTAGGTGTGCAAAAGTAGATTATTGTGATTCTCAATAGAAGATCCTCTTTATCATCTACAATGCAACGCCTCGGAGAGCAAGGAGCAAACGATCACATTCACAAGGGGATAAGAAGTACGGGCATGTGCTTCTCCCGGTTTGCTCCTTAACTATTTTTAGGTTTAGGTTAGTTTGCTCTTTCTCGGTAAGCTGTTAGCCAAAGGGAGACAGAGTGAGAGGGAGGATATGAGAGAGCGCCGGTTAATTTCATAGCTGATCACCCCGAGTAATCCGGGCAGGAGTGATGGCGCTCATGCGGAAAACAAAGCCAAGCGGGGCACCGGGATTTAGTTTCGATCTCTCTTCTAACCGGGTCTTTCCTCAATATCTCCATCATCCCCAGCACTCGGGATAGTACGCCGTCGTTTCACGAATACCGGGATGAGGATGAGAATAAGGATGAGGATGAGGATGAGACTTAGTCGTATGTCATAAGTGCTTCCACCCAAGATTCATCATCTTAACTTAACTTAACTTTTGGTGTGTATGATGTGTCTTTCATCCGACATCCGTATTATCCGACTGGCTTTTTCCACTTCTGTTACTACCATATAATACAATATGTTGGATACACATTGTTAGATATAATACCTCTTCATATTTTATTTATTTATTCTTTCAAATACTTTTTTTACATCAAATAAATATAAAAATAGGTGAAAAATTATTATCGTGCATTAAAAATAATAACCTCTAATCTCTAAGCAGATTATTCCACGAAACTGTAAACAATACGAAGCCGTGTCTGTTCTGTTTTATTTTATGTTATAAGTTATAAGTTAGTTTTGTTACGCAAAAGCTCTATAAAACGGATTATACCCGTACAGCTTCAATGCAATCACTCTTAATTCCTGAGAACTAAAACCTCAATCGCATCCCTTTATCCGCTAACACACTACTCCAAGCCTTTACATCCACCAAATCTTATTTACATAATAATTATTTTTATTCTGAAAAAGTTTCATTTCAAGTATTGTTAGAGTATTGTATCGTTCAAGTCATATAATGGATTCAAATTTTCTAAAGTAATTCAACTTGATAACAGTTTCTTCCTTGTTCCTTCTCGCTCCTTCATACAAAATTTATATGTATATGTATTATATGAATGTACATAAGTATCAATGTAAGTGGTTGTAGACACGCACGGTTGGCCCCCATAAACAGCACCCGTTGCCTAATGAAACTACAAATCTCTTGGTCTCTATAATAGGCACCACCTGTTCTCACACGTTACTCTACTCCGTACACCGTCTAATCCTCTCACTTGGTCTCTCTAACACGCTTGTTATTATATTAACTATTAACATCCACACACTAGGTACTACATGCTACATACTACATACTCTCCTACTTACAACGTATCTCTCCTAATATTATAATACAAGATAAGACATGTCTTATGCATTGTTCCATTCTCCTCGATTATAAACAATTTTTTTATTATGTATAGCCTGATTTAGCTATCTATAATCATCTATCATTTCACGGATATTTATTTAACTAAACGTTTAGGATGTGAATGATAAAAAAAAAAAAAATGTGAATATATTAAAGTCAGAAAATGGATGAACGATAGGAAAAGGGAGATAAATCTGTTGTTATTGACGGTGTTGTTGTTGATGTTGATGTTGTTGATGTTGGTGTAGTTTTCATCGAGTTGTTGGTGGAAGTTTTCGGATTGTTGTATTACAATTATACGGTGTTATTTGAATGGAATCGATATAACGTCAATTGCATTGTCAATGCCGGGTTCAGTCCACCGTGTCATGATTACTATTGTTTGCATCGCTCTGTACCATCTATTCAATTCGACATACACACACTGATTCGCACACTCTCCTGGTGGTGCTGCTGCTGCCGCTGCTCGAATAGCTCTAAATATTAAACCAACGGGGCTTAACGACAATGACAATCATCATTTTTGTATTACGCGCAAGCGCTTTCTCTCTCTCTCTCTCTCTTTACAACATAGCGAGCATATGTCGATTATATTTAACCCTCGCCGTTTATATTATTTTCTGAAAGTTGGACACCGCAACTCCAATTGCGGGCAATTTTACACCCGCATTCTCCTAAATAATTTCCAGCAAGTTTAATCTTTCTCCTTATAAATTTAAATAATTGCATTTTTCTCTTCACTCGGCCCTAAAATAATTAAATTCCAAATAAAAATTTATTAAATTACTCACTATTAAAAATTAATCTTAATTTTTATTTTTATAAAAAAAAAAGTAATCGTAAATATAAGGATAATGATAAGCATATAAAGGGGTAGATCCAAACGAAGAAGGGATTGATGGGCGTTTAAAAAAGATAAAAAATGTTAGACACGTGATATGCCGCGAAAGCGTTGACGAAAACTACGGGGCTTCCTAAATGGAAACGTCTTAACGTCTCGGGGATGTGTAAGTGGGTTGTCTAACATTTTGATTAACACGTCTCGGCGGGAATCGCTGTTCATGGACGTTGATCGTTGGCCGCTGGCTCCGTACAGGATTTAGAACAAGTTTGATGAGGAGCATATTCGTATATTCGTATATTCGTATATTCGTATATTTAGTATATTCCTATATTTTGTATTGAAAGTTCTCCGAGCGAGAGATAACGACGGATGCCCGTGCGTGTGCTTGAGAAGAAGGTGGAAAGGTGGTTATCCGCGAGGTGATGGGCTTGATGGGTATTAACGTGTCGGCCGAGATTGTCCATCACTCATCCGTTCAAGCGAAACTCTCGGATTTTTATTTATTTTTAATTTTTTTTTTTTTGTATAAATTCTTAAGCGTGAGAAATTTTTCTACCTTTTGCATCAATTTTTTTTCTACAATGTTTTAAGCTTTTGGGGGAGTTAAAAGTATTATAATCAATATTTTTTAATTTGAATAAATTGAGTCAGCAAGTGCACGAGTTCATTAATACATAAAAGATAAATAAACAAGCAAGCAAGCAAGCAAGCAGAAGCAGGAATAAAATTAAAAGGAGTATGTATGCAAAGTCCTTTGATTATGACACGACAAATTGTTTGATATTTTACTATTCGTCAGGGCAAATAACCGAAGGACTTTATACTCGCCTCTGGTGCATGGGGTGGTTGCCTTGGTAAAGTGTACTAGGGCCTGTTACTTATGCTCAGTAACGTCGGTGAGCTCACTGGGGATACCAACACACACATACACACTAACGCTCTTTAAAGAGCGAGGAATGGAGTTGAAACGCTGGAACGTTGGAACGCTGGAAGGAGGTACACCAACCAAATTCATGCTCGTGGAGAGTCAAACACCCCTCTTTACTCTAGGGTCGCCACTTTGAAACTCTACACTCAATATTACTTTGTACATAGATAGGTATATACATACATATAAAGACAGAGTGGAGAATTCATCGTCTTTCTTGGTAGTTTACATTAAGCCGGCTTTAATACTCTTCGCGGGTCGAGGATATGCCCGAGCTAACATTATACGCACTCGACATTGCCGCTGTGGATGTGTATAAGCATATCAGTATATTAGGGATCCCTCAAGAGCTGAGACACAAACTCCGACGAGCAGGCTGGGCCGTTTCGAAACGTCTTTCATTTCATCATCCACCACCACCACCACCACCACCACCACCACCTCCTCCTCATCCAGAAGCACAGAAGCACCCCTAGTGCTTGCTAACCCGAAAGCCCAGAGCCCAAATTCGGTACAGAGCTAAATTCAACGGGGGTGAGTCCAATATACTCACAAAATTCTCCTCCCCGTTCCTTAAATTGCCCATCGTTTAGAACTTATTTTACGCCTGATGTAAGCAGGCCCTAATATATACTCCTCGTCTACATAAATACATATAAATACGGGTGTTTGTATCTTGGATATGGATATCAACATTTATGTCGACATATCATCATCAATGTACACTCTACACACTACATATTCCTTATGTACCTTACATACATGTATAACCTCAATAAATTCAATTTATCCTACAAAAATATTAATCATTTTATTACTCGCTTTTTTATTGCTTTTACTTTATTAAATGTACATACATATATATATATATATATATATATATATATATATTTTTTTATTACTCGTTTAATAAATATACTTAATATTATTTCATTTTTTCTGATATAAAAATCTATTATTTTTTATTCACTTCTGATTCTGATTCTATTCAAATCTTTTATATAAGATATATATAAAGTAAATTATAGGTTGTTACCTCGTGTTATTTATTTTTAAAAAATCCCTTGTACGTTTAAAATAAAATAAAAGTATATAATTATAACTAACGGCGAGTTATTACACGGTAATAGTAGTAAATTATTATTATTCATTGTTATTATTGTAGAAGGAAGAAAATAAAAAATAAATACAAGTATGCGGGAGAATAATATCGCAGTAGACAAGGAGATAATTTACGGTTTGACGTGTGATGATGATGGACAGAGAAACTCGGGGGAAAAAAAAGAAAAAAAAAAAAATTGGATAATGTCTTGAGGACAATTTTACAAGGATAGTCATCGGGAATAGGGACAGCAGGAGATGGTATAGAAGCTTTGTAAGGACGATCAAAATGAGAATGAGAATGAGGATGAGGATAAAGAAGCTATGGATTGTCGGTGAGCAGTGTTGTGCGGTGAATCGTTCGCTCAGAGAGTGCGCCACGGTGAGTAGAGGTCTGGTATCAGCATCAGCCGCGAGCGCCGTCGCGTGTAAGCGACTCCCGTCACCGGTTACACACTCATATCCAGGACCGCCGCGGGCTCACCGACATGCCGATAACAGAAGGAGGAGCAAGCGAAGCCGCACCTCGAACTCCGCCTCTCAAGCCAGACAACTCCTGCTGATGCTTCTGCTGCCTCTGCTGCCTCTACTGCCTCTACTGCCCCTGGTTAGTTTACTTTTAGTTACCTTTTATTTTACTTTTTATTTTTTATTATCTCTTTTTGTCACGCTTCAAGCTCCAAGTCGGCTTACTCGCGATCCTCATCGGTATATATGCTTTGCTTTACTTTGCTTACCTCCGGTACGATATATACATACATGTACTATACCAACTGTATTGGTGGTGTCGATTGCACCGTAAGCTAACGCACAGTACAATAGATACCTTCCTATTCCACTCATATGTATCGTTTGCTTCGGTAATCTTACTCTCAATCATATTACTTTTTTTTTTTATTTTCTTCTTTTCAGATCACACATAAAAATTTATTAATAAAAAATTATTATAAAGAATTGCAGGACTAGACGATAAAATTTTGACAATGGCTGATCATAGTTGACTTTTACTACTTAAAACTTAAAAAAATGAATATTGACTATAATAAAAATGAAATTGCCAGTTATTTGTTGAAAAATAAAAGAGATAAAACATGAAGAAAGAATATATAAATGATGAAGAAAAAAAAAGTATGAGTTGTCAGTTGTCACTCGAAGTATATACACGATGTAGCAGCTAGTAGCTGGTTGAGAAACTCGGGGCTGGGGGTGAGTAATACTAGAGCACCTCGAGCAGAAGAGCAGACTCGGTAGTCGGTAGTCGGTATTCGCAGAAGCAGAAGCAGAAGCAGAAGCAGAAGCAAAAGCAGAGAATACAGTGGAATATAGAGAGTGTAGAGAGTGTAGAGCCGAACGGTGCCTTTTGAGGCCACGAGGGTTGACTACACGCTTTTCTACTTAGCCCCGGCGGCATCCCGAGGGGGTTAGACCGAGCACCCGACACCCAGCGATCCCCCACGCCCTAATTGCGTCCGAGAGACTCAAGATTCAAGACTGGACAAAGCTTGACCCGTGTATGTGTGCGCAGGAGGCACTATGTCCGGCCACCGTCTCTGTTCCGGTTCCTACGGAGGATGCCTCTCCTCTACCACCTCACACTCCTCCTGATAATCCTCACGTCCTTTTTTACTCCTGTATCACTCTCCAATCTAACCAGGGAGTATCAAGTCTGACACACTCTTTCTACCATCCCTCGATCCACTTTTTTGTGTTATATCTATCATCTTCAGTATATATGTATATTCCTTTGCTCCCTTTTTGCTGTAGCTTTTCTCTTCCTGATACATACATTCATAGAGGACAACCTCTATTTACTATGTAATGTATATACTGTGTGTATTGAGTTTACTAGACTTAACAAACTTTGCGGTCATTCCATTACAATTTTTTTAAAACTTGAATAAAAATAAATTATATAATTATTTCATTTTAAATTATAAACTTTCTTTCCTGGATTTTTTAAATATTTATTCAATCATTGAAAGCTCTATTTACAAAGGAAATTTTAAAAAATATATTTTAATTGATTGAAACTATTCTTTGAAAAAAAAAAAAAAAAAAAAAAAGAAAATGGTAGAATATGAAGCGAGTCTGGATGTATTTTTGTTTCTGGTTCTTGTAAACTAATTATTTCTTAATACTGAAACAACACTAATTGAATCCGAAAACTGGTAACTGGTAACTGGAAGCCTGGAGCTGGGCATATTCTGTATAAAGAGATTCCAGATTTGGGATCCCATAGAGCGGTCTGCAGCAATAAGTGTATCAATGATTATCCCGCGGATACACACCGGGAGATAGTAGATTGCAGTTAGCTAAAACGCTCCAGGGTGATGAAACTCTTCCTACACAACTACATTCTCCACTCTTTACCCTTTTACCCATCTCTCTTTAATACCTCGATTTGAGCAGCGAGTAGCGAGTAGCGAGTAACGAGTAGCCAGCAGCCAGCAGCCAGCAGCCCAGTGCCCACCTTTTACCCCAGCAGTTTCTGTACAATGCAGCGAGGATCGAGGCTCGGTACGTGTCTGGTCGCCGCTGATACGGTCACTCCAGGATAAAGTAGATATTAACACGAGATGATCCGTTAATGAACCGTATGTTCTCTCTACACATACACACATATAGACACAACTATCACCTATTACTCACAGCCTACTTTCCTGTTATCTTACCCGTACACCACTTTCCGCGTTTCAATCCCTACCCAGATCAAATTATAATTTAATATTCATCTAGATTTTATTTAAAAGTTTATACAATATAATTTAATATACAAACTACCAGTCAAAGTAAGTATAATTGGATTAAATTATTTAATGGGGATATAAAATAAAAATTTTTAAATCTAGAAAAAAATAAAATACAATTGCCGGAGGATATGGTCGTGTCGAAGGTTCTGAAAGAACAACACAACATACACTAACTACAAGAGTTGGATATTATCGAATAATACAGAGCATATAGCAGGAGAATAATTCAAGTAAAGAGAGTAAAGACTGCCGAGAGAATAAAAGAGCATAAACATATATACTATACCGGATAGGGAACAACGGTGGAGTGCGTCAGGATATCAGGGCGGGCATCTCGTCGCCGGCGAACCCAAGGCTGTAGTTAACGAGCTGGTCTCACCACCACCACGACGTACGTCTACCCATTTAAATCATCAGTTTGTTATTACACGGCTCTCGACACATTCACAGATACTTTACTTTTATTTTTCTTATTACCACCGTGTAATTTTGATACATCGCTCTTTAATTGGCTTTTTATTCATCAATATTATCGCCTTTAAAAACCATCAGCTTAATTTTTTTTTCAAGTTCTTTCTGAGGAATTTTAATTCAATCGTTTATAGACATTAAATGAATAAATAAATTAAACAACTATTAATAGCTAAAAAGTAAAGAATTGGCAATGGATGGGGGGGGGGGGACATAAAAATTTAGCGTCGATGATTTGTTTCTGGTGTAGAGCAAGAAAATAAGAAAATGAAAAAGAGTTTAACCAAATAACTAGGATGCTCGATCGGCGTTAACACCACTCGTCATGCACGCCTATTTCTTATTCAGCTGAGAAATGCACACTCGTGGTGAGCACACATGCTCTAGCTTTACTCTATTTATTATAGTTAACATTCGCGATGTCTACAAGCCCGAGACGGAAGCTTGACGCGCCGAAAACATCGTCTGGGCGTGTCCCACACCCCGCGGATAAAATAATCCCAGCTCATGAAACATTCCCCGCGTGTCGTTCACATTGTACCTCAGTAACCTCACCAGCGTATAAAGATATAAGACGAATTATACTAAACTAAAATAAAAATATTCTCAATTATATTTTTAAAATACAAATATAGAAAAAAGCTTAAATTAAGAAAGTTTATAAACGCATTCGGGTGTTTACAATTCAATATCAGCTGAGACACGCGCTGTTGCTAATATCAAGTACCTACATATTATATAACTTAACATTCCAAGAAGTCGATAAATAGATATACTGAGACATATTATTCAGGATTGAGTTCTTTCAATTGTATGTTTAATTTATTTTAAGTATAACAAACCGTGCTTGTACAGACGAGTTGCCAAACTTTGACAAAATAAAAATAAAAATACATATAATAAGAAAGGATTGATTCGTATGCGGAGCACCGACCAAAAATAAATGAATAATAAAATATAGGTTTGGATGCTGGTGAAAAAAAGTGTATTTAATTAAACGATGAGAGGACCTCAGTCGATGAGGATGAGACGAGTATATATATAAAATAAATATAAGGGTGGTGGAGGTGGTTATAAGAGACTAGCCACCGGATTGCGGACAAAAAACATTTAACAGAATAAAAGATATGGAGACGTGTGCATGGACAGGGTAATCCAAATCCTCGATGACGAATCAATCTGTCCGGTTTAGCCTTATTCACTTCTTCAAGCTTTCATAAAAGCTATTTTATTAACGCCATCAATATTTTCCTTTTTTTTTTTTTTTTTTTTTTTTTTTTATTATGTCTAATTTATTTGAAAATAGTACACAAGTGGGTTCTTTTAGCGGTGATGATCCTTAAAAGTAAACTTTAGCGGCATCGCGAAACGTCAAACGAAATTAATAATATTTTTTGAGAGCTACGGAACAGCGTATAGTAGCGACAGAGGAAGTGGATATGAAAGAACTTTAAGTTTAAGTTTAAATGGTCTCGCAGTGGATTTTTCCTTAAACCGGGTGGAAGTGTGTCTCACTATACGGTTCGCTGCTCTTTGATGTCGCCATCAAACATATACCGAGTACACCGGGTTATAAGCATGATGCATAACCACTTCTGAGGAAAACATACATTGCAATATGTCACTATACTTTAGAGTTTTACTTTTGCAAAACAAAAAAACTATATTACTGCCAGACAACAAACTAAAACTATACTAAATTGTTTTATACTTAATAAGTTTTTGCTTTTATTGATTTAAAAATATTATTCCTATAAATAAAAAAGACATTGTTAATTTTGTGATGACGACGAGATAAGTCGAGAATATAAAAAAATAAAAATAATTTATTATTTTATTTTTAACGTAATAAAACAGAGTATCAATTAAAAGTTATTGTAAAAATAAAAATCCAATAAAATAACGAAATTGAGTGAATGAACTGAAATTGTCGAGTTATTAAACTAATTTTCTGTGTAATTATTTATAATCCTTTAGGTAGTTAATGTAAAAATCAATGAGACTCGAATTATCTTGAAATAAAATATGAGAAAGGTTATTTTAATAGTGTAAAGTACTGGTGAAACTTGTCACAGCGATGAATAAAATTGTCACTGAAAATTTAAACACTGGTAATATTTTTAATAATTTTATATTCAACTGAGCATCAATTATTGATTTTTTGTTCAACCGTTTTACGTTGATTGAGATTAAATTTAAAACTTTTATTTTTCAGCCGAATTTTTATTTAATAAACAATATATAAAGGATAAAGGATCTCAGGAATTTAATGAAAAAATAGTCGATAAAAAAATTTAATAGCGACGATAAAAGTCGTGTACTAGATTCTGAGTCGTCGCGTTTCAAGCACACACGTGAATAGCAATAATATTCAAGTATTTCGAGTAAACATATATAAATCCAAAGATCAATATTTTTTTTATAATAAAGTAAAAAGAATTTTTTAATAAAAATTACAACATCTAATCTAATAATTTACTGCGTTGTAACAACAATCGTCCAAGCAGAGATATACAGAGGAAGCATCAGAGGAAAGAGTCGAAAACTAGTAGCGGGGTGGCCGGTGATTAAAATTCATCAATGGCCAGATTATATTAAATCGAGGCTTTGAAAATCCCCGGACGTATATCAATTGTCCTCTTGGGTCTACATCAAACATATGCACAGAATTCGCTAATGAGAGCGAGAATTCAATGCATGATACAAAATAGTCAGACTATGCTCGGTGGAATGCCGCTCCCTATTTTTTTTTTACTATTATTTATTTCAGATTAATAAGTATAAATAAAATAAAAAGGCTTTGTATTGTCTTTTCAATTCTTTCTTTCTTTCTTTCTTTCTTTCTTTCTTTCTTTAGTAATTGTTGGTTCTAAGTGATTTTTATTTTAAATTATAAAAATTTAAAAGTCGTAAAACTGGCTTAATTTAATGCTCAGTATTATTTTAACGTTTTAAGGACGTCTAAAGTCATAAGTATGCTCAACGTAAGATTATTCTTATTGTGTTGCTGGATGAGAACGGAAAATTATAAATAATGACGCTTGCCTTAAGGCCTTTAAGGTCCTCCGTAGATCGGGTAACTTTATCATCAACTCTACCAACTGTCATCTGATGAATTGACCAAATCCTCACACCATTATATATGTGCAGTATCATCCACCAGAGACACTACGACAAATATTTATACTTGAAAGATAACGTACATCCGGTGATTTATTTCTCCACTGAGCTAAAACTTTTTTTTTTATTTGTACGTTTAATTAATATTTTTATTTAAACAGGAAATTCTTGACAATTATAATTTTTTATAATAAATTTGAAATAAAAAATTATACAATGACAGTTGAGGTGTTGTAACAAAAAAATAAAAAAAAGATGGTATTAAAGGTAAGAAAATAGTAAGATATATTATAGAGTGCGACTAGGTATAGCGGTGGTGATTATCGCGTGCAGCTTTAGCAAGAGTAACCGGCTGATGCCAATGCATCAACTTTTAATCGTGTTTAACGAGTTCGTTATACGACAAAGATATATTGAACAGAGCTCGGCATTATTTTAAATTGAATAATTGCAAGTAACACACATACACACATAAATAAATAATTGATCAATTAAAAAGGTTATAGCTTATAGCAGCAGCACCAGAGTAGGCGAAAAATGGTTGTAATGATGATGATGATAATAATAAAAAAGAAAAAGAAAAAGAAAAAGAAAAAACATCAATTGGAATAACAATCGGTCTTGGATTTATTTGCTCCGTCGAATCAAAGAGTTAGAGCCTGGATGACAGTGACTACACCGACTACACCTTTACTCCTCTGCAGCGTAGCAGGAGAAGCAGCAGCAGCAATGCCGCCCGGGAATCGCATTGCCCGGGAAAATAAAAAGCTAATAAAACATGAGCAAATAAAGAATGAGAATAAAGAAGAATAAGAGGAGGTCACCAGACTACTCTAACTCGTGAGCTGACTGTAGTCCTCGGAGGTATTCCAAATGCTTGTAGCTGTCCCACATGGATGAACCACTTGGACCACGTCGGTGGGTGAATCCGTGACGTTACCTGAAACATCAAAGCAGCCGCACTACGACAGTACCACAGTATTACCACAGTACGACAGTACCACGTATAGGGTTACACCCCCACGTTCTTCACTTCCACCGTTTCATCGTTTCACCATTCCACCTCCAGTTCTTATTCTATCCTCTCTCTATATTCTTCTCTATATCATCCATATTATCCATTCACTTTATCCTTATCTTAAATTTTTTTTATTATTATTCTCTCATCGGGTTTACTTGTCGCTTGTTGCCAGTAGGCTGAGTATGCTCTGCCGTATAGTCTTTAAAAGAGAATACCCCGACAATGCCAGTGCCGATGCCGATTATATAAGCTTCTCTAGATGCCACGTCAAAAATACTGTCTCTGTCTCTGTTTTTTTTTTTTATTTTATTTATCATTTTTAACTTGAAATTGAAATTGAAATTGAGCAGCTGCTCAGAACAATAACCAGTGGATTATTTTCTCTTGTGTTTCTTTGACAATATTAGCGAGACAAATAGCTGTAAAAGCAGCTCATTAGTGTATCACTAGTCTAGTACGGTGGGTACGGGGTAAATCCATTTAATACACGCTCTACACTCTTAGCAGTAGACTCTCTCTCTCTCTCTCTCTCTCTCTCTCTCTCTATCTATATACTCACTATACTCTAAACTCGACGACTGGTGTTGGCATATAGCGCCTACACACCAAGCGAATAGTTACCCACTTGGCGCATTTATATTATATTATTATTATTATATTATATGGTATATTAGCAGTGTACCTGTAAGCTTGCAAGCTCGTAATGCCTCCTTATTACCATACGAGTATAATTACCGCTTTGTTAGTTAAATAACTAAACACCAAGGACGTAATTACCGACACCTAGTTTGTGCTCAACTCAACTCTCTACCGAATAAATCCAATAAATTTTGGTTGTTGTCAACAAAACGATGACAAAAAATAAATTGAAAAAAAAAATTAAAAAAAAAAAAAAAAAAAAAAAAAAAAAAAAAAAGTAATATTTTAGTGAATGCGTGGGCGGCCAAAGCCTAAACAACCGAGATAATACAACAACAACACCACCCGAGACATTTGCAGCATCATTAAAATTCGCGATACGGGATCCAACAGCCTCAGTGACATCATCCGTGTTCACACACAATCCAACATCGAACCAACTTTTAAACCAACAGGAGGCCAAGGTTTCGTGTTAACCAGCCTCCATCTTTTTATTTTTTATTTTTTATTTTTTATTTTTTATTTTATCTTTTCTCATTATTATTTTTATTATTATTATCTTAACACCAACATTCGCTCTGCCACTTATTTAAATCCACACACTTACACTTTTACACTCGGTCGTATTTTAAAAGGTGTAATATTAAATACATGAATCTCATTGACGCTGTCTACATCCAGGTATTATATCCACCAAAGAGTTTGGATCATCTCCGATTTTATAGTTATAATAATTTAGGTAACACGTGCCCTATATACCTTTGCGATGATAACTATTTTTATGACAATTAGTTTTAAATATTAATTATTAAAAGCTTAAGTTAAAAAGATCTGAGTTGTAAAATGATTATAAATATTATAATTTTTAATAAATGAATGAGAAAATATATATGTAGAATAGAAGAATTTAAAGGCGGATAAGTGGGCTCATTATGCCAAGTTGCCGAGATTCGATCAGATAGCAAAGTTATGCCTTTTGCCTTTACACTTAGCGGACAACATCAACAGCGATGATGGCGATGTTGGCGTAGATGTTGCCGTAGATGTTGCTGTAGATGTTGCTGTAGATGTTGCCGATGATGGTGGTGGATGTACCGAGCACGTGAACCGTGAAGCCATTTATTACTGTTATTAACTATAATTGTTTCCGCGCTATCTATATATGTCTGCTGCTGCTGTTGCTGCTGTATATTATAATATACACACTTATTTACACTTATTATTTTTTTAATGGGGTTTTTAATGCTTCATGCTTTAATGGACAATGTCTTTATTTTTGTTATACAATCTCTATGCTCTACAATGTAACTAACTAAATAAATAACTTTATTTGATTAATTATATCAAAATCAATTATAATAATTAATCGTTTGAAATTCTTGACAATTTTTTATTTTTAATTTCAACAAATAAAATAAATATACAAACGTTCCAACATAAATAAAATGTGTCACTTAGTGAAGAAGAAGAAAAAAAGAAAAAAAGAAAATTTCCTCTGAAGAAAAGTTTTTTAAAAATGTATATTTAAGAGAGAATTAACAATGCTCTTATTAACAAGTATTTAATATACTCTCAAAGTTGATTGTCACGTCCATTAGCGATATAACCCAGTACACATGTCTGTCTTCTCTTTACTCCTCTACTCCTCGCTTCTTACCGTGTCCAGTTAGTTTCCTTGGTTTAAATATACAGTATACATAATGTCCATAGTTATGGAAGGTGAAACTCCAGATTAAAAGTGTTGAATATATTTATGCAAATCGAATTGTCATAACGGAAGCTAAAAATGCAAATGTCAACCGATTAAACCTCCACATTTCGCCTCGTTATCACTTTTTTTTTCCTCCGGCATTAACTTCTCTCTTAATTAATAAGAATTTAAATTTATTGCAGTCACAAGACATCACAAATTACCAAATGACTCACCCGAATTTCTTTGATCTCGTTAAAAAAATAAAATAAAGTTAAAATAGTGACTATAGTGACTAAATTCTCCCTTAGAACTTAAAACTTTTACTCATTATCCATGTATACTTTTTACTTTTTAACTCTCAACATTAACAATGTCATCCTTGGCTACTTTTCTGCATATGTAGTTATATATATATATATATGTACATACTTACGTACATAAAAGATACAAGAAGCGCGAGGCATTATGCCAACTAACAGATGAAACAACTACCGTTTTAAATATCTACATATAACAACATAACAACTAGCCTGTGTTCTTTTCGTCATTACATTTTAACAATTATACACGCTTAATTTAATGTCTTTTGTTACATAAATTATAATTTAAAAAATAATTATTAAAAATTCTAGTTGAGTAATGATGTTGTAATCACCTAGCAGAAAAAAAAAAGAAACATTTTTAATTACAAAAAATCAAGCAGATGATCAGTGTAAGATTGTGTTAATAATAAAGCAAGTAAACATACAATGAATATCTCAGTAATAAATTAAGAAGACGTCTTATTATTTTCCCGAGACTTATAAAGTTCATAGCGCATTTATCTTGTCGATCCAATCGTGATTTAATCTTCTGGCACATATAATATAATATAATATAATATATAAAAGCGAATAGAGTAAAGAGTAAAGAGTTTGGTGTGTATGATGTGTATGGTGTGTAAGTGTACAGCAACCTCTTTGCTGATGGTCGTTAATCTTTTTTACGGCGTATAAGTAACGTATATAATATAATATAATATAATATAATATAATATAATATAACAGAATAACGGAGTTGAAGCAAAGAAGCAGGCTGATGTTATTCTGCGTGGGTGACGTAGGAGGTGTCCCTCGCTAATAAATAATTTCTCGCGCACGGGCTGTTGAGATCTGCCGATGATAACCTGCTGAAATACGTTTCGTGTACTATTTTCTGACAGACATTCTTCTTTCTTCTTTCATCGTCTCTTTACGCGTACCCCCTCCCCTAGTAGTTCATCCTATATCCTGCGTCAGAGTCAGTCTCACCCAAAAGAATTAATGTCGTTTATTAAAATAAATATTATAATATACTTGATCCTTTTTCATCCCTTGTATTAAAATAAAACCCAAACGAGTTGAGGATTGAAAGCCCTTATACAAGTTGGCGCAAACATGGACGACATTAACCAACTCTTTAGATTATTCCCCAGCACAGAGAGTAAAAAATCCTCTGGGATGAGGAAAAAGAGAAAAGGAGAATAAGAGAATAAGAGAAAAAGAGAAAATGAGAAACTAAAGACTTGTACGTAACAACAATGAAGTAGTGGAAGTAATTTATAATAAACAACGGCGACAACAGCTCGGACAAGTAACTCGAACTTGGCCAGAGTTTGGAGACTGTATAGATTGTTGACTGTTGACTGGAGGATATAGAGGATAGGGGATAGAGGCTGGATGCATGCATACCATACCATGGACTCTCTGATGTGGATTGCATACGGCGAGATACTCGTTCATTTTATAATATAATACTGTCGTCACCAAACTCCAAAGTTTAAACTACTCTCAAGTTGTTTAACTGTAGTGTGGATGGTCTCGCTATACTCTTGAGTTACTGAAAATACTGTTTGTTGGGTGGTTGACTGGAGACCAAAGACTAAACACTGGGTGGGATGTAGTGCCAAAGAGGATAAGGGAAAGGAAATAAGGGTGCAATTAAAATGCCGCGTTAGCGCCACTCAACAACCGCCGGCCAACGATAAATAAAACCAAAGTGACAGCCGCGTGGTCCTCTCACGCAAATAAGTGTGCGAATAAGAATGGATTCAATTTATACTAACAAACACACACACACACACACACATTTATAGAGGTATCAAGCCATAAAAGGGAGAGAGAAAGAGGAAAAGAGGTGGCCCTTACCTCGACACCCTACTCTGTGCTGTAGCTGTGGCGCTTGCAATAAAAAGGTGGAGACGTACGTTGTCCGCCGCGTGGCCATGTTTTCTCATCCCCTACCTCTCCAATGCTACTCACATTCACTACCTCACAAGCTCACTAACTCACCAACAGCGCTAAACTTACTCCTTCTTGTATTTATATATATATATAAAATATTCTTTACCGGCCTTCATTTTGTTGTTCGTTAGCTCCTGTGTGGGCTTTTAACTATTTACCTATATTGATCCATTGTTTTTAAAAAACAGGTATCAGTATTTTTTTTGAATTATGGAGATAAAATAAAAGTTGTAATTATTTTTATTGTAAGAATAAAACAAAGGATTTTTAATGTTTTCATTTAAAATCCCTGCCGTCGATTTGATAAATTAACGAAAAAAAAAAAAATAAAAATATCCCCTCTAGTCATATAAAAACCATCAGATACAATAAGTTATCAGAGTGTATAATTGTATTAAATAATCGAATGGAAAAGAGATTAGAGTTATTATGGGCGGATGGGGGATGTCACCCTCGTCAAACCCAGAAACTAAAAGGCAGTGCTCTTCTTCACCAGTGGTCTTCTCTTCTCTACTCTTGACTGTTCTCTTCTTTCAGCTGAGCTAGAAACCGTGAGGGCGAAATATTTACGAGGCAATAATTTAACCGGCACTTAGCCGGCTATTAATTCCGGAAATTGCTGAGAAAGGAGGATATTAGAGTGTGTGCAGTGGTCATGCCCAGAGTAATTCATCAATCCATAACTTATTATAAAGATAAAGGGTGCATTTCTCTCATTTTTTTCATTTGTCCCACCACCACTACCACAATCTCTTACTTTTTGTTAGTTTATATGTACTCACTTTATTTAACCTGCTCGCTAAATATCTCATAACTTTAATTAAACTCTTTTAATCATGTAAAACCCAATAAACAATCATTGATAGTTGATTAATTTGAACTCTCTATATTTACAAACCACTTGTGCTCTGTTCAGCATCAAGATTAACATCGCTTTCAATCTGTAAAACTTAATATCAATATCTGCTTATTCTCTTCACTCTGTACTCTTGCATTCAATACAATTTACCCCCTACAGTTGTATTTATTTACTCAAAACTTTAATAGACATCAATTATTATATACCTATATCTGATAAATATATATTCACTAATTTAATTAAATAATTAAACATAATAGATAGAATGATAGAATTTATCGACATATCAACATTCGAGACGTTATAAAATTATTTGGTGAAAAGTTGAAGGGCTGTAACGAAGCCGGAAACAAAGTAATGGGCGTGGTGGTGGCGGTGGGACACGTCGATGCTGGTATGTCACTTTTTGAGGTATGGCGGCAATATACCGGTGACTTATGCGTGTTTATTATATATCTATATATCTATATTGCAAAAAGTGGAAAGAGTAAAGGGAGAAGAGACCAGACGATATCTCATATCGAGATAACCGGACATTGTCGATATGCGATGAATGAGCCCAGGCACGCTTGACTTTCAACCGACATATTTTATTTACACCCATCACACTCATCCATTTATATTTTTATATTTATATATATGATATTTTTCTCCTGTACTGGTACCTCACAATATTGTCCATGTTATTCGGTAAATTGTCCGGATGATAATATTGTCAGTCTTTTTTTTTTTTTTTTTTTTTTTTTTCCCCTCCAGTTTATTCTTGTTAAATGTAATTGCAAGCTCAAATAAATGGTTGTTAATTAACGTGAATATATGTTTCTCATTTTTTTTTTTTTTTTTTTTTTTTTTTTTTTCCCCACCAGTTTATTCTTGTTAAATGTAATTGCAAGCTCAAATAAATGGTTGTTAATTAACGTGAATATATGTTTCTCATTTTTTTTTTTTTTTTTTTACACGTGAGCAATTGGAATAAATATTTTTTTTTAGTTTACGAGTTGTTTGAATGAGGATGGGTTTTAAAAATTGCAACAGCAATTTAAACCATTTATATTGTTATTTTAAAATTTGATAAATTTTTATCATCAAGAAAAAGAAGCATGATAGAAAAAAAAATTTATAAAACAACTGAAGATGACATGATTGGTGTAAAAAAATGATGGGATGATAAAAGGAAAGGGTAGTGTCTCTCTCGATAGGATTGTTTTATCGATAAATCATCGAGTAGAGTTGTCAAAATCAGTCAACAGGATTCTCCTCCTACATATATTTTATTATTATTATTAAAGTGACAATGAAGGTGATGATCACTATGATCAGATATCTCAGACACTCAATTATAGTTATAGATATAATAAATTTCTAAAATAGTATATTGTGTATACCGTGTAGTTGATGGTCTACGGTGGGTCTCTATCGTTAGTGTCGTCTATAGATACACAACATGTCCAATCGTAAATCCCTTTAATTCGTTCTTTACAGTATAACTTTAATCCGAATTAAACTGCATTGGACGGACTATAAATTGGCGGCCCCCGATGCTCCAAGCATTAAAAGGAACGTGTGGTGTGTCCGCCACACCGCTTAGAACATATACGACCGCACATAGACGTATAACTATTACCATATACCGACTACCGACTACCGACTACCGACTACCAACTACCGTCGTTGCTGCTGATGCTAGAAAAACACTGGCCACTACCACCAATACAACCACTCTTTATTTTACCAAATTCTCCTCACTCTTATACTCACACTCACACACCTTATTAACTTAAATCCGCAAACCATACCATTGTGTAGAGAGTGTCTCTGGGCGAGTTAACCTACCGAATGTATCGCTCTTTTTCCTCAATTTCGGTCTCAATATTACTATTTAAACGAATTTTAACTGCATTTAATTGTTTTTATCCATCAAAGTAACCGCATTAAAAGAGCTCACCTTTAATTTAATTTAATAAATATTTTATTTACAATTATTGATATTACATGCGTTAGTATTATTTTTTTAAACTATTGACATCAGAAAATTTGGGTAAAAAAAAAAAAGAAGAAGGCGTAACCACCCCAAGAACTCGAGGTTAGAGGAGTAGTTGTTGTTGATGTTGATGTTGATGTTGTTGATGTTGGTGTTGGTGTTGTTGAAGTAGTTTTGGTTGTAACGAAGCTGAATTTTGACCGTCAAACAAGTAAACGCGTGGCGAGCGGTAACGGAGAATGGGCTTAATGAGAGGCACGTGTATGCACGTTTACAGCACACATTCAATGTCGAAAATTATCCAGCGTTTCTCTAACAAACCCAGAGAACCCAGAGAACTCAGAGTCTCGATTCTATCCAAGGGTGTTGTATTATCCGAGCCAACACGTATACATTCAACGATTCAAGGGTAGTAACATTTATAATGTACCATTCTACCATTCTGCCGTTCTATACGGTCTCAGTCTCCAGCAGACTGCTCATACTATCACTATCAACCTCGAGCCTCAAACTTCTAGCTTCTAGCTTCTAGCTTCTAGCTTCTCTCCCCTTTTTCCTTCTCCTTCACCAGGATCCACTTTAACGGCTCTGGCTTTGTGCGCTTTATGATCCGCGACATTATGATTATTCACGGGAAACTGTGTTTTATTGTTCCACTCATGCACACGGCTCGTATAGTTAAGTGTGTCAACACTCATTTTTTTTATTAACTCACTACAAGTGTCAACCCCAACACCCCAACTCTTTTATAGCTATACATATATATATGTACTTTCTTTATTTATGAAATTAACATTTTAAACTTTTTTAATTTAACGGTGAATTTACACAAGGGATTACAGAAAAAAAAAAAAAAAAAGAAGAAATAAAAAAAATTAGTAGTTGCTGTTTTGAAAAGAATAGACCAAAGGGCTGGATTTAAAGACTCTTTATTTGCTTGTTGTTTAGGATATTGGGTTTAGTGTTGGCTTTGCTGTTTGACGAGAAAGTATTTAAACAGAAGAGGATCCTGTATAATGTGTAGCATAATAATAATAATAGTAATATTGTAAGACGTTGGAAATAAGAAACGAGGTTGGATGAGTTGGATAGAGTGCAACAGCAAAGCTGTAAGTATTGTGTACACTGCTCAGTATAAGTAGTCTCGTGGTGCAGCTGAGCTTAGATTAGCCGGATTAGGCCGAGTTCACTCCTATCCGAATACCGAATACCTTACCTGTAGTTTCTGCTGTGAAAATACACCGGGATTAATCCAAGTGTGGAGGGAGAAACGGAAAAGAAAAAAGGGAGTAAGAAGTTTTGTTACAATATTTTTGGTGACATGTTGTGTTTATTTAAAAAAAAAAAATCCCCTGACCAAGTACAAAGTACACAGATGCTTGACAGTGAAAAAAGTGACCAAACGTTTTACTCTGCATGTTTTATTTAATAATCTGATGTAATTTCAGCTGGTTTAGTCAAACAGATGAAAATTTAGATTAGGATATGTTTTCTTTTTTGAGGGCTCACAAAATCACTGTCTATTATTCAGAAACACGTGTACTTTTTGTAAAAATGATGTTGACGATTTGGTTATTTAGATCGATACAATAACCGTAAAAAGTGCTGAATCATTTGGAGAAGCCCTAAATTTAAAATTTATTACAATGTGACAAAACTATTGATCGAAAAATGAAAGGTAGTGTTGGAAAATTCGGCTCTCATCTTATTTAGGTGCCCACACCTCATTTCATCTCTGTTAGTCAGTGAAGCATCCCTTTATATCCCAAGCAGGAGTGGAATCAGAGTTAGAATCAGAACCAGAATCAAAAGCAAAAGTATTCGTAGCTTGAGTCTTAAGTTGAAGAAGAGGAAGTAGAAGGAGGAAGGCAAAGGGAAAGAGGAAGGTTTCCTATTCGAACAGGGATGAAATGAAAGCCTCAATATCGGTGATTGCTACATAGTGGCAAGATGGTTGGCCCCGTTGAGTTGCCGAGCCGGAAGAGCGCTGGGATGTTGACTCTCTGCTCCGGAGCCTCCAACTTTTATGGAGATGCATCCTAATATATCCGGGTGGCTTGCTCGCGCTTGTGTTTGACGAGCGTACTTGGACCAAGTATATTATCTACGGAGAACTCGCTCGTTTCTCGTTTCTCGGTTCTAGGTTCTAGATTCTCAATCCATCTTTCTCATTTGTTCGGAATTCTCTATTCTCCGCTTTCATTTATATAGACACACACACACACACACACACACACACACACACACACACACACACACACACACACACACACACACACACACACACATTTATCTATCTATAGGTATAATAACAAGGTCGTCATCGTCGTCTACTCTATCTCTGAC
Organism: Cotesia congregata; assembly: GCA_905319865.3. NCBI lineage: Eukaryota > Metazoa > Arthropoda > Insecta > Hymenoptera > Braconidae > Cotesia > Cotesia congregata. Next base: position 174,938 of record CAJNRD030001118.1, on the reverse strand, counting down.
CGAGTAGACCCTTATTCTCCTTGACGGCTCCTTCACCTTCCTCAAGAATCACTCGAATCCGATTTTCCGGCGAGAATAGTGGCTAAAGAGGAATGAATTATGCGCCTGAGAGGAGTAGTCGTCTCGGTTTCGTTCTCGTTCTCGGTCTCAACTACTCTTATATACTCTTATACTCTTATATCTGTTATATACTGTGGCCAGATGAACTATACCGAGGACCAAGCACCAAGTACTCCACTACGAGGTAAAGGCTACATTTTCCAATTTTGCTGATAAGCTTCTTCACTTACAAACTTTACATTTCATCCATACATATAAACTTTAAGTTATTATAGAATCAATATTAATATAATTATTTTATATTCATCATATACCACAAGTTTATTTATTAACAAAATTAAAATAATAATAATGTTAAACACGGTAGTGAATGAGGTGAATGAAGTGAATATAAAGTAAAAAAAACGGTAGGTGGCCCGAGGAACCCAAGATGAATAAGAAAAGCTTGATTATCCGGTAGGGAGCAGATGATACGTCAGATAAAACGTCCTTATGGGCAGCTTAGCTCAGACACCGAGCTACCGTGCTGCGTGTAGACCACCCTCAATAATATCAACCATCACTTGTTGTTGTTCTATTCATCTTCATCTGCTTGATGGTGTATTTTTTGGCGTAAGATTTCACTGTAGATGATCTACAAGGAAAGAATAATCAAAAGTAAGTGAGAAGTCAATCTCTACTAACTAAACAAAGTAGTCGACCGAGGAAAGACCAATTTGAGATCCGTGATTCGTGATTTCAGTTACTCTCAACAAAATAAATACTTTACTGTGTGACAATGTACTGGATTAGATTAGATTTAGATTAAATTATCGAGTTTGAGTTGGGGTGGATCGATTGCCGAGGTTTAGGAAAGAAGAAAAGAATATATAGTTATCTGTATAAGTTGCCTGGAAGAATCGCCAAGAGAGAAAAGATTTGCTGGTGCTGTGGTAAGCTTAGTTGTTGATTTTTTTCGAGTTGTATTCAACGAACGGAGGTAACAATGAACGGTATCAAAGTGAGATCTTCTGGTTCTGGTTCTGGGGCCGAGGGATATCTCATAACTCATAACCCTTAGGAGAAACCGTATCACTACATCCCACCCCACCTTTTATTTCCTAAATCTTAAACGTGCTTGGCGTGGATTTGACGTTTCTGAGACTTGTGAGACGGTGTGTGTTACATTATCTCGACATTATGGGTAGTCTATTGAGTTTTGGAACTCTGTTATAACTTACAAGTCATAACCTAAAGCATAACAATGAAATAGATACCCAAATTCCAGATAAGGTTGTTTAATATTTTTATTTTTTTTAATTTTAATTTTGTGTGTGGTCATTGTTTTTTTTTTCTTTTTTTTTTATTGTATTCCGAGTATAAATAAAAGAACAAGTTTTATGGTGGAAAGTGGTATAAATAAATAGAGAGGATTGCGAGGAGTAAGAGGAGTAAGAGGAGTAAGAGGAGTAAGAGGAGTAAGAGGAGTTAGAGGAGAAGTGGGCGAGCAGTAAATCAACAGAGGTGAACTCAATACACATCAAAGACCCTAGGACAGACCTCTGAGGGCTGTAAACTGAGGAATACCAGGGCCAACAGTAGTTTACTCTACATAATAATAGTTTCACCGGGGTTCGACAACTCTACTACCAAGTGGGCAAGTGTATACGACTAGATCCTTGTCCATACATAATCATCCAAGTCTTTGTCTCACGAAATTGATTTATTATTCAAAGTGACGCGTGTTTAACAATCTGTTTCACCGCATCTCGACTAAGGCCATCGCCTTATACAATTATCCCTTGTAAATTACACCTTATCATCACTTATCATTATCGGCAATTAATCTAATAAATATCTTACTCTAATCAAAAATACAATTTATATTTATATACAATAAGAGATTCATTAATGAGATATACCTAACACTTCCGGTGGTGAATTATTGACCAGTGTGTTACAACAAGTTCACTGAGAGCAAAATTGTATATAGATTTTTTAGACAGTATAACCGGCGGACGAGTAGAGAAGTAAAATAAGCGCGGTACGTATATACCTATACAACTTATACAACCTATACAAGAAGAATAACTCGAGTCAGTACAATAGGGAGTGGTCTTGTGCATGATACCGTGGAAAAAAATAAACACCAGAGAAATCCGAGTCCCCGGGGCGAAAGATTTTCCGATACGCCCTAGGAGCTTGCACGACGCGACAGACGTCGCGCACGACTTCTGATCTTTATACATTTGTCCTTTTTTATTATCTTATTTTATCAATAACTTTGATGATAAAAACAACCTATACATCTTCTTTCATGTTAAGAATTTTTCATTAAACTTTTCAGAGCTCTAGATCAATTAAAAAATTAATCATAATCATAATCATAAAGAGAAAGATAGCTATAATATATCATTAAGATTATGGTTAGTTTGATATATATATATATATATAATTTTGAGGAAATGTGCAAGTAAAAAAGGAAATAATATAACTCGAGTAAAATAGAGTATAATATAAAGGATGGAAGAGAAGATAAAATTTATGCCCAGGAGGCCTCACCAGCCTGCTCAGCTCAGTTCAGTCCTGTGCCTGTGCCTGTGCCTGTGAGTTTGACTCTCGCGCCAGTGGCGCCAGTCCCCTTAACGTTTAGCTGTTGCAATAACTCGCATTGTATACATTTTACGTAGGAATCTAACCCGGCGGGCTTACGGGTCATAGGAGACACGGGAATACCAATGCTGCTGTTGCACATTTTGTTATTTATTTCAGTATAATATTTTTATTTTTTTATCTTATATACTACAGATATATAGATATATAAATGTGAATGTGCAACAGAGTATAGATAGTTTACATTTACTCTCTTCTCACTAGGCCTTATATCGCGTTATACCCTGGAGTCTGGAGATCGACGTGGAGCTTAAACATTAAACAGCGTATGCCAGATAGTTTAATCCAATGAACGGAGAAGCAACCTCTCTTGTTTGTTTCATTTTATTGTTATTATTATTATTATTATTTTTTTTTTTTTTTTTATTCTATTTCTTTGTTCTCGGTTGCCGACTAGGCTCCAGTTGTCGTCAGTAAACCGCGCAACTCTTTAACCTGCAACCCAACTCAGTACTATCTAATATATATTTTTTATTTTACTAATAAAGAATGCTCTGCTTATATATACGGTAAATTATTTTGTAATTTTATTTAAATAATAAATTTGTTAAAAGTTATTTAGATTGGTAATAGAGAGAGAGAGAGAGAGAGAGAGAGTAAAAAAGAAATAAAAAAAATAAAATGAAATAAATGGGGAGTTAAATCTAGTAGGACGCTAAGTAGCAATCCCACAGGATTCACTAACAATAACGCCCTTGGTATATTTTGACTTTTTGACAGATGGGTTAGCAGTAAGCCCTCTTGTGCGTACGTCTCTCTTTAAATCTTTTCTACTCAATTCTGTACTACCTAGACCAAAAGCAATGTACGGGCCCCAGCTAATCTACAGCTTTAATACATTATATTTATAATAATAATAATAATAAATGAAACCTGAATTGGAATCCCGTGGTGAGTTTACACAAAACGGAAGCGTTTCTCATTTTTATCCAGGTAGGATTTAGTCCTCTGTTCCTCAGAGATTCTTTTAGAATCTGGGTTTCAATCAAAAGATGGTTAAATAACTCACGGGCGTTTATATAACATTTGTATTTAGATTTGTTGGAGCTGAAGCTAAAACTGGACGAGTATAGAGATGAAGATGAAGAAGAGATGGCGGGTATATAGAAGTAATTGCCTGGTGGGGTTTCTTCGGTCTTATGACACCAGCGGGGGGTGCCCTGTAAGACACGCTGTGAATAAGCTGTTGTCATTTTTCCTGGACAATGGAGGACGTCTGTGGAAATAAAAGTGTCACTAAGTGTTTTCTAAACACCCTGATATTATTACAAGTCTGATTCCTTTCTACATCTATCTATATATCATATTTATATGTATATCCTCATTTATTTACCTGTAGTACTGTAAATATATGTTTAGATATATGAATAATGTCATCTATAGATCGTATCGCTGACTTACTGGGATACACACGCATATATAACAGTATAACGATCAAGGTGACATATTGGGTGGTCCAATTTTTCATTTTTTCATTTTATTAATTAGCTTGATTTTTGCTTGTTTATTATAAGTTTACGGTCAAACATTTATACTTTTAAATTTTCGGAAAAATAAATTTTTAAATTAATTTTTAGCATCAGTAATTAATTAATTAACCATAAAAAGCTACCTGAAATGAAGAGAGCCCACCCAAAACCGAAAACCGAAAACCGAAAACCTAAAACCCAGGTTATTAAATAAAACCTTGCAGTATATAATTAAGGTCTAGTAAAAAAAAATAAAATATATAGGTGTGTTTAACGAGGATGTTGTTTATCCAACAATTGGCCAGTTAAATAAGATTTATAGAAAGTAGTAAATACGTGAGAGTCATTAAAGTTGAATTTAGTTCTCCGTGAGAACTGTATAGTAAGAACTGGCAAGAACTGTAAGAACTGTAAAGCAACAGGGAACTATATATAATAATACCTCGAAAGCTTACTCTCCGATGATAATGTCTATACACCCATATCTATTGATAACCTTTTTGTCCCGCGACACACAATTACACCAGTCATCAGACACAATGGACCAACAAAAAGGTACAACAAAGATTGTTATATGGATATATGTATATACATTTCTGGCCTCAAATACATAAATAAAATATAAAATATAAATAAATACCAAAATGAGTATAGAAAAGAATAGAAGAGATGAAAAAAAAAAAAAAAAAAAAAAAAGACATGACAGATCACAGATCACAGATCACAGATCACGAATCACGAATCACGAATCACGGGTGACATTATAGATATAACAGAGTGTCCTTGGATCGTTCAACGACGATAATGACTCTTTTGCCGTGTTATTGTAGCAGTCAAACAAGAACGAAAATCTCTCGCTGTATCATTCTTTCTTTCTTTCTCTATACTATACAGATATAAAACATCCTTGATGTCTTAAAGAAGCTGACCACCCTGAGTGTCGTGATTTATTGGATCTCGCGACTGAAAGAGACGATTCTTTGAGCATTGAAATATTTGTGTTCTTCCACAGTCGATCTGTGTTGTTTGTATACCAACATATATATATATATATATATATATATATATAAATATATAAAATATAGATATAAATGTAGACGAAAGTATGAAAAGAAGATTTGAATTTCCTTTAGCAAAATATATTTATGTCTATATGTATTATTGAATATATAAGAGGTGGCCACTACCACACGCCGCGTTGTAATGTGAGCCTTTTGCTGTAATGTATAATGGAGCAAACCAATGGAAAAAGTGAAATGTCATGTGAATGAAACGTATATGAAGACAATAATCCGGGCAGCGGACGAGCGGACACAGCGAGAGATCCGTCTGTGTATGGATTTATACTGAAGAGAATGCCCCCAAGCTCAGAGCATCTGACCCCCGTAAGAGCATAAGATGGTAAGAGCACAACACCCAATACAAGACCAAGAGCAAGACCACCTGCTTACTCTTTATATTCTTATTATATTATTATACTACATTCATCTTTAACATCTATTTTATTTTTATTTCTTACAGCTGATCATGATGTCTTACTATAACAATATTTGATAATATTTGGTCCAGGCCACAGCAGATGACAATTCCCGTTTAATTGATCGTTGATCATCGATAATGCAGGTTTGTCTGCCGCTGAGTTGCTCGGAAATAGACTAGGCGATAACCGAGAAGAGAAATGAAAGCGGGAATCAAGCCAAAATCGGGAAAAAAGGAACATTGAAAACAAAGAAAGAGCCTCAGAGATGAGCATTTTGATATAGAGAGGATATAAAGGGTAAAGGGCGAGGGATCAAAACGGACGAAACAGTTCGGATGAATGCGCAGATGCGGGTGCAACAGCTTGCGTAACGCGGTGCTCTGCACTAGCGTGTCAGCGAGAACCGAGAACCGAGAACCGAGAACCGAGAACCGAAAACGAAAAGGTATATGGTATGAGTACGAGTATCAACAGTTCTATATATCCATTCCATATTGCCTCCTGTCAATCACAACGGCCACTCATCTGTCCACACCTCGTTGCACCCTGTCCGTCTCTTTGTCTCCATTTTATTTCTCATTCAATCTACTACTATTTTTTTTTTTTCAAATATTTTTTTTTTTTGTTTTGTAAAAATTCATTATTATACTAATTTATACAGATATATTTTTTTTAAATAAATAAACTGACTAAAAATCTAAAGATGAACAAGAATAATAAATAAATAAATAAATAAATAAATAAATCAAGATGGAATAAATCGGTGGTTGAACGGTATGAGATTTATTCGGAAACTATTTTGGAGGAATCGGGCTGGGAGAAAATAAGGGTGTGCATGAAAATGTGAATTCCTTGGCTCCTTACTCCTCACTCCTCACTCACGTCTGCTTGCTAACTACTACTACCTATCTATATTTATCGATAAACTCTCTGAACCCTCAGCCCTCAACCCTCTTTTCTCTCCTACCTTGGTATCCTTCCAATTCACCAACAACTCGTGGGTTATTCTCAATAGCGAAAATACTCGAACGTATAATATATTACGGTTGAAAATGTACAGAGCTCGTCCTTGTGTGCATCCACATGTCTTCTTTATCCGTGTATTGTATCTCTGCTTATATATATATATAAATAAATAAATATATCTGTATATGTATATGGCTCCTTGGTCGTTGGGTGTGAGCGCCCGAGGGAGCCAGCCGTAAACCTGCCAGCGCAAAGTATTGCATAAATAAGTGTGGTGGCGAAATATTCATGGCCGTGCAAGTGAACCTCCAAGCGACTCCTCCTCCAATTCCCAACCCCTAAGAGTACTGCTCCACCAGAGTACTGTACAGAGACCAAAAAGGTATAGCTATATAGCCACCTGACAGGGGTGGGTTAAGAAGTAAGAGGTTAAAGGGAGAGGACAGATTCCTTGGATCCTCCGATCCTCCGATCCTCCGTATCTTTCTTCTCTTATCCGCCTCCTATATCTTATACAAGATAGCTGTTCTGCTCCTTTAAGCTGTTCGCCACAACCGTCGTAAGGATAAGCCCAGAAAGAGGGTGGCTCGATACCAATTCAGGTACTCAGATCTTCTTCTACCCCTTTCCCCAGCAGTAGTTTTAAATGGTTCTATTCCTTACAAATGCTTTTCAACATTTTCCAACTATTCATACTCAATCCTAATATATAATTTATATCTATCTATTAGATAAATTTAAGAATTTCTCAGAGCAAATAATGATAATAATAATAATAATAATAATAATAATAATAATAATAATAATTAATTTTTCCGTGTGATAAATCGTTGTGTTTTAATTTTTTAATTTTTTTATCTTTGCATGCATATACAGCGATGAGACAATAACGATGAAAAGGTAGTAAGCGGTTCTATAAAAGGTGAATGTAAGTCAGAAAAGAGTAGGACAAAAAGTGTGGTTACAAAAGAAAAAATGGAGGCGCAAGAAGACGCAAGAAAGCACAAGAAGGCTGGTAAAGAGCTAAAGAGGAAAAGAGACGAAGGAACCAGGCGGAAGAATAAAATAAGAATAAGAGGAGCCTGAAGATGCTGGATGGTGATTAATCTTGCGGTCTTTCACGTCGCGATGAGGCGCACGGAGGCGCGTTATTGATGGTGACTTCTTTGAAATGCTCCTACTCGCCTAGCTCAGCAGACACTTTGCACGGTCTTCCTCAACTCCCCAACTGCTCCTCAACTGTTCAACTGTTCAACTGTTCAACTGCTCAACAGCTCAACAGCTCAACTGGGTTGTCGCTAGTCGTCTTTATCGCCATTTCTGGCTCAATTTTCGTCTCATCCCCAGCTTCCTTTCTTCCTCTTATTTCTCTTATTTCTTTAACCTCTTTGTCATGAATTCCACGCAGAGACATTCATAATCCCTTTGGCACTCTGATTTCCGCAGTTATAGAATACCTAACCGATATTCATATTATATATTGTCATCGTAAATATATAAATATATATTTAACAATGTGGTGTAGATGATGATGGTGGTTAAGTAAAAGCCAGATGTATTTTTCTATCGACTTGCTCGTTAGGCTCGTCAACAACGCGTCATTTCTCTTCATCCACAGCTGTATAAGCCAAGAAAAACTACTATAAAGTATAAAAGAGAAGAAAAGCGATTTTGTTGCAAGGGATGAAGAAGATAGGAGATAGGACAGACACCAGATGAGAAAAGAGAAAAGAGGAAAGAGGAGATTGTGTTAGGTAAAAGTTACGCGCTTTTTCTACAAAGATACCATTAATATCCGTTGTTGCGACGCCTCCTTGCAATTTGTCAACATCTGATATTTAATTTTGCGACCCCTTTTGTGAGCCAAGCCATTCGCCCTCGCCCACTGCTCACTGCTCACTGTTCACTGCTCACAAGTCTATAAACTCAACTTCCTGAGATTGGAGAGCGACATCAACCTAACAGACTCTAAAGCTCTGCTAGCTTGATAATGATCATCCTCATCAGATAACTTAATAGTTTCATTAATCGATCGATTTTATCACACTTGTCTAGCTTTAATCAACTTTTGACCTTAATTAACAGATTTATATATTATATATTATATATTATATATTATATATTACAAGTATCAATCAAGGTAATTATTGGTAATTGAATTGGTTATTTTGATTTAACCAAAAATAGTTTGTAATTTTAATGAATTTAATGAATAAATTTGATATGATTGCCATGGATATATTAAGTTTAGATGTGTTGGATGATTGGCTGATTGTCTGGGGCATTTATTTAATCGATTAATTAACCAAATGGTCTAGTTAATAAGAGCATCATTGGACAAGACAGTACGTGATAAGAATGAGGGGATGGATAGATAGATATATTTGTATATAAGAGAGAAGAGATGGTGTATGTAAGAGAAATAAGGAGATAGAGGCCACAGGAGAGCCGTTGTTAATCATCGAGATGTTGCCAGAGATGGGAGATGCTGGCGTTACGTGTGGCATATAGGTAAGTACGAACCACTGGGATAACCACTAGCCGCTATAGCCACTATAGCCACTACAGCCAAGCCAGCCAGCAACTCCGTGACTACAATATACGTGGTGAAGAGTAGGATCAGGAGCTGGAGTAGAAGATGGAGATGGAAGGTTATAGTGCGTTAGATGGTCAGTAATACGAGGGAAACGGAAGTGACCGCACTGCCGAGAAGAGAACCCACTATCCACTATCCAGAGTATCACAGTATACATTGTAAGGGTGAGGGTTAGATCCCGTGGGGTCTTTCACAATGAATACTCTCACCTATGCCTGTCATCCGTCTTACCCAGACGTACACGTCATACCATATAACACCCATAACATAATGTAAATAAATATATCTCTATATAAATATTTTTTATTTTTATTTTATAATTTCTTTGATAAATTATCTTTTATTAATTTAAAATAAATTTTTATTTAAATGTATAGTCGGCTATTTATTTTATCGGGAGTGTTTTCTTACCCCTGAGGGAACGCTCGTAAGCTAAACACTTGTCGCCAAAGATTCACGACTCCTTTCTAGAGGACATTAATTTTATTGCCAGTTTGCCTCTGAATAATTAAATACATTTATTTTAATTAATATTCGCTAATTTATAATTTTTTTTAATTAAAAAAAATTATTTCTCACGGATAAAGTTTAAACTTTTGACTAAATTTTATTTTTTATTCTTAAAAAAACTTTGAATACTAGAGAAAAAAAGAAACGAGGACATTAATAACGATTATAACCACAAGTTTATTGAACAATAATCTGTTGGATAAAAAACAAGATTGGTGACGTAGCCGATATGAGCTTAAAAACATATATATTTAATCCGGGAGCAGCTTCGGAAGCAGAATATAACCAGCAGCAGCAGCAGCAGCAGCAGCAGCAGCAGCAGCAGCAGCAGCAGCAGGCATCACAGAGTTACAAAGTCACCGAGTCACCGAGACTCAATCTTATTTATGGGTACATTAATCCTTAAATAGTATCTAATGTCACATCACGGCTTATAGAATAAATAATAACAATAACTATAAATAATAGGGGAAGTGTAGGTATTATATCTGCGCAATACCTTTTTTTTTTTTTTTCTTTTCTTTTTTCTTTTTTATTAAACACATTATCTCGGCGTCAGTGCATACAAACATTTCCATTGTCATATAGGTTATTCATACTTGTGTTTTCGTGAACGGTTGACCTGGCCAACCGTATCCACGTACAAACGACGGTGTCGAGTTACCGGATGGTACACCGCGGGGCGTCTTGACTTATATATCCACTATCTTCTGATACATTCATATATAATATAATAAATAGATTTAATTCATACACGCGAGAATTAGATTTACAATCATCTCTCTATGTGTTAATCTAATTTATTAAATAATGTGTTTTATTGAAATATTAAAAACAATGGGTATTATTTAAATTTAAATAAAATAAAATACTAATGAAACAAACCACAGAATAATCTGGTTATTATCTGAAGGTAAGTACATACTCTGTGGTGTCACTAGCAAGAGACATATATTTAACAACAAACGTGCGAACGAACCACCCAGCCGGATCTAATGAATAGCCCAGCTTCCCCTATTTTATCCGTGTACTCTTCCCGTGAAAAATTATAGTGTTGTGCCTTAAGCCCCAGCAACAAACTAGTCACACTCATATCCACGTAAAACATTTTATTTTAGCTATACATCAATACAAAGTAGTATAAAGAATAATTATAATAATAAAGATTTGTATAGAGTTGCAATAAAAGCTAAAAGAGCGCACCACCAGCGTGTAATGGCGTCCCGTCGAGCTACCAGCTGTTCTCGCACAATCTTCATCCACCCAACAACAATATTGTCATCCTATACAGCACTTAGATACCGTTATTAACGAATAATACGCCATTCGACAGGTAAATTTGTGCCTTACAATCCTTATAAAGATGTCAAATATTCATAAAAAAAAAAAAAAACGTATAGTATTAATTATTTCTTTTTTTACTATTATTGTTATTATTATTATTATTATTATTATTATTACTATATTGGCTTGTGCCTTTTTTTGACTCGACAACTTTTTTCGACACGTACGTTGTATATCAAAATTATCGGGAATGAATTGGCAAAATAAATCTAAAAGTATACAGAGTCTTACAAACCCGAGTAGTCAGTCAGTCAGTCAGTAATTTAATTAAATTAAAAATGATTAAGAGCAAAAGACAAAAGAATAGTTTAGCGGTTAAATAATGTATTTGAATACTGTGTAATCAAATAAAGGGGAGCGATGTTAGCAAATGAAGCGAGTCAGCTAGAAATCCGGAATCCGCCCGTTTCTTGTCGTAGACACACCCCTGCCGTAACGGACTCAAACACTGTTAGATACGTATACTTGCTTTTTGTACCACCACCTTCACATACTAACTCTAAAACTCACTTCATCCTTTTCATCCCTTTTATTTTAGTCATTTATTTTTTTCATCCCCTACTGAACAGCAGACCTTCTGTTTCAATTCAATTCATATATAATATATATCGATGCCTATTCTTTGAGGTTAGAGTTGTTTCTGAGAGGAATTCACAAGTAGACATACATATAACTATATAACCATATAACCATATAACCATATAACCATTCAACCATTCAACCATTCAGATTGTATAATATACACATTTTGTTAAACTCACTTTTTCGACAACAAAATTTACCACTTTCAAATTCGTCAACATTGTTGTTATATACAAGACTTTATTGTCATTAAAGGAATATTACAATATTTTCAATTAGAACAAAGGGCATTTCTTGGTGGGATTCATTTTAGATCCTAAAGGACAGCTGAATGCTTTTGAAAACTCTGGAATGTTTGAAAGTGATGTAATCACTAGTTTCTTTCGGGAATCTACCGGTATACCATAGAGATTGTCCCACCATTTTGGTGAGCAATACAAATTCCTGAAGGATAACCAGAAAGCTTGATCAGATGAATACAGTCCAGCTAAATCTGGTTCTTGTTTATCTTCAATGAATTCTCGATAAGCTGAGTAAGCAAGTTCAAGACCTCTTTGATGGCCAATTCGATCCTTCAAAATGCCCTGGTGAAAATTAAAAATAATAATTTTACATAAACTATTTTCAATAATAATTACTTAAATCTTACCTCATTTACATTTTCTCCAAAAATAGTGTACTGCTCGGTTAAACACTGCTCAGTTGTGTAAGCTCTTTGCCCGTAATTATTAATTGACATCATATCAATCAAATATTCAAATTTTAGACCAATAAGTACTCCAAAAACAGCGTAATTTGTGTAATTATAGCAATCAGAACTGATGAAAAATCCTTCAAGAAATCCCGATGGTATTTCTGCAGAAAAAGTGATCAATCATAAGATCAAGTTATATCACAAATCTGATTAATATTAATTATATAATTACCAATAATATTTTCAAGTGGATAACTGTATATAAGGTACAGTTTTTATCACTGTATCTAAGACTGTAGAAGCAAAAATATCTTCCCAATCATATGAATCCGAAGGTTTTCTTACTAAAGAATACTCTTTATTCTTTTTAAATCGAAAAATATTCAAATAATTAACGAGGAAATTATCTGGAGTTATTTCAAGTCCTTTAAAATATTTTTCCAAGTTATTGTCATCCATCATTTCATCTGGATTACCAAAAACTACTTTAACAGTTTTTATTTTTTTGATATGTTCGCTATTGGCCTTTGAGCTGTTCAAAGTATCGATAAATTTGTTTTTAATATTTGAAAAAATAATATTTTCATGATTTTTAACTTTTTGGTCTACAGGATAAGTACGTCCGTAAAAAGCTTTTATAACGTCTGATAACATATTTGTAATCATTTGTTGACAGTTTTGGAACCCACTGAGACTCTGATTTGTTAAAGCGTAGTAGGTTTGACCAAATTTATAAAGCGTTACAGAATTAACAATAGGGGCGGAATATTCGATTATTTTCCAAATAGCGTAATTTGCTTGGACTTTTTTCGAGGTTTCATTCATCAATTTTTCAAATTTGGTAATGAAATTTTTGTTTTGTAGGTAAATTAATTCTTTTGGAGAAACATAAGGATGGAGTTTCCATTCGAAAAGCCGAGTCCAGTTTATACTTGGCCATGTTCGGTTCATTTCTTCAAGTGAAATCATACTACTGGTTTTGTTAGCTGGCAGAGGACTGTTTTTCTTTGCATCCATGAGTTTTAATTCAAATTCTAAAACATCCACCAAATCTACCACTGCATCTTCTTTTGCATTGAAAAATTTAGCAATATTAACCATGTAGTTTTGATAAGCAGTCTTTGTAAGATTATGTTGAGACACTGAAGTGCTCTTCAATAAAAGTCCGATTGGTAAGCTCAACTATTTCAAAATGAAATCATCAATTTTATTAATCCAAAAAAAAAAAAACTATATGGTAATCTCTGAGCTTGAAACTTAACTTACCGTAGGTGCTGATCCTTTCTTTACGTCAAAACTTGTAAAAATGTTCACCATGTTGTATCCAATTTCATTAGCTTTATTGAGAAATTCAATCCAATCGAAATTAGTTTCATTCCATTTATCCCCTTAAACAACAGGCCATCCACCTAATTTTAAAATCACGCTTTTCAAATAATCCAATTTGTCTTCTTTGATGCCAACAACTAAAAAAATTCCATTGTATAATACATATTTGAAATATATTAGGTTCGATTATATCTAATATATTGTAATATAATATGAGTAATTACTTGAATAATTATTATTTTTATTTAAATTTTTACAAGAATCCTCGAAATATCGGATGAAATTGAGCGGCTTGAGAGAATTCGATGAATTTGAAGACATTATTAAGTTGTTTAATTTCAATAACATGTTTGACGCATGGGCCATATGATTTGTTGTTTTTGGGACATTAGGTATATTGTCGAAATTACCACATGCGTATTCGTAAAAATTGTCACATGGTTTGACTTTGATGTTCATATTTTTCAACAAATTCACATCTATAAATATTTTACAATAATTAACAAGTTACCTTAGTGGGTTATAAATAAATTCAAAAATACCTACTGTACTTTATGTTGTTTATAAAACAGTCCCGTGTTTTACAGCAATACGTTTCTATAAATTCAAATGACATTAATATATCAGATAATTTAAAAAAATAAATTATTCTATATACCTGAACAGTCAGTTTGATTGGACACATTTTTAGCTGCTGCAAAAATGAAAAAGAATACTACAAACCAAATTGATCTAAAAATCTCCTTAAAATAATTATTAATCATTTTAACAATGATATAGCACTTGATAAATTTTGAGACTACTTCGATACACTATAAAAAAAAAAAAAAAAAAAAAAAAAAAAACAATCGGTATACTGATTAAGTGAGACACTAATGACATTATTTTTTCTTTATTCGTTAAAAGTAAATTTTTATCAATACAGATAACAGTTTCAAGTATGACGAAAAATGAATTAAAGTATATCTATTAGAGACATAAATAGTTGAAAAGCACTTAATTTATAGCTTACAGCTAAATGGAATATTTTTTTTTATCTTTTCAATATTTCAACACATTAATTGATTTTTAGGTAATTAATATCTATTCAAATAAGATGCATTTGTTAACAGGATTCATGTTAGATCCCAAAGAACAATTGAAATCTCTAGAAAAGTCTGGGCTGTTCATGGCTGCTCCAATTATACGTTTGTCATAAGGAGCATGTGTATCGTTCATTATTGGATACAAATCACGGAAAAATAATTTAGAAGCACACCATGTATTTGCAAAGGACAATCAAAACAGTTGATTTGAATTGTATGGTAACGTTGGAAAAGTTATCTCTGCAGCATGGTTTTTCTTCCAATTTTGATAAGCCAAATAGGCTAATGGAATCCCAATATTGTCAGCTGAATTCTCCAAAAATAGTAAAGTACCGTTAAGCTGAATAAAAATTATTAAATGAATAATTTTTGATAAAATAGTGAATAACACGTAAGATAATGGTAATAATTACCGTTTGGTTAGTCCCTTCTATTAAAAAACTTCCGTACTGATCAATCAAACAGGTTTTAGTAGTGTTAAATTTTTGATTAGATGTAAAACTCCATCCGTTTTCTATCGTCCTGTTATTGGTAAACATTCTATGAATGTTATAAATAGCATGACTTATTTCGTGACTTAAAAGGAATCCGATTATAGCATAATTAACGTAATGTGGACGATTTGGGTTAAAAATAATTTTTTCCATTACTAAAGGACCTAAAACTTATAATTTAGTTTAGTTAATTTAAACTGTTTACTTAAAGTATTATTTACTTAAAGTATGATGATCTAATGAGTAGGCAGCACTATTTGAAAATGAATTAAATATTCTTAATGTAGCAATTAAATCAACAGATTCTTCGGGCGTCGTTCTATGGCGTCGTTCCATAATTTATCAACACCAAAATTAGCAATACTTATTAAAAGATTTCCAATAAAATTATCCTGAGTTATAATAAGTTCTCGATAATACTCTATCAATTTTTGATCATCCATCAGTTCATCAGGATATCCAACAATTATTCTAAAAGAATTAATCCCTTTAATTAATTGATCTCTGGTTTTAGTATCTAACCATTCTGTTTTGTTGAAAATATCCAACAATGTATTTTTCAAATCCAAAGCAATCTGATGTACTCTGCTTCTGATTTTCTGGTCCATTGGATTATTGCGAAGGTAAATTGCATACACCAGATCTGGTAATTGCGTTTGAATATTATTAAAACAATTGTGACCTTGATGAATGTAACTTGGATCATTTATTTTTTTATACGTTAGTTCGAGTTTTGATAGATTGATGGAAGGAACGAATGGAGCCCAATACTCGACAGTTTTCTACATTGCATAATTAGCTTGCACTCTTTTCGGAGTTTCTTTCAGCAATTGTAGTAAATTTCTTAAATAATCAAGATTTTTTATCGTAACAATCGATTGATTAGTGAAATAAGTATGCGTGATGGTTGATCCGTTGAATAATTTAAGCCAATTTACGGTCGGCCATTCTTCAGTCATTTCCTTTACGGTCATGTCACGGTGATCAGAACTGTTATTTTCAATTATTAGATTTATCAGTTTTTATCAACTAATTTGTTTTTTGTATCAATAATAACTTGATTAGCTTTATCTAAAGCATCTTTGTCCAGTGGATAATAAATAATAATAATGATGTAAGTAAAAAGAGAGAAGAATATTTGGCATAGCAGTTTTAAGAGATGTATAACAATCAGAATTAGATTCTGTGATTGAAACATTTAAGGATTTGTAAAAATTATTTCGGATATCGAGTAGAGTTTTTGATCCAGTAATTGGAATTAATAATTCAATAGCTTTCCAAACTGCAAAATTAGCGAGCACTCTTTTAGGAGTCTTTTTTACTAGTGTTTCGAGGTTTGTTATGTAATCTGGGTTACTGATTAATATTATCAAATCGTTTGTGAGAGGGAATTGCCATTGGGGAAAATATTTCAATAATTTTGTCCAATTTATACTCGGCCATTATTAGGGTTGCTAGTATTTAATGATACATTGATATTTATGCTTGAAAAGATAAGTTCCATCTCAAAATCCACTGATTCTTTTAATTCTTCAGCCTGATGTTCGCTGGCTCCTAAAAATTTAGCGACTTCTGCTACATAGTTACGGTAAATATCAACCTGAGACCACAATTGGGAATTTTGTCCACTGCTATTGTAGAATATCATGTTAAATTCCAATTTTGGGGGTTTTATCTTTACAAAGAAATAAGAAATTATTAAATCATCAAATTATTCGAAAATAATTCGATTGTCTACATTTTTGTAAATACTTACATATTTTAACCAATAGTAGTTTTGGTATTTCATATCGAAATACATAAAAAAGGGAGATACTGAGACACCATTGTTAAGAATTTTTTGATTAAATTCATCCCACTTAAAATCAGTGTCTATCCACTCAGATCCTTTGAGAACAGGCCATCCACCGAATTTTTAATAAATCACTTCGTTTAATAAATAGTCTACTCTCTTCTTTTCGATACTTAAATTTGGCAAGATGTCATGTAGTTTTTCAAGTAATTAAACAGTTTGAAAGGAGACGGCCAATTAATTATTCCCCAGAATTGTATTTTGGATGGATAGACGTCGCAAATTCATCGAGTTCTGATTGTCAAATGACCGGTTGAAATAATCAAAGAAACTCGAGTCATAGTTACCACATGCAAACTCGTAAAAATTATCACATGGATCGACATTCGAGTTCATGTTTTTCAGAATCATTATAATTCTGTAATAAATAATAGTAATGTTGAGTAAAAAATATAAATAATAAAAGATGTAAATGTTCCTACCGTATTCCAAATTGTCTATTTTACAGTCATGAGTCGTACAATTGAAATTATTTTTTGCGATAGCGATTGGAAGAAATATACCAAGCCAAATAAACCATCTCTTCCTTTTGTTAAATTTTATTGATTATATACTTGTAAAAATATTAAAATTTTAATCTTTTTTTATTTATTATAAATATTTACATTTTTATAAAATTAATAACAGCTCGTCAAAAAAAAAAAAAAGTAGCTACTGTATTACACTAGGAACAAACAATAATGATTTTATTTTTAACGACGACATTATTATCACCAGAAACAGTTGATAATGCACTCGTCTCTAATGTCTTGATAAAAATGACTATATTTTTAGATTATATCAACCTAAAGCATGAAAGATATAAATTTTTAATGTTAGAATGATGATAACTTGAAAAAATAAAATATTAAAAAAATTGAAAGCATCGGCATCGGAGCGAGAATAAAACAATGGGAGTAAAAGATTAAAAGGAGGAGGACACTGTGAAGGATGAGAATGAGAATGAGGAAAAGGCGAAA
The DNA here is from genome assembly GCA_905319865.3 of Cotesia congregata. Taxonomy (NCBI): domain Eukaryota; kingdom Metazoa; phylum Arthropoda; class Insecta; order Hymenoptera; family Braconidae; genus Cotesia; species Cotesia congregata. The sequence goes on along the minus strand of CAJNRD030001118.1, from coordinate 156,866 downwards.
AGGATAGATAGAGAAAGAGGGGAGTAAATTGAAGGTCCAATCCACTCACCGGTCGTCTGGTTGACAAATGTCCAGCGCATCCCTTGGGCATCCGCTCTTGGTGTCGACCATCATCATCCCTCGGCAGCTTCGAGTCTTCCAACCGTCTACTTAGCCCTTGCTCGCTCCCATACTCACATAACAGCCAGTCACCAGTCACCAGTCACCAGTCACCAATGTAATCCTGTGTGGAGGTATTCTAGCAACACCTATATGTCCACCACCACCACCACCACCACTATCACCACTCACCACTCTTCTGTTTCTTCTTATTCTCATCTCTTTTCTCTTTTCTCTTCACAACCATCACCAACTTCCAGGACCACCAGCTATTAAATTACCCAGTGACTGATGTCACTAACCTCTTTGCTACATTCTCCACCACCGAGTTCTTTATCTAAATTTATTTTTCATTCTCTCGATACCCATTTTTATCTATTCACTCTTTAACTTTACTTATACAGACAGATCTTTTTTTTTTTTTTTTTAATAAAACTTAAGAATTTTCGTAAAAATAAAATTAATTGTTTTGATTAATTCTATGAAAGGACTCGTCGCTCATTAATCAATCATATACGGCGGCATAGCGTACGAAGAACATCAATAGAATGGATTTTAATTATATAATATGAAACAATAATTAAGGTAATTGATAGTCTGATAATAAAGTGGAGGATTAATGACTGGAATGAAAGGCGTTGAAGAAATGTCACCCCGGCCGGAATAGAAATTAGTTTCCTCGGGAATAAAATCAGCGTGCTCTCCTCCAATGTGTTGTGTCAGACGAGGAGTTTATATTTGTGAATATATATATAAAGCGTATAATATTGAAGTGCATCTGTGGCCCTATAAAGGGTGCGTAGACCTAGAAAACAACCCCTGGAAACTAATTCTCATTCCGAAAGTTTATTGCGTGGCAATTTGCTTATTAATTTCCCGTTAGCCTAGGCTCCATATCTATTAATTAATATTTCTCGGTCGACAGATGCAGCCCACGTCCTATCACTTTTCACTCGATACATATATATTTACATACTCGTTTAATAAATTAAACACTCTCCCTTTCCCCTTATCCTTTTATGGTTTTATGTTTTTCCATTTAAAAATGCTTTCAGACTAAAGTTTCAGACTAAAGAGCGAATCGTATACAAAGCGACAATTGAATAAGACAAGACGAATTCCACGGAATAGAAATAGGAAGCTCTTGCTCTTGCTCTCACTCTGTATCTGCCAGGGTGTAACAATGTAGACCCGATGAGACACGAAGGCAGCCTATCTCTACAAGTTACTGCAGTAAAACTTTCAAAAGATGTAACTACTTGCACACTGAGACTTTCCAGTAAAAGCAAAACCAGAAGCAGAAGGAGAAACAGACTTTCCTGGTTAACTTGTGTGCTAGCTTCTCTTTTATTTACATAAATGGAAATACGCGTTATTCCTTGTGGATTCCTTATTCCCCAAGTTTATAACTTTAATTCAAACATTTAGCTTTAGAATATTTAATATTTTGTCGCATGTCGCATAATACTCCTAATTATGTTAATCAATAAATTAAATAATGAAAAAATTCAAGATATATAAAATCTAACTCTGAGTTAAAGTCTAATTATCTGATTCTAAAATAAATTTCCAAACTTGAGGACGATTTGAATTATTTATTGAGATTTAATTGTTAATTCTGCAAAACTTATTTTATAAAATAAGATATTAAATAATAAATGTAGATAAATTTATAATTAACTTGTGCCCATCAGAAATAAAAAAAAAAAATGGTCTATATTTATATAAAGCTTAAACCGGAGAAACTGGACCGTCGCGGGAATAATCAACATCTTTATTGTGATTTCTGCCAATAACTCTATTATGGTCGTTATTATTTATAATAATAATAATAATAATAATAATTATAATTATAAATATATCCGACGGGTTATAAATTATTACCGGTAGTTTAATATAGATGATAAGATATATATTAAATCCAGACGAGGTAATTTAGTCGGTATCAAAATAGTCAGGGGTATTGTCTGAGATCGGAATTCAATTAGCGTCTTGAAGCAGCAACCAAACACAGGATGTCTGAGTCAATAAAATTAATCACCACTGATATTCTATTTTATACAATATGTTTATAATTAATGAATTTTAAGTTTAAAGTTTTGGGGATAGCGTCGACGAAATCGTATAAATTGTAGAGGAACTCGGATGAGTGTAGAAGGAAAAACAGTTAAATAATCGGAAAAGCAATATATATTGATGTATGTATATGTATAATATACTAGGTATATACTAAATGTATGGATGGATGTCTGGAGTAGGGTATATACAATATGAGCAGAGTGTGGTCAATCGGATTTAGCGAACCCTCTGGCGTCTCAACGTCAAATATGTTATTGGATCCTTGTTTGATAAGTGAGGGTCCAAAGAGCCGAGTTATTAAAATCGAGCAAACATATCTTCGACGTTTGTCACGTTCTTGTAACAATAATAAAGATATATATCTGCATGAATTTTTTATTTCTTTATATGGATTTTCAATATACATATAATAAACTTGCTTTTTTATATAAATTTATATATTATTAATTTTATAATAAATTAAGATATTGAATATTAAATTTTGAATAAAATAAAAAAAGTATTAGCAGTGATCTACCTGCCAGGATGATTGACACGGTAAACATATAAAAGCAAGTTATAATAAGTTTATAATAAAAATGGGGTTTAATATTTTTGAATAAACAGAACACATCAGATCACAGCTCGGCTCAATCTGTCTGCTGCTTACAAATAAAATCCAGCTTGAAAACGAAAACGAAAACACAAACGAAACACACTGCTGGCATATAATTTCCCGATGCTTTCAGAATATTGGCGACTCATGAGAGAGAGCCGAGCCAATATAAATGCGATTTGGGCATTTGCTCTTTTTACAGCGGCAACTAATCGGATTTTAAGGAACAAAAAAATAAAAAGACGTCTGCAAACTGGAGCTTCTGGGAGTGAGCGAGTGAATAAGAGTACCAGATTATCACAATGCCGGAGCAGTGCATCGTCACCCAAAAGGGGTCGTTATCCCCCAACCCCTCCAACTCCCATATTATATAAATTGACACCTATACATATTCACATATGTGTATTGGTTACTGGTGATGGGGATTTAGTTGCTCAACATCTTCTAAATGTAAATGTAAAGTAAGTCGTATGTATTTATCATTGCTCTTATTGCTGTCTATGGGATATATATATATATAGGATGTATAGAATATATAGGATCTATGGGATCTATGGGTGATGCCTCAACACACACACACACACACATTATAATATATCCCTTATATCCTTAGTATACAGAGAGTGTGACGTTCATTTGGTTGACTACCAACACTCGACAATAACCCTCGGGTTGTCAGAGGCATTGTTACTGCTGTCAGATTAACCGCTTGTCACCCCGCTCCTGATCGCGGGCATTCCATATGTCCCTGATGTTTAAATGTTATATACATATATATTTAACGCTACCTAACCCAACTGTAAAATGGCTTTCTTATCCACTTATATTGTTAGTCACTCAATACTGCTCGCATTAGGCGTCATCAGGAGCTTTCATCCGTTTTATTAAAGATCCAGGGATCTACAGAGAGAGCTTCAAGGACAAAATATAACCGAGGAAAAAGATTTCACACATCAACAGGTGCGAAAAATGTCCGGCTTTTCCGGCTGTCCAGTCTTAACGTCTTACACAGGTTTCTACTCCGCGAACTCTATTATTCAGAGGCTGACATTTTTTTAGGGTCAGGCCACTTTTTTTTTTGTTGACTTGTGTCTCTAATTTATGGATACTTTTGGTAACAAACTCAAAAAGTCACTCTTTTGCATTCAAATAGAGCTTTTATATAAAATATAATTAAATTAAACACGTACAAATAATTTATAAATATATTTATAGTTAAATATATCTATATAAATATATAGTTTAAAAAAAAAAAAAAAAAAACCGGTTGAAGGAATTAAATTTTTAATAATCTTATATTGGAGTATTATAAGTAAAAATAAGGAAAAGTGTTGCTCTTAAAAAGATGATTATAAAGGTAGTATAGTTTAAAAAGTAAACGAGTGTATAAAAGTCTCATATTCATTTACGATTTTAAAAAGGCGTTCAAAAAGTTTTGTTGAATGATGAAAGAGTACCAGTAGAGTGGTAAGAGTGGTAAGAGTGGTAAGAGTGGTGAGAGTTGAAGAGTAGTATTAGCTACTACCTAGCAAGTAAAACGGAAAACTGTTATATAAGAAGCAAAGCTGCAAATGAGTTTATAAAAGCGTAATATCTCAGCGAGGTGAACGAGCCTCAAACCAGGAACCAAACTCTCTCCTTCTTTTACTTCTCCTTGTTCTGTTCTCTTTCCTACTCACATTATACTTTTATAATATGGACGTTTTTCCCCATTCCCAAGGACTAAAGCTTAACATTTCCCAGCCCAACCGGCTTCGTCGACTCGCTAATAATAAAGTTTTCTTGGGTGGTTCGACAACGGGTAGACAGATTTTAAAATTTCTCTTCACAACCCCTTTTTTCTTTCTTCTTATTTCATCTCTTCGTTCTCTTCTTGGTTTTTCTTAACGTAAACCCCTTTTCAGTAGTAACCATCACGCAGTAAATAGTCATGCGCAGTAACACACCCCCGCGACAATGGGGACTATAACGAGAATAGCGCGATCTGATCGTCCCCAACACAACCATCAGCCAAGCAGCTCAACCAGCCTAACCAGCCCAAGAGCTTGGGAAAAATTAATAAAGTTCTCGAACAAAGTAACTTGCGTTGTGATACCGTAATGCTATTGCTCGAGAGCTTTGAGACACACGAGGGTGACAAAGTAGACCGGAGACCGGAGACCGGAGACCGGAGACCGAGAGCCTGAGGTAGGAGGTACGAGGGGAGTTTTGCCAGAGGGTGGCACAAGACTTTATTGTAACCAAGTGTAGAGTCACTTGTATGTCTTCACCCCTTCACCCATTATCATATCGCTTATATATTATATTTTATTGTGTTATATTATATTCCACCGAATAAAGGGATTCTACTCTCTACTTTATAGATCTGTCTCTTGTATGCCAAAAACAATATTTATTATCTTTAATATTAATTCTATTTATAACACTAATTTTTTTAATTTTAAACTTTATTACAGTTCTTTCTAAACACAAATAATTATCGTATAAACTTGACTAATTATATAATATTAAAATCTTTGAATAAAATTCAGTAAAAAAGCATACAAAAAAAAAGGTTGGATTTAATTTAGGCTCTGCTTTGAAAAAGTTTAAATAAACAATAAAGAAAAAACTAAAAAAAGAAGAGTAAAGTGACATTTAATATAACTAGAGAGTAATCAAGCGTGTATATTACCGCTATCAGCTCCTATATCAATGACAAAGTGAAACGCGGGGCTTTGATCGCGGATGAGTGCTAAATTGGAAAAAACCGGGCGTCGCAACAGCCGGAGCCTGATCGGACGTATACAATAAGAGCACGTCCGTTGGAATAAATAATTCTCCAAGTCCCTTTTCCAGTGCTACCGTATACTATACAGTATACAGAGTAGGTGACCAACGCTCACAGTTTCAATTGGTAACACCTCCGCCTCATCCTCATTCCTGTCTCGTCAGAATCAGAATCAGAATCAGAATCAGAATCAGAATCAGAATCAGAATCAGAATCAGAATCAGAATCAGAATCAGAATAATCAGAGTTGACGGAAAAAGCGACGGGTTTACCGAACCGCCAACTTGGGCATCACCAGCATCAGCATCAGCATATACAGCATACACCAGACCCTCCTCCACATGCAGACGCGGCGTTTGACCGACGTGTGATATGCAGAGAGCTAGCCAGAGTGCAAGTGTCACACCGACAACACACGTCACACACCTACATGTATATATATTTGTGTCTCCGCTCTGGTGTGTCGCGATGAGGAGTTTTTACCCGATTTTTTTAGCGCATCTCCCTCTTCCCGTGAAACGCCCGGTGTCCAATATTCCCCAGCTCTCTACTCGCCGTAACGATATACCGATTGGAACGGAATCTGCGCGGAGGGCGCGAGGCGCGAGCGATTAAAAAACGAAAAAGCCAAAAAATAAAAAAAATAAAAAAAAAAAATAGGTGGGCAAAGCCTCGAACCGTCAAATTGGCGCCGCTGTCCATCACCGGTGTGCCCCACAGATTGGCATTGCTGTTTGCCGCTCTCAGCTCCTGCTCTTGCTCCTGATGGTGCAGTGTACGCTCCAAGTGATGAACGCGAATCCATGCACCAGTGAGAGCTCAGAGAAGAGAACAATAACAATATATAGAGACTTGGCCGCGTTGCTTTTCGCTCGTTTCATTTGGATCTCTAATGCGAGCCCTTTTTTAAACTTTTTAAACTTTTTATACCTTTTATTACTCGTTTCTTTTTTCGAGCCGATTCTTCCTCTGTTATTTTAATTAATTTTATTTGTTTGTTCCGAGATTTATTTAGTTACAGTCTCGCGAATATTTTCGATCCAATCTTCTTTGAAAAAAATAAATAAATAAAAATAACAATCAAGTTTAACGTATATACTTTATTTAGAGTTGAGAAATATAATTATTACAAGTTTTAACGAGTAACGAGAAAAGTCTGGTCACGTCTTGAGGTGCTCTGATGAAGACATTAGTCGGACACGTGTCTGGGCTTTGGATACTCCAGAATAATGGGAATTTGTGATTAGATTCGAGTACAAAATTCACCTTCCCCTTTTCATCCCGCTCTTTATTTTCTCCTGGGGGAGGTATATTCTATATATATATATATATATATATATATATGTACTTTAGATAGAAGGTTGTTCACTCTCGTCTCTATTATTGTTAAGGGTTCATCAGACGTTTGAAAAAATTAACAGATGGATAATTTGGTTATTGAGTATAAAGCGTAATTAATCCATTAGGGAAGATAAGAAGCACGAAAATAAATGAAATAAGGATACGTATGTTTTATGAGATAATAAAAAATACGAAAAACGAGCAGTCATTGATTCGAAGAAAACAGATATGTTTAACTTTCATTAACTCTGAGTAATAGTTGCTATTTGATATCTCTGTTTGACGTTTATATCAATGAATTAGAGCCCCGGGTTCAATATCAAAGTCACGATTGTCCTCTTCAGATAAAATTTTTTATTGCCAACAAATAAATTCATTTACTTTTTCGTCAGAAGGATTTTTTTTATCGCCTATTTCAAATTATTATTAATAATTTTTTTCAGAACAAATTAAAACACCGTAAAATTCTGTTGCCTTGAAAAAATTTTAGAGTATTTTTCTGTTTTTTGAAGATGTACATCGGAAAATAGGTAAAAAAATGTCAATTAGTCTCGCTCATTTATTATTTTTGTCCTTTAATGTGTCATAAATTTTTATGTCACTTTGGAAACTATTTTTTGAACCTTTTTTACGGTTTAAAATATATTATTTTATCATGCTCTGTCTCTAACAGAAACCATAAAGACAGTTATTTTTCTTAAATAATAGTAGTAATATTGACAATATCTTGTTAAATGTTTTTTTATGAGATTTTGTTATCTGTTAAATTTGAAAAATTAACTATATTGATTTAATCTACGACCGAAAAATTTCATCTAAAATGAGGTGTAATAAAACCAAAGAATTTTCAGAGTTTTATCTCGAGAAAATATTTGGATAATTGATTGGGAATGAATATTTATTTGAAAAAAAAAAAAAAAAAAAAACAGAGTTTTAAATGTATTAGGAAGATCGTAAAAATGTCCCATTACGGTACACTGAATACCTATAATAAGAAAGAAAAAAAAAGGAAAAAAATCTTTTAAAATTAAAAAAATAAAGGAGAATGATGTAACGCAGATGATATTTAAAACAAAAAATGAATTTATAAAAACGGATGTTGAGCATGAATGAAATACGATTAGATAGTAAAAAATGAAGTGAAGTGAAGTGAAAAAGTAAAAGTATATGGAAGACTGAAGTATAGAAGCAAATAGATGAAGAACCGAATAGGTTACAATAAGCTGTCTGGATACCGTAGCGATACCATCACGACTATCGAGTCCTAGAATCGACCGAAAAGGTTTTTCATGTTCTTCCTTCGTTATACGATCTTGTACGCACCGGTATACAGATATATAGATATACAGATATATAGATAGAGAATGACAGAGGTGTATATGGGTGTATCGAGCAGGTAACAAGCACCCCCAATTACGTCAGTCTGAATTAGTAGTGCCCGGACTATTTTAAGCTTAACCGCCTCTCTTCTATCTTGTATCTTCTACTCTTCTACTCTTCTCTCTCATACATATATTCAGCAATGTCGCTGTCTATTCGACTAATGTCACTCTTATTATACTTTTATATATCTATATATTTATACTCAAACAGATATTCGAGGACTTTCAACACATCCGCCTCTTATATTAGTTTCTTCGCCTGCCAAACTATTTTTCATTTTTAAATCAGTAGCTAATTCCCAAACTGATTTATATTCCTACATCGCTAACTCATTCATCATTACCCACCTAATTATTTGTTTTACGTCAAACTTTTTTAATATTATTTTATTAATTAATATCATATGGGAAAAATTTTAAAAAAATAAGATAGGTAATGAAAAAATAGTTTTTATTGTCCCATAAAGTATTGAAGCATCTGGGGTTGGCAAGTAATCAATTAAACTGGTTATCTTGGTATTTTATTTTTCTCATCGATAAATACGTTTTAAAAGTACACTAGAATTTCGTTCTCATCCTCGGTATGTCTCTACGATAAAATAAAATAAAAAGATAAAAAATGTTAAAACACGAGTCTTAAATGTCGTTATCGGAGAGTGACTATTATGGTCCTCGAACGATTGCCGTGTGATCTCGTAGTCAATTTATCTCTCGGGATTTCCTATCAAGCTACCTCTCTTCAGAGAAAAAACAAAGACACACACACACACACACCAGCACCCGGAAGATTAAAAGACCAACAGAGAAAAAATAAAATAAAGATAGAAAGCTCTCTAATATAACCGAACCGTGAGCTGTACTGTAGATATATCCGGGATTAAATAAAGCATCAGTCACCTGGCCTTTAATTCCTGTCACCCTGATAAACTAAAACTTAAACTGATGCATTAAAAGATAAATCAGCACAAAGGTCTCGTGTCTTTTAGACAAAATTCCACTGATGTAGCCTACTTTTTTATAAATTTATACATTTATATACACTTGTATAATCTCTCAAGATTGATCGGAGTTGACTATACCGACTCCCGATTCAACCATGCCAAAAAGGAGCAATTATACATACGTTAATTAGTCACTTTGATCTGGCTGGCTGTTAAGATGATCCATGAGCTTGCGGCGGTTGCTTAAAAAAGCTTTTACTCAACTCTCACCCGCAGTATGCACCCATCTTTGTTACTATTTAAAGACATGCAAGCCTTACTTGCTAACAGTGTGTTGAAATATACTTAAAAAAAAAAAAATAAGCACTTCCTTTGAATATATTATTAAAAGCTAGAAACTAAATCAGAATGACAAAGAAAAATATATTGGTTTTATATAGTCCAATATATTAACAATCATACCCGTCAGGGGCATTGCTATCGAATGGTGTATAATTTACGGGAATCGGTATTATATATGTAATAATATACGGTGTGGAGCGAGAATGGCTGGAGTACACGCATCTATGGAAAATAATATCCCCATTAATGCAAATACTTGTGTATATTATCTATATATATATATATATATATAGACAAACAACCAGAGGATGATATTATATATGGTGAAATGTAAAAGGTGCGTTGGGATATTAATATGCAATTGATATTTAACAATACGATTGTCTGTGGGGGTTTATTTCAATTGCCAGGTTATTACAGATCGCCAATTCACGATTTCCGATTTACCGATTCTCGATTCTCGCGGTTGCTAAATTTATTTATTTAAACGGTCTCGTTATATCCCTAATCCCCTTAGCATTGTATCACGCCAAAGCTGTAGATATATATATATATATACCGGGATATTTATACACGCCAAACGCCAAGTATTATATAGGATATGAGTAGATTATAAACGCATAAACCTGTTCCACTCGACCTTGTTAATACACAGAAACCACTATTATATACATATACATCTTCCTCAAAGACTCCGATAAGTGTACCAATGTAGTCAATGATAATAAATTTTTGTTCCCTGATTAAACCGGTGTTTGATTATTTAATTACGATTAAATAATGCTTCTTTATTTTAATAAAAAGTATAACCACAATCAATTTATCTGTAATAATAAATTCTTTATTGTTGTACGAGATTTATCGAATATATATATATATATATATATATATATATATATATATATATATAAAAAGAATGAGTGGAGGCCACAGGAGTAGCACAAAGGACTGCTAGGGACTACTACAGCAGGTGTGCAAAAAAGGCTAATTAATTCTTGACACATCATTAAACCTAAAATGCGATAAATTTAAAATAAAGTAAAAAGTATCGATTTAGTTTCTCATGGGAAGTTGACGTGTCGATGTGTGTTGGTACGAATAAATAAAGGACCCGAGCTGGAGATACTAGAGAGGTATAAAGTTTATTTTTTTGATCGCATATTTCGCCACCGACATATATCTGATCCTTAGCCGAGCCGATGTCTGAGAAACAATGGATAGTGTATAGTTGGAAGCAAGTCGCGAGTAGAGAGTAGAGGTATTTTAGATACTCCAGTGGATTCGCTCACCACGACAACTACATTCTCTCTATTCTCTAGATCGAGTTTTATCTGTATGGTATATTCACGCAGTGTTCTGCCTTCAGTGCATGATTCTTATTCTGTGAGTGAGCACTCGACGAATGAGAAACAACGAGAGACCCAGAATGAATAAGGCTTTGATGACACCGACGCCACTTGTTGGTCTTTGCTCTATCATGACTATGACCATGAGGCTTTAGCCTCAACCGACCTCTTTTAATTCTATTACCACCCAGCAGTAGTCCCTACTTTTATTTACATTTTTTATTTTTTATATAATCCTTTATACATTTATTTACATATATTTCTTTCTCTCAACCGATTTCAAGTTAAATAAAAATTAAAAAAAAAAAAACTCCTTCAAGGATTTTCATTAGCATGCTAATTTCATTCGGACCAAATTCCTACCGTTCTCTGGACCAAATCCACTGAGAAACGCATGCGTGATCGTTAAGCCAGAGAATCGTCAAGTTATTTATCATGTTCTGTGCGTGCTAAAAACACCAAAATTGTTATTATATTAAATTAAGAATGAAGAAATTATGGTCCGAGAGTGGGTAATTCAATTAGTCACTTAAATGTACCGGGAGTGACAAACTGGCGTTAAGTTTATACCCAGATGTTTTATTATATGTTGGCCTTCTTCCATACATTTATATATAATATATTTAAGAGACGTCAAGAGAGCTCTTATTATTAGATTTATAGTATTTGGTTATTTTTATTAAAAATATTTTGACAGAGTCATTTTCTACTCTATAAAATAATATTTTGAGTAATTGCATCCCGAAAATACCCAATAAAGATTAAATAAATATTATATCTATATCTTTAAAGAGTTAAAGGTGTGCATATTAAAAGTGTTTAATTTTATTCCCTGGGTAATAAAAATATTTCAATCGGTATCCATCAGCCGTTCAAGTGTCAAAATTGGACGCATATTGTATATATATATATTAAATGTAATAGATACGTTTGGGTGCGTATGTCTACATCTGTTGGGCTTATATAAACGTTTATGCGGGCGTGTGCCAGCTGATGCCGCCATACACTAAACTTGTATGCAAATTATATTCATGCAATGGGATATCTCGCTTACGATTACGTTACTTGGTACCTACTACCTACTACATACTATACATATTACTCTGTAGTAGTATACACACGTATTATTGTACCAATACCATTCCCCGGAAAGTTTAACATCGCGTACACGCGTATACAGTAGATATCCAAATCCATTTCGCGCCAGTCAATTCTTTTTACTGATGGAAAATTAAATTTTTTCACTTTTAATTATAAAGTTGTTCTGTCAATGACAAAAGTTTTTAATTGATAAGTCGACTCGGAAGAGTGTAATTAATTAATTATAATTATAATTATAATGATATATATAAAAAAGTATTGGTTAATGTGTCTTGAGATAAGGAGGACTAATTAGAGAAGCATAATGGATATTAATGAACTGTGGGGGGCGTAATATAGTTTAACGAGAGAGGAAAGTAAGCCAAGTAAAGACTTTTCAAGTGTATATATATATATATATATATTAAGGGAATAAACAGTGTGTCCCGTCCACGAGGAGCGAAAAGAGAAAAGCGAAAAGTAACCGATCCCTCCTTTGTTAGAGTCCTGGGTGTTAAAAGAAAGCACTAGTTTTACTCTTTTAAACTCACCAACACTTGATGAAATAATTAAAATAATGATAATAAGTTTAAAGAAAGAGGGAGGAGCCCTCTCGAGTTGGAAAATGTCGCGAAAGAAAACAACATTTTCTCGAGTTGTGAGTTGTGATGGCTGACGGCAGTTGTCGCCTCGCTTATTGCATCACGTCTTCCCAGGACTAGACGCCGGGACTCGTGTCTTTCACTGGGTGATATGCTCGCTATTCTCTTACTCATAATCCATCTAAATTTTAAGACCGGATCAGGAGATTCTGGAAAAGTTTGTCGTGAGCTGCCGCAGTAATCCATTTAAATAATTCCCGTCGCGCCAGCTACCAACTTCAACCCAGCGCCTCTTCTTCTTCTTCTTCTTCTTCTTCTTCTTCATCTTTTCTCTTCTTAAATATTTTAATCTCAGATTTTAGTTTTCTTAAATATATTTTTTCGATATTCGTATCAAAGTATAAGTTTCTATTAAAATGAATAATTTTATAAAAATATATGTAAAACATTAAATAAAAAATTAGTAAAGTTGTCGCATTGAATATTAGTGATTAATGTCAACATTAAAGAGTAAACAGTCTCGTCGATTTAATAATAATGAAATTTTTAATTATATATATATATATATATATATCATTTAAATTTCGCTGTTAATCAAAATATAAGTAAAAGTATTGATTACACCCTCTGGCATATTGATGATTATTATTCAGTGGAACAAAGCCAAACTAATTACATAAAACATAAAACACTAGCTGTAAATACTAATAATTAATAAAAATTTATTAATTGGAAGTAAAAATACATACTATTATAGAATTATATAACTGTTGAGAATAAATAAAAAAATGTAAAAGAATTTATGGAGGGATTCCCTTTAGCTTTAACAGGTAACTTTTGTTCGCATTGATCGCGGTTGGTTTTTCAAGAATCCAACCTCCGTTTCGAGGAATTTAAAATCCGAATCCGAATGTGAGGTTGTAGGTCGAGGTAGGCTCCGCCATTAAATTAAATAAATAACCAAATAAACTATATAAAAAAAAAAAAAAAAGAAAAAAAAGAAAGGTAAGTATACTAGTCGAGTGCCGGGTGCCGAGTGCCGGGTGAGACTAAAACCGGCATCCTCTCACTTTACCAAAACTCGATTCTTACACTCTTACACTCTCTTTCTCAGAGTTTTATTTTTTTAATATAAGGATGGAGATTATTTGGTCTTTTTAGGCTTCCTCTGTTCTCGCTTTCGCTCTCAGCATCCACAAGAGATTTATAAGCACGAGCTGTGATCCTTTTCAAAGACCGCCGCGGCGGTTCATCTTCGAATGGGGACAATTTGGCGTGTAAGCGGCATCGCCTCCTCCCTCCTCCTCCTTCTCTCACTCTTCTTTCGTTTTACAAACTCTTCAATATATATATATATATATATATATATATAGATAGAGTAACACATTTGTGTGCTCTGAAAATCGGTGGAGCAGATAGAAGAAAGTCAGCTGCCAAAAAGATTGATAATCATGTCATTAAAATTTTTATTTGTTATTTATTGTTTTATTTAGAATTAAGTCTAAAAATTATGCAAACAGTTAGAGATTATACTTTGATGGTATGGAATGGAAGATGTTGGATCGATCATCAAAAGTATAAATATACCTTGTCATTTATTTGGATATTTGATCAAGTGTTTAGCAAAAGCAACAACGATAACCGATAACTCAATCCGCGAAACCAAGTATATTTATATAAATAATAATATTTATAATGCAATCATCATTAAATGGACCGTAATTCGTATGAAAACAAAGTTTATCTTTAATCTCTTCCGTCCACGTGTATACACGGTTACCGGATGTCCGGCATCTTTGATGTTTTCTAATAAAAATTTATACATAATATATATATATATATATATATATCCATCGCGACGAAATCATGCGTTGAAATATATATGTTTATCTTGACATCTTAAATTTAAATGTCAGCTTTTAAATATCAGCAAATTATTTCATTTTTAAAATTTTTAATATAGTTTATTATAGACCTCAAGGTGAATTGTATATGTAGGTAAATATTAGTATTTATTTTTGAATAAATTTTGAAAGAAAGACTAATTGATAGAAATAATAGTTGTGTTAGTCTAAAAATTGAAGAGAGAAATTAAAATGAAGGTTAATTCATAAAGGCAAAAGACAAAAGACATAAAAAATAAAGAAGAAAAGAGAAGAGGCCTCCTCGAGATTGGAGATTCTTGATCCGCGATCCGCGGCTTTGTAGTCCCAAGGCCGTGGCGGGTGGTCCTTGGGTTTGATTTCTTGTTTCAACTGCTAACTCTTGAAACCATTCTATATTCTATCCGATGTAGGTACACATAATGTACTACTTTAGTATGCTCTTATGAGTTTCTCCTTACACAACAATTCAACAATTCTTGGTAGCCTCTAAGTTTAACTCATCCAAAGAAATAGAGAATGTCAGTAACATCAGTAACATCAGTAACATCAGTAACATCAGTAACATCAGGAGCAGCTCGTCTATTCTGAATTTGGCAAACTGTCTCTCTGCGATTTGTCTCTTTCTCATTCCACGTAGTCGCCATTATATATATATATATGTGTATATAGAAGAGTAGGATCTCCAGTAGAAGAAGAAGAACAAGATGAAGATGAAGATGAAGACAATGGCCCAGTACTGGGATCGGGGATCGGGCATGAATGAACGAACAGGGAGAAGAGTCTAATGTTATGTGAAGAAAACAAACAACAAAATGAAATCCCGAGAATAATAATAAGGAAAAGGAAGACCGCGTCGACATTCTGCTGCTCGAGGAAAGAGAAAAGAGAAAAGAGAATTCTCTATAGCGATTGTCGATTTAAATGTTTACTAATAACCAAGAAGTTGGCTGCAACCACCCAGAAGTTGCTTTGCATTTTTATAAGTACATATCCGCCTAAGAAAATCGATACCAACCAACCAACCGCAACCAACCAATTCAATCCGATTCACAACCAGACGATTCATAAATTTTTTCTTTTTTTATTCATCT
This sequence comes from Cotesia congregata, assembly GCA_905319865.3. Taxonomy (NCBI): domain Eukaryota; kingdom Metazoa; phylum Arthropoda; class Insecta; order Hymenoptera; family Braconidae; genus Cotesia; species Cotesia congregata. The sequence goes on along the minus strand of CAJNRD030001118.1, from coordinate 141,312 downwards.
AATTAATTCATCAACCCCATACTCAACATTGCATTATCTATCCAATAATTTCGCTTATCTATTATTTATTTATATACTGAATTTGAAATTTTAAGGATAAGGATAAGGATAACAATTATATCTAAATTTTTTCGTTTAATAATAATAATAATTAAAAATTAAATGTAGAGGGCACTGTATTATCTATATCAAAATCGTATATAGTAAAATAATATTAATAAAAGTTCATTAAATTAATATTTTATTATCAATAAATACCAATGTGGTATTACAACAGCGTTTATTATTGTAGTTTATCCATTATTATTATTATTATTATTATTATTATTATTATTATCATCATTATCATTATCAGACGCACGACACATTTTCGACACAAATGACTAAGAAAGATGGCAATCGTTAGTAATTTATTTTATTTTAATTATCGTTAAATAATTTAAAAATTGAATAATTATTTTATTAAAACACGCGTGATATGTAGGCTTAGTCGACATTATTTCCATCTTTTATTTCCAAGACTCGACAATAATCTACCGAGCCACTGAGCCATAATAGAACCACCGACCACTTTATTTATTTAATTATTATTATTATTATTATTATTATTATTTTCACTCATAATAATCTCATTCATCTGTAATTGTTATTGTAATTAAATCTATAATAATCAGTACTCGGTAGTAATAAGTAATAACTAATTTATTAATTAATTAATTAAATGATCGATATAGCACAAACACTCTGATGCGAAAATTTATTTTATTCATTTAAAATGATGGCAATAACAATCGTCGATCCTCATCGTGTCACACTCATTTTAGTTATTATTTGCACAAATTACATTGTCCTTTTTTTTATTTTTAATTTTATTTTCAATAAATTCATAATTCATTATCAATATAATATAATATAATATATATAATAAAATAATAAAAATCATAATAATTAAAATAATAATACGCATCTACACTACATACATTACATACATTTTATTTAGTTTTTTGGCTGGGCTTTAAGTCAATCCCTTTCAACTACTATGTACAAATACATAAATAATAATTATTGTTATATATATATATAATATATATTCTATATTTATATAATTATCAATTATCAATCTTATCTAATTCAATTTTTATTTATACTATATTTATATATTTATTATTTAATTATTTAGGTCGGTTATAGTTAAGTCGGTTCAGTCAAAAAAGCTATCGGATGCGTGATAATTATGCAGATTCTTATCTATTTTTAATAAATAAACCGTTTAGAGCTTTAAATAATAAAAATCCAAAGATTAAAAATAATTATATTATTCTTTTGTTTGTTTAATGGATTTTTGGTTTAAAAAAAAAAAAAAAAAAAAAAAAAAAAAAAAGTAAGTAATGGTTATTGTGGCGAAAAGTATTCTAGTCTGCATAATTATTGTTGGGAGATTAATAAAATATTATTAATTAACATGATCCATCAGATGACAATATTATATCTCTTAAAACTGTACACTAATTACAAGACATTAGTCTGCTTATTGTCGGGTCACAATCGTTTATTTAAACGATCATTCAGCCTGAGAGGCTGCCTCAGACCTCAATCACACTCGCGGGGATTTATTCCCGGGCTCGCTGGGGTGTGGCGATCTCTGCTCCGAGTGCGAGGACACTGATGACGATGGCGATACTTCCGACGGTGTCATCAGTCCCCCACTGTTGTTGTTATTATTACTATTATTATTATTATTATTATTATTATTATTATTACTATTACTATTACTATTACTAGTACTGCCATTGAGGGGAAAGGGTTTGACAGTGATACTGGTGGATACGGCAGGCGGTGTGGAAGTGAGAATACCCGCAGGTACTGAATTCGGAGCAAGTCCCAAGCCTCCCAGACTTCTCGAGTAGCTCTCCAAAAAGGCCATATCTCCGGAGCCGAGCTGGGAGGCTGCACCGTAAAAGTTACGATAAAAGTCTGGGTGAGGCCTGACGTACTGGGACCCTGAAATCGCCGGGTGGATATGGTGGTGCGGAGGAAATCTATTTGCGAGAGGACTCACGATCTTTCCACCCCCGGGGGAATTCTGGTAGGGACTTCCGAGGCCAGTTAACGTCCCACTGGAGGGTGGCGTTGGTGGAACCGGACTGTCCGCGTCCTTGCTGGCCATGTCCGCAAGGGACCAGATCCTCGGTTTGGTGCTGTTCTCCGTGGAATTTCCGCTGGAGGTGCTTGTCGAGGTCGGAAGATGAATGGGACCCGTCGGCGAGGTGCTTTCAGGCGAGGGGTGCCTCAGCAGCCGATTATGCGCGGCTAGATACGCTGGATGTTGAAGCTGAAGCGGGTGTCGGGGAGGTTCTCGCTGGTCGTAGAGACACTCGGGGCTGTCGGGGCCACTGTCCGCGCGGGACTCTGACCACTCGCTCTCCTGGATTCTACTCTGGAGGCCACTTCCTGTCGATGGATGCAACAGATCCAGACGATTGGTTGGACGCTCTCCGTCTTCAGACGATCCCGTGCCTGAATCTTTTGAATCTGGAAATTAAAAAAAAATTTCTTTTTCGTTAATTTTTTAAATTAATAAATAAATAAAAAAAGAGAGTCTTACCAAGTCGGTCTTTGTCGTCGACACTCTTGCGACCACTGTCATCATCATCATTGTTGTTATCCTCATCTTCGACTCTATTTCTTGGCTCCCAGGTCATTTTATTTTCCTTTTTGAGCCTTCTCCTGGCGTTAGCAAACCACGTAGATACCTGAGTCAATGTCATCTTGGTAATAATCGCAAGCATTATTTTCTCACCCTTGGTCGGGTATGGATTCTTTTTGTGCTCGTTTAACCAAGCTTTTAAGGTGCTTGTTGTTTCCCGGGTTGCATTTTTTCGTCTCGCGCCATTTAAATCCATTCCATAACTGAAACAAATTATTTATTTCTCTGTTAAAATAAATAGTCTGCTTTTGTAAAATATAAAAGATTACTGTGGGCAATATTGCTGTATCATCGGGTAGTAATATTGTTATTAAAAATAAAAATAAATAAAAAGTATCATTTTTGGTTGTTGTAATTGTGATTCGACATCTAGCTTGGTTCAGTTTGCTCTCTTATAATATATAATATACTCAATAGTTGGCGCGTTTCTCGCTGTTGCGACTGTTTGCTGTTGGGTGTATACCGAGCGCAACCGACACATACAGCAGTAACTAGCATAGCAGAGAGAATACGACCGTGGCTGTTCTCTCGTTCCCCGTTCCCCGTTCCCCGTTCCCCGTCCCAGGGGTTGTGCCATGGATAAGTGACAGTTTTATTAATTCCCCATCCCTCATTGTCTGCAACTTCTCGCCTCTCTATACTCTATATCATTCCCTATACCATTACACCATCACACCATCATACTCTCTACTCTCTATTCTCTACTTTTGTCTCTGCCTTTATTTTCATGCGCGTAAAATGAGAAATAAAGTTCAATAATGTCGCCACTCAAACATCCGTCACTTTAAAAACCATTTATTCTTTATTTTTTTTATTTTTTTTCTTTTATTCTCATTTCATATTTTTTATGCTAAATTACTTGATAATTATCAAAAGCAGTTTTGATTTATTGATAATTATATTTCAAATATCTGTAAGAATAATGTCTAAACAAATATCAGACTTAAATAATTAATAGCAAAGTATTTAAATTTAAAAAGTTTAATTAATTTACAAGTACAAGTACGCCGTACAATTTACGGTTTACGGAAAAAATTTAATTTCAATTCTGTCGATTCAGCATCACAAGTTTTATCTCTGATAAGAATTTTATTTTTTCAGTTTTTTTTTTTTTTTTTACTTTTTAGTAATGGGATTCGGAATAAAATAGAAGAGTTTTGAGGGTCTTAGTGTTAAGTATAAGTATATAAGAACAGCTCCGTGATGATACTCTATATAGTATCTATCTGAGAGTCTTTATAAGAAGTTCCTCGAGGAAGTAAATAGTACCAAATGAGACTGAGGTAAGCGAGAACTCTGAATGAGTGGTGATCCTCCATTCTCCGTCCTCTGAAGCCTCGCGAGGGTCAAGAGGGACTAAAAGGAGACTTTTCAGGGGAAGATACCCATATACCATGCCGTAGATAACATCTAGAGCTCTTTTTTTTTCTCTTACTCCAGTAGATCTCAAATCGCTAACATTATTGGATAACTTTCCTCAAATTTATGCGGTTTTTCAAATATAACTATATTACACTTATTTGTTTTTCACTGTGAGTAATAACTGGTTGGTTCTCAAATTATGAAATTAAATTTAATCATCACAATAATTAATAATTTGAAATTTCCTGGCATAAAAAATAATTGGTTATTAAGTGAGCAATTAAAGTAATTAATTACCAAATTATGGTTCAAGGTATATATTGTGTATATAATTAACCAAATGAAAATCTACTAATTAAAGTTATTAAATGAGTGATGAATTTTTTTTATTAGGTATAATAGTTTACGAAATAAGTTTTTTCTTAAATATAGATTAAAAATTCAAGGATAATGACAGAACGCGTGGGTATAGGGGAGGAAATAGTGGTGGTGGTTGTATTTCGTAGAGGCTTAAGCGTTTTTTTTTTTTTTTTTTTTTTTTTATTATTATTTTTTTTTCTTTTCTCTCCGATATACCTATACCCGAGTATTTGGGAGTAGCAAATGGCGTTCTGCAGTTATTTTAAAATTCACCCGGGTATGAGTAACTACGTCTCCATCTCCTGCTCCGCTACCTCCTCCCACTAAAATTCCCAACAGGGTGGCGGATTAAAAAATCAGAGTGGAAGCTTGTTTCTCATGATAACAGTCCGGACAACGTCGACTCGACTCGACTCAACGTCGACTTTTATTTTTTATTTTATTACTCCAACTCTACTCTTTTAATTCAACTTCTAGCTCCGTCACATTGATTGTTTTTCTCGTTTTTCTCATTTTTATCTTTCTCCTCTTTCTCCTCTAGCATCGTCATATAAGCCATCACGAGATTCACGACAAGGCTGAAAATTTTACGACAGTTCCCATCACTCTCAAATAAACTATGCAAAAAGATAAAGAATTAGCAAATTGTTTTCTATGTGAAGCTTTTCATTTTATAAATTCTCAATTCCTCTGATTTACTTTGCTTTACTTGCTGTTTAATTTTTATTCTCTCTTTTTTTTTTTTTTTTTTTTTTTTTTTTTTTGTAGCTTTTCAAGTTTTATCCTCATTTTGATCATCAGCAGGGAGCACACATACAAATATATACCATACATATATGTATCTACTGTGAGTTTGCTCAACTACGTGCCATGTGTATAAATGTCGCACGCAACTCTAATAGTAGTAATAGTATATATCTGTATGTGTGTTGAGTGTGAGTAAATGAAAGCAACCCTTTCCTCTGATGCGCGAAAAGCGATCGCATCAACTGGTTGTTTCCATGGCGATTGCTAATCGGGCTGTGCTCGAGCCCGTCCCTCTTGGTACATATCCACCAACCCCTTTTTACTCTCCACCCTACTCGCTACTCACTACTCACTACTCGGCACTCGGCACTAGCGGGTACAAGTAAACCGGTGAGTAGTTTATATCCCGAGCAGTCGTTTTCAGTAGGCAGCAGTAGACAGTAGTAGGCAAGTCAAACCACCCAGGAATACTCTCAGAAATCCAACCCCCAAGCACTAAACCACCAAACACCTACTACTACAACACCTTTTTTTTCCAGGATTTTAATTTGTCATTGGCAATTCCCCTATATTATATATATACGAATTTAAAATTTACAATCTATACAACAATCTACAATGCTGCGTGTTAAACCGAGGGGTGAGAGATCAAGATGGAGTCTCTGTTATTGAGGGGTTTCGTTACAGGTAAAATCCAGCTCCGCCTCTTTCGTCGCGTTTAAGAGCTTCTTAACATTGTATGGTACTCCCATCCTATCCTATTACTTTGGTTCTGATTAAGTAATCGATCCCAATAAACCAAACATGTTTGTTTGTTTATTATTTTTATAAATTTTAATTGAGTTGAAATATACAAAAAAAAAAAAAAAAAAAAAAAAAAAACTTGTGTTGAACTAAAAATATACATATTATAATATGTAAATAAGTTTGAATTTTAAAAAATCTAATTGTCAGCTAAACCGTCACAGTATAAGTAATAAATGACTTGAAGGAAACATTTGTCATAAATCATAAATCATACAAGTCATAACAACAAAAATAGGTGAATTTGTTGTGAAACAAATAAGATGAAAAATAGGTATCTAATTTTAAGCATAAACCATTAAATATACTGCTAATGAGCATGCTCGCACGCTGTCTAGCTGTCTAACAGTCATGTGTTTGATAGTACTAGAGAACACCCTGGATATAATATATTATTATATAGAATTTAAACTCTGGTTATTGTCAAACAGCGAGTACGCATATCAAACACCGAGTTATCACTGAATTAATAGGAAGGACCATTTCTCCCTTTTTGACAACCTCCAAAAACTTTAAATATATATATATATATATATATATATATATATATATATATATATATATATATCAGTCAACATCATTTGAAATGTATTATATTGTTGTTGTCTGGTATGGGAATGGGGAGCGATTTAGATTGCGCCGTATTGGGAAACACTTGGCTTGCTAATTACTCTGCAATGTGTGTGTCCAATCCCACAGCAGATCATTAATCATTAATTGTTAATATTATTCTATTTTAATTTTTTATTTTATCAACATACATTTATTTGTATAAATTATTGTTTGGTGAGTGTGCTGAGTCGATATATTAATATTATTGTTGCGTTATGTTTGGTCATAGCTAATATAACGTATGTAGCCTATGTATAGCATATATATAGCGGCGTTTAAATTCGTGGTGACACTGTATGTCGTTATATAGCAGCAACAATGCGCACGTGCATTGTGATACATTATGAATTGTTGTTGTTAGTATTATTATTATTATTAAAAGTTAAAACTAAAGGAAGAAAGAGTGGTTTGTCGTGGTAGACTCTTGCTGGTCGTGCCTTTCTTATTGTCTACCCTACATGTCCCCGGAAGCAGGGCCAATCCGGCGGAAAGACGGGATCATTGACCCGCCGCGATCTCGACCTCACCGTAAGTGCATGCCAAACTTGCATTTTATTTTATTATTTAATAAGTTAGTTCATCTCCCCCAATTCGTTCTAACATAAATATATTATTATTATTATTATTATTATTATTTAATAACAAAGTATAGACCAATAGAGAGCGAAAAAGTGCTAATGATATCAATGAGCACTATAAATCTTTATTTTATTAAAATTTGAAAATCCAAAGTCACGGATTTACGTAACCAATCACCAGCCATAAAATAAAAATGTCTGTATAGATATATGCTAATATATATATATATATATATATATATATATATATATATATATAGAGTGTACCGAAAGTCCAAAAGACATTGTAAACTCAACGGAAACACCACGGCGGAATATATTATAATAATTATAAACTCACGTAATCGAGCTGTTCTCAATTTAATAAAATTCCGTTGTAAAACAATAGTATATTATTTTTATAAATTTGTTGGTGGTTTATTCCGACGCCGAGGCCTTTGATACTGATAATGAGTAATTTATATACTCATTATAAATAAATTTGAGTTTATAATAAACCCACGAATAAATTTTATTTACTTCGTTGCCCCAATAATTAAACTCATTACCATTATTATAATTATTTCATGCTAATTGCGTTAATTATGTTAACTAACAAGCAACAAACAAAAAACAACAACAGTACATACTTATGTATATAGTTATATTTATTACATATTATTAATATTTTTCATAAACAAGAGATTTTATTTTTTTTTTTTTTTTTTTTTTTATTATATTTCCTTTTTAATTAAATGAAACAAGTGCAGAAATAGAAAATTATTTTTGGTTGTGTATTATTAGGAATCAGATCACGTAGTGCGTGCAATGATGTGTATAGTCAGTTAGTCACGTTTATTATATAGTCGCACTGTTACTCTGTTGGGCCACCAACTACTCGGATATTATATTAATGCAATAATATTATTATATGCTATGGTTGCTGTTAACTTACAATTGAAATATGTAATGCATAAAATGCGACGACATCACTATTGTATTAAATAGACAGTCGCTAAATCAAGTAAGTTATGTTTGCAAGCAAATATACACATACATATAGGACAAAATTTCGTTGTATAGTGCTCTTGAGGGAATAATAATAAAAAGAAGGAGAAGGAGGAAAATTTGTAGGTATATATGATGTACATATGGGGATATATGTGATATGTGACGCACTTCCGGCATGTACTGCTGATTTAAATGCAAGGAAACGATCAAGTACTACAGCTTGCTTAAGTACGATATTATATGTACGTTTCGATCTGGACGCGAGCCGTCGGTTACTTTGTTTCGTTATACTGCATCTGCATTTTTATTTAAAAATTTTTTTTTTATTCTTATTTTGTTAATAACCAAATGTTTTATGAGGAATACCAATTTATGTTTCAATTTATCAGTTTATATATTTAATTTACAATTTATTTAATAAAATAAATTAAAAAAAAAAATATATATATATATATATATTAGTTTTAATAAAAAATAAAAAATGATGTAGGCATTTAAAAATATCCCAATCGTGATAAAAAAAAATTCATCTCTGGTGATATATAATCACGACGTACTAAAATAACGACAAAATTGATTTATACGCGACCTTTTACCGTCTACTGTAGTCTCTGTATTAATATTATAATTATAATTATAATAATACAGACGTCGAGTTTTTAAGTAACGCTATATATAATAGTTATTAATATGTTACCCACACACTCCAAATTAGGTGTGTATGTATAGACAGTCGGATATTAAAAGGCTCTTTAGAATTATTTAGAATTGTCAGTTGCGTATAGTTATGGTAGTTACTGGTATGTTATTATATATATATATATATATATATATATGTCCAAGACGACAATAATCTAAATGGTATCGCGGTTGCCGCGGTACGGGTCACCCCAGCGCTAATTTATTACAATGTTTACGTGTTAACTCATCAATAATACTTTATCTGTCGGATATAACCAGGGAAAAACTTGGTTAAATATAAGTATGTATGGTATATATAAAATTATTATGTCGACATATTATGAATAAATACCAATTCACGAGTATTATAATGATAGACAGATAATTTTAACCTCTGACCCTATAACTTTAAGATAACTAAATAGATTAATGTACAGTGTCGTTGTCGTCTGTAATAATATAATACGTTTATCTACTTTTTATTGTCATTTATATTTATTATTTATTAATATTGATAATCAATCGAATTATTTTTACTCAACAGACAAAAGGAGAATTGTCAGGAGAATATTTAAATAATTTAAATGTATAAGTGTTGGTATAGTAATAATAATAATAATAATAATAATAATAATAATAATTTATTCGAGAATAATATGACACAAGAAAATAGATAATTGAGTCATGAATAACTTACCCGTTGAAGGGATAACTGGCAAATGCTGCTGCATCGTAAGGATGATATACTGCTGGATATGGCCAACCCGCTGCACCCGCGCTTAGATTCTCTTTCAAATCCAAACCTGCTGCCTGAAATATTATTATTATCATCATCATCATCAATAATATTTAAATTCTATAGTAATCTCTTTGCTTAATTTTATTTTTACTGGTTAAAAAAATTCAGTTATTAAAATAAACTTTTAATATTCACATTTGATCGACTAAACCATGAAGATGAAATTGATAAACTAAACGTTATAGAGAATTAAAAAAAAATTTCTTTTCTTTATTAAATAATAAAAGAATGGCGAAAAAAAATAACACCTGGCAAAGCAAAGGTGAGCCACGTGATCAATCATCTTGTCATATTTTCTTTTTTATTAAAAGATTGATATGTATTGATCGATACAAGTATACCTACATGTATTAAATATAAAAATATAAAACTATAAAACTATTTGTCTGTTTAACTAAAATAGTTGTCAAGCAATATAATAAGTTTATTCACAGACTCAGGGTATACTAATAGTGAAGAATTTTATTAATTTTAAAAGAGCGATAGCTTGAGGCTTTTATCTAGTATTTAAAAAAATAAATAAAAATACAAGATAATTAATTTATTATCAACTTATAAATATTTAGGTCATGTCATAAAATAATTTTTACACTTGGGAATAATAATTGTCAGTCTGTTCTGGTACATACATAATGAGTAAATAAAAATAAATACCAAGACAGTGTGTGGTCCGATAAATAATAAATGCAATATAATAATAATAATAATAATAATAATAATAATACGTACGGTAGGAGAATAAAAAGGAGTTTGTTCGGCCCCAAGAGCTGGAAAGTATGCGGCCATACCCTCGGAGGCTACTGCTGCGGCTGCTGCGGCATACGGTGTGCTGTACATCGAAAGAGCCGCAGGTGTGATTCCACCGAGACGCTGGTACCCTGCGCCCAAAAGCTCGTACTGACAGGAGCAGATTGATTGGCCAGTCACCGGGTCCGTAAAAATAGGACGACCAGTGTCACAACACCGACCACTCGGTGGTCCCGACGGCGGAGGACCATGCGGCTGCTGCTGCTGCTGATGCTGAGATGAGGGACTAACCGAGCTTGCTGGGCTCCCGGCTGCTGGTCGGATTATCGCGCTGGTTACAGCCATCCTCGCTACGCTCGACAGAGGCGACGTCAAGGGATGGTTTTCGCTTCCACCGGTTGATGAAACTCCACTACCGGTCAACAGAGACCCTGAAGCTGGAGAGGGTGAAGATGACGCTAACGCTCCACTTACTGTTACGGGACACTGAAATTATAAAAATAAAAATTTACATTGTAGTTATTAGAATAAGGTTATTCACATAACAGTTAACATATGCTCAATAATCGGTTTGAGTGTTGGCCACTGGCGACTAGCGATAATCTTTTCTTGGGGATCTTGTACCGCCATCAACCGCCTTATAGTATTATTCAGACTGGTATTGTCGATATACAACTCGGCAAAGTTTCATTTTGTTCACCTTTACCATCTCTTGTCTCACCAACCAACCAACAATAATCTATACTATGTATCCTAACCCCTTCCTCCCTCTTCTCATACCAATATAACAACCGGTATACTATATATATATATATATATATATATATATATATATATATATGTGTGTGTATGCAGTAGACAGTAGGTATATGCTGGGGAGAAAGATTAACGCGGGAGCTAAAATATAATCGGAGATCGGCAAAATACACAAGTGAGAAATACAGTTGTATGAGTCGAATAATCGCGGTTGGGTTTATTTTATATTATACCTTGCACCAACTACTAGCCACCAACCATATCCACCAAGTATATTCAACCAGATCCAAGAAGCAGTACCACAGAGGAGTATGTATATACAACAGAGGTGACGACAACCAGTTGAGAGCTAAGAGAGTAGAGAGCCACGATGAAATCGTGAGGTGTAACTCAGCTGGCTACCACCAAAGGCCCGAGAATTATGGCCTACAGGTCATACCAAACACGCTTCGTCGTTTAACCTCTTCCTCTTCTTCTTCTCTTTCTTATCCTTTATATATATATATATATATATATATATATATATATATACATATGTAGCTTCTAGCTCATCGTTGGTTGCTGACTGGCGACTACAGAGTTTTGCTGATATCCTCGAATACCTGACACTACTCGCCGGATACGTCTTCCTGCGGTGGATTCCATGAGCCGACGAATAGAAAGAACGACCCGATCAGTACGGTATACCGGGTATACGGAGTACTTTATACAGTATTAAACAAGAGAATTCATTTTGTCAACATCAGACTCTTATTCACTTACTCACTCACTCACTCACCTGCTGTACACATTCCCTTATATCTTTCTACCCTTTATCCTAAGTGATGCTTGCCTTGGTCTTGCTATTTGTTATTATTATTACTATTTTTATTATTTTTATTATTTTTATTATTTTTATTGAGAGTCGGGAGTGCAATGCATGCATGTACATCAGCACTTTACAGCAGCTTATACAGAGTTAGGTGTCGAGTTGAGAGTATAGAAGAGAGAAGAGAAAAGATAGTCCCCTTTTATATTTTATCGCGCCTTTTTACACACAGCGTTACGTGATAACTCGATGCCGTTTTTTCATCAGACACTCAGGCAAGACACGGCATTTTCTTCGAACCATTTGAATTTATAATCTATCGGTTTTTCTTATATTTGCCCTTGTGTGCATACCCTCACTCGTTTTACATCATTTAAATTCATCGATTCTTGTAAAATATAAAATATAAATTCAGAAGCAATCCTTACACATACCTTTCATTTAATCAATAATCATTTTTTTTTTTAAAAGAGTATAAATTATTTTTATTCGTTGACCGAATGCTAATTCGCAACAATGTACATTAAGTAAAGAGATATGTTATTGATATATAGGATATAAAAAGAATAAGAAGAAGAGTTGTGGTTATACTATATAACAATATGTAGCAGTCAGAATGAATGAATATAGGTTTTTAGAAATAAAAGTAAAAGTGTCTTATAAGCATGTATAGATGTATACATGGAATTATGCACCTCGTATCTGTATACCCGTGGCATTTAATTCCGCGTGTTGTCAAGAGCAGCTGCGTAGTAAGCGACAAGCATCAGCGCCTGTCAGAGTTATATGTTGACCAGTTTCTTCGAGTAGTTAAATCCACAAATAACAAATACATACATACATATAAACTTGGTACATACATTCATACTTGCATTAAATATTGGATATTGAATCGGATTTGATCAGGCCCGGTTTTTACCATTAAAAATATAATACATTATATAAGTTAAACTATACAGGTTAAATATCTTGCTTTCTCTCTCGCACTGTAAATTCTACACAATCTTCATCTCCCTCCTTAATGTAATATGGAGTACACCAACATTATACAAATTTTTAATACAGATTAATGTTGTATCTGCTCCTATAGGTGTATAAAATAATAAGGACCTACTCAACCAGCGTAATCAATATGACGCACGATTTATACGGCCTTGATTAACGTCACGTAAAGCTAATAAATATATAATAATAATAATAATAATAATAATAATAAAATATTAATACATTATACAAGCATGCTAATAAGGCAATGGTATTATAATCCTGTCGTTTATATATAATCGTGTACCCAAATTCTCTTCTCTCTTTGCTTTTAATCTTTAGTGTGTGAGTCCACTTTTTAAATATATATTCATCTGGATCAAAATTTTATAGATTATTATTATTATTATTATTATTATACTAAAAATAAAAAGATGAGGATTATTTATGAGCGTGAGATATTTTGTCACCGGTTATTTATTATTTATTTAACAGCCAGTTATTCAGTAGCCGTCACAACAATGTGATGTAATGGAATTAATTATTAACCGATATTTTATGTAATTTATTGGATTAATATTTATGATTTTTTGTTATTAATTATTTATAGCTGATAAGCTGGTATTGATTAATTTTTTTTATGGACAAAAGATAAGAAATGGTGGATTTGATTGATTACTTTTTGTACCATGCAGAATTACTTAAAACTTCTAACTTTGGTTTTACATATATAATATTGAAAAAAAAAAAAAAAAAAAAAATAGATAAATTCAAAGTTTGATATTTATTGTCGTAATTTTAAAGAATTTATGATAATTATTCCAACATTGAGCTAGATTAAAAGATTGTAAAATTTTATTGATGATATAGAATAAACCTGAAATCAAACTAAAAATTCAATTGTAAAATAAATCCGTTGGGAAGGTCAGCATGAGTCTCAGCATGAAATTTTTCATTGAGAAAAAAAAATGAATTTCCATGGTAACTTATAAAATTGATTATTAAATAATAGGCCCAATGTAACAAAACTGTGTGTTGTAACATTAAAGATATTACAGTGATATGTAAATAAAAGTGTCTGTATAATCGTGTTATAATTGTAACGGGCATTTGTGTATTATAAAGAGCCTTGACAATTTATAATAAATTGGAAAAAGAATATGCGAAGCGGCTTATCCTGTAGACACAGATGCGCCGCAATGTTTGCAGCCGGAACATTTGTCACGCGTGTCCTGCAACTTTCAGAGGTAAAAGGGACCGGTTTGCTTTCCATTCTATATATCTTTCTCTTTATATAGGTTCTCACTTTAATACATATAACGAGAGGTAGGTAAAGTAAAGCTCAAGTAAGCAAGAGCACAAAAATATATATCCAATATAAATATAATATGTCGGGTAGGTAAAGAAGGTAAAGCCGCAATAGTATGTATACAGTGTATAGGTTATATTGTTGTCTTTTTGTTCGGATCGTCATCGTACGGTTTGTCGCTTTTTGTGTATACCGATAATGCCCTCTTTGCTCTCTTTGCAACGAGGCCCAGCCAAACAAATATTTACTCCCGAGCAGATTGATGGACCGTCCTGTGTGCTTAGGCCGTCAAAGGTACTTACTTATGTTCCCACACGTTATTTTGCCCTTTACCACTCTACAAAATCCACACACTCAATAAATCCCTTTTTCTTTTCTCTTCTCCTTCTCTTTCTCATTTATAATTCTCTATTCATCCTTATACTAACCAAAAAAAATTCAAAATCTAACAACCCACACACAAACTATCGTACACACTCAAACGCTATATATGTAGCTTCGACGATTAATATCCGCTGTAACTTTAATCACACTCTCAATCTCGGCTACAACAGACTAAAACACTAAACTATCCTATTTTGTTTGGGTTATACATACAATAACACACATATATATATATATATATATATATATATATATATATATATATATATATCTCTACAATACAGTCAACTTTTTCTATTCTCTTAAACTTAAACTTAAACTTTCACCTTTCTTGACGTGGATAAACCGAAAACCGCCGTCAAAGTCATCGCTCGACAAATATTTCCCCGAAAGGTTTTTCCTTCAGGAAAGATTAAATTTAGCTCAGTCTCTATTTTATTTTTATAAACTGACCAACTTTCGATCAACATCAATTTTTATACTCTATAATCTTTGTTATTTAAATTTTTATTTTATTTATTACCTATATATAAAATGAATAGCCTCTTTGTAGGTCCAAGTTAATGGGCTATTAAATTTAACTGATTGTATTTATTATATACATATTCTTTTGAGTGGATTTTTATTTATTTTATGGGAATGCATCCTCATTAAACTTTTTAAACAATCAAAAAACATTTTTATGCTCAAAAATTTTGTTTTATTCTCTATTAATAACAAAAATAAACGTTTTTTTTTTTTTTTAATATTAAATTTATGACAAAAATTATTTATTCTTTCATCACTCGCAAAATAACCATGTTCTGTATTTGAGTGGATCCGGCCCCCATCTGTGAATAGTATATATCTCTGTAGTACTAAATTTATAAATTTTAACACCAAAGTTTACAAAAAAAAAAATAAAAAAAAATGAAATGAACTAAAGACAGATTGGTAGAGATGTTTTAGTATATATATATATATATACACTGTGTCACACGATACTAACGATTCTTGGTATAAAAAAGATAACAAACGACTTTAGTTATGTATATCAAAAGACAAGAGTACTCCGTGATGTACGTACCGACATATAACATAGCGAACAAGAGTAAAAGAGTGGAATCTACATCCGGCATTTGTTTTAAGCTATATCCACTGTATGAATAAAGCCTCATACCGGTAAATAATATTCTCCGAAATATAATATTGAATTTTAAAAATTTTTGTATTCTTAAATTCATTATACATATAGTGTAGATGATGACTGATGTCTGTTTAATAATCTATATTTTTTTTTCTCCCATAAAAGGAGTTGATAAATATATAAAATATGATATAGTCTGTAGACCTGCTACTTTTTTTTTTTAGATAGATTTTATTTCATTAAATATGAGCCTGTTTAATTTTAAAAAAAAAAAAAAAAAAAAAAAAAACAATAACATCAGCTACAATGTTAATATATAGAGAGATATTTTATAAATATAATACATTGTAATAAGATTTAAGATAAGGTGAATAATGTATATAATGTATGAATAATGTGGTGGGTGTTTATTTTATTAAATACAAGCTAACTATGCGCTGAGACATTTAATCGCGAGTTAACAGACATGGATAACACTTACATTGTATGGGATGATTTTGAGTAGAGCCTGAAATCTGAGCACCGGAAATGCCGAGAACTCGTACTGTCAACATATTAATGCGTGTGCGTTTTGTAATCGAGTAGAGTGGATATATTATTATTATTATTATTATTATTATTATTATTATTATTATAAGTTATGTGCTCAAGATTTTTACCCAAGAGTAGTGCCTATTATAATATTTTAGATTATTTATAACAAACGGATATTTATATTACACTGTCCAGTTTTTCGATTAAAACGATGATCTTCCATAGTTAGTAATAATATCTAAATACATTATTATTCACTACGGTTACAATTTTAGTTTATTGAGTCAGCGTTAGTTGTTGTGTGTAAGTATACACTACTGCTTATTAAGTTACTTTTCATTCATAAATTTTTTTGTCTCTTCTTGAGTTTATATCAATGCTGACAATTCATTTTTTTGTCAATGCTCTCTTATTTTATATTTTTTTTTCCCATTGACGATTAATCACAGATAAAATATAATAATAATAATAATAATAATTATTATTATTATTATTCTAATAACAATGAATTTCTTAGATCTACTATAATTAATTATAATATATATGATTGTATTTTTATATCATTTATTATTTATTGTATAAACTAAAGTGTATTTGAAATTTTTTCGAGCGCAAAAGTTATTTTCTACAAGCATAATGATTTGTATAATATTATTAGATAAAAAATAAATAAAAGTTTTATTAACAATAAAATTTTCGTCACTAATAAAAAATTACTCCTATTTTTGTAATAAGTAATAAAATAGAAAAAAGTATCATTTAATTATAACCCTTATTTGAATATTGAATCGGAAAATAAATAAAAACTTTATTAAATTATTTATAAAAAAAAATACAGAAATAAATTTATCGTATAAATTTTAAGCAACATAAAAATTATATTTCAGAATTTAATTACTTAAATGAATTGAATTATAAAAAAAAATTGAATTATTTAAACGAATGAAAAGTTAATTAATAAAAGCAGAAAATAAAAAGTTATAAATATAACAATACTTATTATTAATATTATATATTTATCGACATTATTATCTCGTTACTTAAAATATCTCTTTATATATCAGTAACCTCTACTAAAAATATATAAAATATACTCGTTTCTACATTTAAATACAAGTTTGAGAACATTTATTAAAAACCCAATCAAGCAAATTGTCATTTAATTGACGTAAATTATATATATATATATATATATATATATATAAATAGTCTAGTTTAATAAAGTATAAGAAACGTTTATAAAGTATTAAAATAATGATGATGATGATGATGATAATAATAATAATATGTAAGTAATGATAATAAATACAATTAAAAAGAGCATATTAGATATATATTTAAAATGCGTTACAATTGCTCGGTAGCGTTTAAACTTATTAACATGTAAGGACAATACATGCATAATATAAGGGACACGTGATCATTGTCCCTGAGTTGCCAATAAAGGTGTGGGTTCAACAGGCGGCTATTGCAACAATATGTATTACTATATATATAGACACAGTCTACACTCAGTTTATATATTCTATAAATGTATAAGTACCGCATGTGTCGAATATTGCGAATATTGCGAGCTAATACGGACAATTGAATTATTATTACATACCAAATTAAATATTTATAGATGCAGTGTTACTTTTTTTTTCTTTAACAAGTACTCTTGTTCGTTCGATTATTATCTCATTTCATTTTTTTAATTGTGAGAAAAATTTTTTAATAAATAATTACATTTTTTTTTAACTAAATACTTAATTTATTTTTTCAAGTTTCAAAATTAATCTAATTTTATTATTAGATTAAATATTTTAAAAGTATTCATTTATTATTGATTGTACATAAAACTGTCTTATGTCTGCAGTTAAAACAAATTGATGATTCTATTATAATGAATAAACATTTAAATTATAGTGTTACAAATTTAATCAACGACAATTTTTAATTATTTGGATTTTTTTTTTTTTTTCTAAATAATTAGTGGAATGTAAATTTAAAATTCAATAAAATCTATTAATTTTTCTATCTACTGTATACATGGAAGCTTTTGTGAACAAAAATGATCCATTAATGTATTGAAAATATCTTGTCGACTTTCTTGTAAGACACGATTTTTAACAATAGTGACAATTAACTCCCACTGAGTTTAAAAAACCTGCTCCCGCACTATTTTATACTAAAAAATAAAAAAAATTCTCTTTACAAACAGTTGCTTATGATTTTAAATTAGAGTATAGAATTTTAATAATATCATTTCATTGTAGGCAAGAATTAATTTACTAATTTCTATTTGGAGTATATTTTTAGATAATTAAAACGTAAATATAATACATGAGTTATCACCTTTGACTCCTCTCCTCAACAATTATTAAGCAATTGCACCAACAAAGTAGTCGTTATTATCATTACTGTTAAATAATAGAGGTAAAAAAAATAGATAGTAATCGCATGTTTACGATAAATAATTGTTACACTATAGTTTTTTTGTCTAATGGCTAATTTATCACGTAATAATAACTTTCAATTAGAGTTAAAAAATGTACATAGCATTACTGCGCTGTTACGTAAAATTTATTGCCTTATTCCTGCATAGTTGTTGTTGTTATTATTATTAAAACTATTTAAACAATAAATAATAAATAAAAAATTTACCTGCAAATTAGGCGATCCGCGGTAAGAGAACTGTGACATGTTGTGTCGGCCACTGAGGGCCGTGATTGTCGTAATTCGCTACGCAATCATTTTTAATTACCCCAATCACCCTCTGTTTATTCACTCTCACTCACTTTTAAATAAAAGCCATATCGCCATGTTCCATACAAAAAATAATAATAATTTTATTTTTTTTAATTAAACGTATTTTTTTTTTTTTTTTTTTTTTTTTTTTTAATTATATATTATATATTGTGTATCCAAGATATTATCACAGGAAAAAAACTTTTATATATCACTGAATTTTTATATTATTTAACAATATAAAAAGAAAAAAAAAATTAAAAAAATTCCACATCACACTGGTTCACTTGTAATAGCAATAATAATTATTTAAAAAAAAATAAAAAAAAAAAGTAAATTATTAACAAAATCCACGTAATCCGGTAAAGTGTGTTAGGTATTAAAAGAATCGACACTAACTGGACGATAATCTGTCCGGCGTAGATCCGATCGACGCGCCAGCTATCATCGGTCGCGACTATCCACCGGCGAATCGTCGTCTTCTTTTCGATGGAATCCGGTTTCGAAGGCTCCGCATCTGTATCTAGTGAACGAGTGGAACGAAGACCGCGATTGTCGCCCGTGCCTGATTTTAAATCAGAGAGTGGGGCAGACCACTGGCTGCTACAGGCTGTTACAGGCTCTTTCAGGGGTACACCACTGGGGAAAGAGGAAGGAGCTGGGGGAGAGGGAAGGGTAGTACCACCAGCAGCACCAACAACAACAGCAGCAATACTAGCAGCAGCAGCAGCAGCAGCAGCAGCAGCACGCTCTGGTCTAAGGACCAAAAATCAAATAATACTAACCAGTAGTACGAGTTAAGTAGTGAGAGTAAATCGTTAGGGCACTTGATATTATTTATATCTAACTTTAACACTTTTTTTTACAAATAATATTTTTTTTTTTTTTTAATATAATATGATGTGTATTGGGATAGGGTGTCACTGTATTGCCAAATAGAAACTCGGGAATAGAATATCGCGACTAAACTGAGTAAGCTGATGTTATATTAGTAAGGAAGTATGTACCTCTCTGGCTAGTGGCATGGAGTTGCTCGGGAGTTGGTTGGGAGGTAGATAGTAGTAGTAGTAGTAGTAGTAGTAGTAGTAGTTGTTGTTGTTGTTGTTGTTGTTGTTGTTATAGTAGTAGTGATTGTAGAAAGAGACGCAGGCGTTGTCGAGTTGATCACGGGTTGGCGTGTAACGCGGTAGCACTTGTGTTCTATCTCGCTTATAGTCTCAACTGGTGTGTAACTCCTTGCCTTACCCGTATAACCGTACCGAGGAGTATAATACTACAGTACTAGTAGTAGTAGTAGTGAATGTAGGTGTTGATATATCAGTGTTACAGATGACACACAAGTAACAAGTGTGGTGAGGTGAGGTGAGGTGAGGTGAGGTGAGGTGAGGTGAGATAAAAGTGAGGTGAGGTAAAGTAAGGTAACGTAAAGTAGGGCTGTTGGTAGACGGCTAACTGGTACCACTACTAGCGCCACACTGACTAGAGTTAACTACAAACAACCAAAAATACGCCCGCAGTGAGGGCGTTTTTTTTAAACTCCGGTCAGGCAAGGGGCGGGTTTACTGATACGAGGTGTTTCCCAGACGAAACGAGGCTTATATACAAATACATACACACATATACTTTTACAGTATAGGGATACAATAAACGTGGTATTATTAACAGTCACTATTAACACACGCTAGTACACAAGCCTTCTGGTAAACGGTTGTTAAGGGGAGCCGCATTTTTAGAATCGGTGGGAGGTCCCTGGGGGAGGGGTGCCAACAGAATTTTGTGGTGGGAGAAGGGGAAGGTGTCACTGATTGTCAGCGATTCTGAGCAAGCGGTTTTGTTACCAAACGCAACAATATTATTATGAGCCTTATACTTGCTTCCATCGGACTGTTGTAACATTAGGTGGGAAAATGGGAGGTTCTCTGTCATCACTCAAACAACAATAACAACAATAACAACAACAACAACAACAACAACAACAACAACATTTTTAATTATTTTATCAAACAAAAAATTTTTTTAGTTTCTCAATTAAAGCAATTGACAAAATTTTGAAAATAATTAGACGAGTTAAAATTTTAGCAAAAATAAAACAAAACCACTCTGGTAGTATTAGTCGTAATAGTAAGTAGTATAAGTAGTACAAATATCAAGTAGTAAGTAGTAGGTAGAGTCAGGATTTTTTTCCCCTACATGGGCGCGGACAACTTACGCTCCGCCTTCAAACGTCCGCCTTCTTGGTCTCTTCCCCCACTTATTTTCGTTTGTTAAACTCTTATCTTACTTTTTATTAAATTCCCCACTCTTTGATGTAAGATGAGTATGTAAAGGTGTATGTACTTGACTGCGAGGCTTCCATTTCCCCTTTCATTTAATGTTGAGACTGTCGATGTCGATGTGAATGTCGACGGTACTTGGCACTTGTGAGGTTAAGGGGCTTACGGGGGTAAAACGCCTAAAGAAGCTGACAGAGGAAAAGAGGGGAATAATCGAAGAAATAAGGGGTTGAATACAACGAGTAGGACAAAGGCAAGTAGAGTGAAGCATGCCGAGATGTGAAACATTAGTGTACCGTTTGTTAACACCGCAGTATACACACAACCATGCCATTTTACTTGCACACACAACAAACTGTCGTGCTTAAACCAAACCCAAACTCTCCTTACAAATACATATAATACTCTTACTCTAACTATATACTCAACATTTCTTGCTATTGCAGTTTGGATAGTAGGAGGTAAGAGTATTGGT
The DNA here is from genome assembly GCA_905319865.3 of Cotesia congregata. NCBI lineage: Eukaryota > Metazoa > Arthropoda > Insecta > Hymenoptera > Braconidae > Cotesia > Cotesia congregata. Next base: position 119,546 of record CAJNRD030001118.1, on the reverse strand, counting down.
CGATGTAGACGCTTGTACACTTACACGCTCCTGTCCTATCAGAAACCTCAAATATATATATATACAATTTACAATATGAGGAGGAAGAGGAGGAGGAGAAGAAGATGTGGTAAACGTGTTTGTTGGAACTTGATCGTTTTGAGACTATTTGGAGGTTTATATCCAAGTACACACAAGGTATACTCATTGAAAATTTTATAAACAAATTATCCATTTTTTAAATTAATAACACTGCTATTGAGTAATAGGAAACATTTATTATTTACTTGTACTGAATATGTGCCAATATTATATTTAATCAAGTTTTGTCTATCATATTGACATTATAAAATTTTTAAACGATCTATATATTATACAGAAAATAAAAAAATTATATTGAATTTTTAGGAGAAAGAAAAAAGTATGAGTATATACAAACAACAGGGAGAGAAAAAAAAATAAAAAAACAATATATACATGTATATAGAAGATAAAATGTTTCTTGTTGTTACGTATACAGTTTATACTACTAGATGGAAGCGCTCGAATTCGCTAGTAGTCGCTGTAGAACATGCACAGCCGCGTAACTTTTATAGATATTATATACTAAACTCTGCAAGTCTTATACACTCTGTACGAGTCTCTGCTAGTAAATACAGAAACGGAAACTTGACATTCTGAGAAATACGTATACGTTTAAGTAACATACATACCATCAACTATATACCCAAGTATGTTGTGTTTATGTTGAATTTAAGTTCAATATCAGTTTCTTTTTCTTTTTTCCCTATTGATAATATTTATTTACATTAAAAAGTTTATTATTTGTTTTACCGTAAAAACTTTTAAAACAACTTGAAAATGAAATGTTTTAATATGTTTTATTATTTTTATCTTTACTTTTGAATTTGAAATCATGTAAGACAAATATTTGCTCGACCTATTTGATCAGTCGATTATAAGCAATTGATAATGATCAAAGTCGCGGCGAATCGGGATTCTTTGTCCGCGATCTTTAAGAGAATTTTTTTTATCAAAGATAATAACGGAAATTAGATATACGTTGATGATACTCTATCGTCAATATAAAAGCAGTTGAAGATAAAAACTTGCGACACCAAGACCAACACCAAATAAATATACAAAGGAGACATGCAAAAGTAGTAGAAATTATTAATGAAAGCGAAATTTTATCGTTTAAATGAAATTTAAATAATTAATTTAAATGTATTAATACGAATTAATACGATAGGCTGATGGTTAGCTGATTGGGTTGTGGCGAGGTGCTGGGTGATGTGAGACGTGATGGGACGCGGGATAATAAGGGTAAAAATTAAATCACTCTGAAATCTGGGATATCTCGATCCCTTTGATTTTAAAATTAAATTATAATTTATTGACGCCCCTTTTCAACTTTCAACACTTGTCCTTTTAGTTTTATCCTTTTTTTTCTTTACTCTCATATTTTAGAGTGATTAATTAAAATGACATTTTTTTATTATTATTTTAAATCGTCAATTAATCATTAATTTTTTATAGTAATTTATTCTTATTAAATCAATTAAAATAAAAATTAAACAATTATATTAACAGCAGGATTGATTGATAATTCAAAGTTGTTGTTGCTATTGATGTTTTATTATAGTGTGAGGTATATAATTTCTGGTCATTAAATCGTTTTACCTCTCGGTGTTGTTTATTTAAAAGGTTTTTCTTTATTTTTAAATTTACAGCACTAAAAAAGTAAAAAAATAAGAAAAAAAAAAAAAAAGCTGACAAATTTAAATTTGTTTTTTATTATTTTGATGTGGTTACACACGGTGTCAGAGAGTAGTAACCGACGAAGGTTGGTCGATTCGGTAGATTCTCTCCAACCTCTCCAACCACAACGCCTTGCTCTCTTAAACACGGACCAATAAACGAGGATGCTCCTCCTCCTCCTTATTTTTCTTAAGAGATCTCTGGACCTTAGTTCTCTCCTCTTTCTCCTCATCATCATCATCATCATCTCCAGAGTTTCCTCCTCATTAGTGCCCACCTCTATATATATATATAAATTTTTTTTTTATTTATTTATTTATATATACACAACGCCCCTCGTACTTGTCACGCCTCATGAACTTGATTTTGTATCAATAAATCTCGGATCCCCTGAAATCAAAAACTAAAAAAAATTCACCTCATAAAATACCAGCCCTCTATTTTTCTTTATATGTATATACATATATATATATATATATATATATATTTACAAGTTAAAAGTATTTTTTATTTTTTTTTTTCATCTTTTCTTTTCGATACTGTAATACTTTTATTTTTATTTGTTTTAAAAGGTTGCCAAGAGAGTGTCGCCACCTATAGGAGTTTACTATTTAATAATATAAATTAGTGTTTATCCCTTGTCAATTTCTGACATTAATCCCCAATATATTGAATCATTATTTTCAATTAAATTGATTGATCAACTTATTATTTTTCATCGTAATTACTATTATCTTTAATAAATCTTTTGGAGTAATTATTTTCTCAATCTATATATATATATCTATAATAAATAGTATCTGATAGAGGTTTTAATTTGGAGTACCTATTACGACGTCAAGTGATTTTGTATGGATCAAAAAACAATTCAAACAAAATAAATATCCTCTCAAAGAGAACAAGTAAACATTGGTACGACAGCCAGCACGTAAATATAATATATTATTAATAATAATAATAATGTATATGTGTGTATTATTGTGCACCTTATACATTTTACCTTGTGGCTTAGGACACCAGGAGGTAATGAATGCCCGGGTTCTCGGGATCTGACGGCTCCTCGCTGTTGCAGGCCATCGGTGGTTCGAATTCCTGGTTCCCTGGACTTGGACCCCCGCGGGCTTTTCCAGCCGTTCTGTCACCACCCCCCGCCAAGACTTATCCATACACACTTGTATACACTTATCCTTATTATTATTATTATTATTATTATTATTATTATCATAATTCTTAATCTATTTTTTATCCAACACACATTATATCATCTTTAATACGGTTTATCCTGCAAGCTATTCATTATCTTTTTATCTCAGCTTACTATCGTTAATAAGGTTACTCTGATTTTGTGTAAATTTGCTTGAGCCTTTATCGACACTCCAATTGACGACAATTGAATAAAATAAAATAAAAATCATCAATGAGTTTGATATTTTAAAATAATAATAATAATAATAATAATAATAAAAGACGGTTGAAAATAAAAATGTAAAAATTTAAAATAAAAAAAAAAAAAAAAAAATTGAAAAGATAAAAAAGTGTTATGTGTGGGCAGTTTAACGGGTTCCACGTCCAGCGTGTTGAAAAATAATTAGGGGAATCAAAGAGACGGACATCCCCGGTACGGTCTCATAAAAAAACAACAAGAATACCGATAACATCACACTATACACACACTTAAAGTTACACTACGAGCTGATTCTGAATGGAAGAGAAGGCTTTGATGGTTGGATAGTTGGATGGCTGGATGGTTGGATGGTTGGATAGTTGGATGCGGAGATGCGGAGGCTCTCATCTCTCGTCCGCGAGCTGTTAAACCTTTCGAGTCCATTGAAGCGTCTCTACTATACGTTAATGTTACGTTGTCTTTTGGTCGTTTGCTCTCTATCTCTATCTTAAACAGTCTTTGTTGTTGTTAGTTGGCTTTTCAGTTTAGATTGTTTTATTTTTAAGAAAAAATAAAAGTGAGAAGCCATGCCATGGATCAGAGGATCAAAGGATTTGAGGATGAGAGAATGAGAGAACGATGCCAGGTCCTGGGTCCTGGGTTTTTAACGGGAGAGAACGAGACCGAATTCCAGCTCGTCTTCCAAGAAATCACGCGTTCTTTCCGGGATGGATTCCGAGATAAAAAAGGTCTGAATGAATCAAGGACATTCTCACCGCTATAATACCAACGCCTATATATTGTTGACTTTTTTAGTCATTCGTGCATCGACTATACTTATATATTTTTTTACATATCTCTGGTTCCTACGGACCGTAGAATAATAATATATTATATTAATAAAACCGGAATTTGATATTAATAGAGCCAAAGCAGGTGTCGTGTTATCATCGCAGGAGACAGGACCGCGGGCGAAATACTACTATGAGACTGATGATATGCTAATGAAAGGGGAAGGAAAATTATTGTCATTTTTACAACATCCGGTCCAGGACATGATACATAAGACATATAAGACCTGCTATAACACATGGATATATATATATATATAAAAGATCTTGGTTGGAATCTTAATTGACCACAGCTACAGTTTGTTTCATTTTAAATATTTTTTAGTACTGGTACTAGTATGACAGTTTAAAACTCTTGTTCTCGTGAGAGCTAGTGCAAATAGAAATCAATATATTATAATACTGATGCTGGGAATAACTAAATAACTAAATAACTGTCGATTAACTAATACTTATATATATATGTATACAATATAGCGCCATGCACGTGTGTCTTGCTTGCTGTTTATTTTTGTATTTATTATATTTTATTGTCACACGAGTCTTATTACCAATTATTTTATAACAACTCAATGATTTTACTTGTTTTTAAAAACGTTTTTTTGAATAATTTAATTTGTAAAAATGTTAAAATTTATAAGTTGATAGTTGGAAAAACAAAGAGGTGAAAGAGTCCGGCGTGGGACCACCCAAGGATCAGAGTTGGACCTCATACTAGGAACCCAACCCGATACAGTGCCTCAGGCTGAGGGTCAACTCTTAACTCTTTTAACTCTTTTAACTCTTTTAACTCTTTTAACTCTTTTAACTCTCAACTCATTATGCATCTAAAATCTCTTCTCACACCTCGCACCTCGCACCTCACACTTGGTATACCTCGCACCTTCGTTAATTTTAGTTAACCGTTTATTTAATTCAACACCGTCACTCCTGGTATTGCTCATTTGCTACTGCTCCTCCGTATTCAATTTTATTTTTATTTTTTACTTCATTAAGTAACTCATTCTTTTTTTTTTTTTTTTTTTTCCATTCTTTATATATTTATAAATATCTTTAAATAACATTTATTTATTATTTTACATTTTTATTATATTATATATTGATAAATTTTATATAATTTGTAAATAGCAATAAAAAAATTAACAAATTTGGTTTTAGTTATCGTCGAGGATCTTGAGATTGGCAGTACTTAAAGTTTGGCAGTACCAAAACAACAAAGTATAGGGAAAGAAAAATTAAAAGACGAATAGAGGGATAGAGGGATAGAAGATCTTTGGGTTGAATTTTATCGATAAAAACTTGTCGTTGTACAAACTAAACTGTTTTTTTGAACCATATATACACTGTATATGTGTAGAAGAGTATACAGCACTAGCGAATGAACGAGTATAAGAAGAAGAAGAAGAAGAAGAAGAAGAAGAAGGTGAGGATGTATGTTTGAATGTGTTGTAGGATGACTTGAATGGCCTCGGTATTCACATGCAAGCCAGAGGATTCTCCAGCTAACTACAGCTAAGTATATGTATATGTGTGGGGACTATATAGGAGGAGGAGGAGGAAGAGGAGGAATAAAAAGAGGAAAGAGTTGAAAGTGGTAGTAAGTATGGTACCCCTGGAGCGGGTGTCATCATTTATCTCTTACTGGAGATCGGGTTTGCCGATACTGCGGGACATTTTAATGGCCGAACCATGTTGGAATTAACTAAAACAAAGACGAAGCATCAATTAGGCGACTTTTTCTTCTTCCACTTCTTCCACATCTTCCACCTTCCATTTCTTCCTGTCTATTCTGTACCTCGTAGTCGTGCATGGGATAATTTTTACTTTAATTTATTTTTATATAAATATTCCTTGGAGTAAATAAGAGGGGATTTTTAAAAATTTTTAAATTTTTCTCGAGAGTCAAGTTTTCTCGAAGTATGTTTAGAAAAATGAAAAATTTTTTACAAAAGATAAATTGTGTTTTTATTGAGTATCTTCTTTATCTTTTCCAAAAATTATTTTGTTTATCTCAAAATGAATAAACAAATAAAAAGTTTTTTTAAGAGCGATTTTGGATAATTGTACAAGCCAAGAGTAAAACCATCACCATATTGTTATTAATATTATTATTATTATTATTATTATTATATTAACTTTAACATATCCGGTGATCGTTTAGATGTTGCTTATTGCTTAAGTTATTTAACCAGCAGCTGGATCCTCGATCGGTTGGCAACTCACATTCCTTTTTTTTTTTTTTATTTTTTTTATGCACACTGCTAGTGGACCTTTTTGTCGAAACGATATACACGCGATACGCGATACCAGTGCGGTAGTATCTTGCCGGTACTCCGAGTCGGACTCTGACTCCGACTTTGAATCCAAATTCAACGACATAAAAGACAAACTCCCAAATTCCTTGTATCGGGAATTTCTCAACTCTCAGACTCTCAGACTTTCAGACTCTCAGCTCTCATCGCTTTTGTCGCGCTCAATGAAATAGTGTATAGTATATATCTGTTCACCAGGGTTTGTCTCTACTACACACAAAGTTCCCGCGATCAGTGTTGGTTGTTTAGTTGGCCTCTGTTGGTCTGTTGCCGTTTTCGATTATTTCGATATTCGATTATACATTAGTATTCACATTTACCATACCGCCAGACTTTTTTTTTCTTTTTTTCTCTCAGAAACTCCTCCGAAAGTTATTTGTGCATGTTTTTAAATAAAATAAGAATAAAAAAAAACTATGTATTGGTCCTCACTCAATACTCCTCCACGTTAAGTATTTAGTTGGCAAAACTAAACAAATCACCTTTTATATTATATCTTTCTCACTCTTTCCCCTTATTAAGTATAACCCAAAGGATGAGAGACAAACTTTACACAGTATAGAGTCTAGTGTATGCACATGAAAAGACAAACAATAACCGTGATCTCTCACGGTACTGGATGTCGAAAGATTTATTTTGACACGGATAAACTCTAGAAAAAAAAAACAAGACCAAAAAGAAAGAAAAGAGACTTAAGGTGTCTTAGTTTAAAACGTCTCCAAAAATTTTCAATAGATTTTTTAACAAGAGAGATTTATTTTTTGTTTAGCCTTTGATTTTTTAAGCTTATATATATTTATTGTAATGGGTTGATGGGTTGATCGGTTGATCGGTGAATCGACGTGTGCGGCCACAGTAAGCCTATTAAATCGTTAAATATGTATACATATACATAAAAATAATAATATCGGAATAACAAATTATATTACGGGCAAATTGAAAATGAATTGACGTATAGAGTGTCAATTTGAGAGTTTTGGGGGTTGAGGCACAACAGATGATCGATCGTCGATCTCAATTCACTAAATAAAAAAATAAAAAAAAAAAAAAATAAAAAAATAAAAAAATACAACTATGTGACTGAGTGACAGATTTTCGGGGTCACTCTCCATTGCTCTATCCATCTCTATCTATCTGTCTCTTGGTATAAATGTTCTAAATAGCTTGAATGGCCTGAATGGCCTCCGTGGTCTATACGTGGTCTACGTGGTCTACGTGGTCTACGTGGTCTACGTGGTCTACGTGGGTGTTTAGGGCACAGGTGACGCTTTAACGTCAACTAATCACCATCGGTTTCAAATTATTCTAAAATAATGACGTCGGATAAAATAAAGAAAGACAAGAGTCTGCATCATCCTCATGATAAATTGTCATCAAGATATAACGCTACTATATATAACGATCAACAGCATAACTTTCAATTTTTTAAACATTTTATTTTCATCTCAAGTCCCGAAATACCGTCATTCATATTTTTATACATCTAACATAATACTTGATATTTTGAGAAATAAATAAATAAGTATTGTATCTTAAAACATAATTAAAAAAACATAATCACTAACTTAAAAAAAAAAAAAAAAAAAAAAGCCTAGTTAATTAATAATCTTGGCAATAAATTAAGATATATCATGAGATAAGTGAATAAACCAGCGTAAACCACCGACTGTTGGAGGTTAAAAAGCCGTCTTGAATTTTGTAATCAACCAACTTAAAATTATACTACAATAATAATATATAAAATATAATAAAATAAAAAAGAAATAACACATAATCAAATGAGGGAAATAATCACTTGACAAAATGGTGGCGCGATAAGCACATCGTGTCTTCGATGACGATTAATTTATCCTCTACGCATTCACATTGTTGTTTTTATTTTTATTATTTTTATTATTCACTGGATTGTGATGCTTAGCACTTTTCTTTTTTATCTTTTTTGTTAAAAGATTATCAATACCCCATTGCATTTCAATTAAGAAAAAAAAAAAAAAAAAAAAGTGACTAATTGATTTGTGGGCGTTACAGCTGACTATCGGTAGTAGGTAATTGTTAATTAAATTACAGATTATACTAACCATCACACATATACATATATTAAGAAAGAGAACTGGAGAAGAAAGAAGAAATATATCTCCAATATAATGCCGTTATCGCTCGAACAAACTCATCGGCTGTCGGCTGTCAGCAGTCGGTCGGCTCTATTATTTTATTGTAAATAAAATAAAATAAATGTACATACTATTAAGTTTTTGTTAGGCATAATCGAAAGCTCCCTTGTCTTTGGGTCATTGATAAGTTATCGTATAATCATTATCGTATACTTTATTGGCTTTTATATATTTTTTTAAATTTTTACTCATATTCTGGTCTCGGGTATAGGTCACGTGACAGTATACAGTGAGGAAATATATATATTATATATTATTATTATTATTATTTTAAATAGTGGTGATATGTCAGACAAGAGGTACATACTGTAAGATTTTGTGGACAAGAGGATTCTAAATGGTAAATGGTTAAAGATATATTTGTATACGGTAGTAAGGCATGTCCGCTACGGATTAGTTTAGACCCGTTTAATGGGCTCTTGTCAACGAGTCTAATCATTTTATACAGCTAAACAGTTGATGCCCTGTTTTAGTTTATAGTTTACTCCTAATTTTTCGACGATCTCTTTTTAATAAAATTTAGATTTATTTATATTTATTAATGATAAATAATAAATAAAGTTAAGTGAAATAAGTAAGATAGCAAAGGTAATGTATTAGAATAAGTTTAACGTGAGACGTCCCACGGCGAAGGTGAAGGTGTACACGGTCAGCGCTGTCCCGTGGGCCACGTATGACCATGTATCACGGCTGCAACGTATACCACATACTATAATCCCGCGAGCAGGGTATATTAGTCACCCCGGTACGGATCTAGACGTCGCTAAAACGATTCAATAATAAATAACAAACCCCGCTGATGGTAAAAAAAATAGTTAAAAATATTTAAATAAATAATATTAAAACAGCGATAAAATAAGCTGATGCAAACCTCTGCTCCCTGACCATTCGCACGCTCAGATAAAATTGAGTCTTTGTCGTAACAACTAACTAGACTCATAATATTAATTAATATGTATAGTATAACACCGAGAATCGAGTAGAGGGACTTAGTGGTCGTAAAAACGAGGGGATAACAACACGGGGATTATATATATATATATACATATACACTTGCCGCCGGCCAATGCGTTATATTATATTCATTACGTATTATTATTTTATATAAAATCCACACTACTTAGTTATCAATTAAAAATTTTTTTTATCCTCTCTATTCTCTTTTGCTTAAGCTTCTCACTGATTATTTTCCTTTTTATTTATTATCAATTATCATTATTAACATTTTTCACTCAATTATGTTATTCGTTATTTCAATTTTCATAAACAAAACCATATTGTATTTCGTTATTTTTAATAATTGATATGTCTGCTTACGGTACTAAATTATTATAATAGTTAATAATCAATCATTTTTTCTCAATGCGTAACTAATTTATAATTATTTTAATTTTGATTTTAATCAACATTTCATTTAGTAGATATTTTCAATAACTAAATTTAAAATTTCAATAAGTTCTAGATTAAAATTTTTATTTATTCTTGCTCGTTCGTTCAGGTAATATTTGATTACTCCAAATTTGACATCATTTTTATTTTCTTAATTTTTAAATTATGTAAAAAATTTTCCTTTTTTTCATTACATATCACCATTTTACCGCTAATAAAACTAGTTGGTTAACTACGAAATTTATTTAATTACAATAATTAAATAATTAATTATCCTTTTTTTTTAAATTAACAAAGACATGCTGTATTTTTTTTTCTTCATTATATTATTTTAAAAATAAAACTAACAACGTAACTCATAATAATAATAATAATAATAATAATAATAATAATAATGAGTAATTTATAAACTAAAATATGATGATTATATATTTGCCATTTTGTTCACAATAATTTAAAATTATTTAATATGTACAGAATAAAAGTTTGTCAATTTAATAGAGTTGGTTTTTTATTTATTATTATTATTTTACAATGCGTACTTGAGTCCCATTAAACTCTAGCATATTAAACCCGTCCTAAGATAATAATATTTATTTTTTATATACTTATATATAATATATATTTAATTATTATTAATATTTGTATTTGTTTTGATACTCCATATACATGTACACATATTATATATACATATATGTACTAATTATTATTATTAAATAAATGATTGCAGCCGCCGTCAAAATTATTAATGATAATAATAATAATAATATCCCCCTATCCGACGTATATTTTAAATTCTAGTAACATTATTCAATAATTAATTAATTAGTAATTATATTATTAAAATTTTTTCGATTCCAACTCCCGCTTTATCACAGATATAAATGAATCAATTTTTTTTTTTTTTTTTTTTTATTTTTTTTATTTTATTAATTATTTTTTTTTTTTTTTACTCTTAATTATAATTTTTCTTCTCGCCAGAGCGTGACAAAAGTCAACTTAAATTCAAACGGCAGATTTATTACATTATTCATTAATTGTTTAAGAAAATATCATAATTTTTACATCTATATTATTATTATTATTATTATTATTATTATATTTAAAAAGTATGACGTATACGGATCCCCGATAAGATTTCGAAAACCGACTTATCATATAGCAAAATTTATCCTCGAGAGATGTGGGAAAGGACGCGGAGTATAATGGGCAACACTGGTATATGGGTACATGGGTACATGGTAAACGGTGACACATAAGTTATTATTATGGATTAAGTACACTGTCATCAGTCATCAGTAATTAGTAATTATATTATTAAATTTTTACGTATTCCAACTCCCGCCTTATCACAGATATAAATGAATTCTTAAGTTTTTTTGGTTTTTTTTTTTTTTTTTTATTTATTAATTATTGATAATTCTTTTTTTTTTTTTTTCACTCTTAATTATAATTTTTCTTCTCGCCAGAGCGTGACAAAAGTCAACTTAAATTCAAACGGCAGATTTATTACATTATTCATTAATTGTTTAAGAAAATATCATAATTTTTACATCTATATTATTATTATTATTATTATTATTATTATATTTAAAAAGTATGACGTATACGGATCCCCGATAAGATTTCGAAAACCGACTTATCATATAGCAAAATTTATCCTCGAGAGATGTGGGAAAGGACGCGGAGTATAATGGGCAACACTGGTATATGGGTACATGGGTACATGGTAAACGGTGACACATAAGTTATTATTATGGATTAAGTACACTGTCATCAGTCATCAGTAAGCAATATTGCGGGAACTACTCTGCTATTAAGTATCTTTTATTACAATATACATTTTTTTGTTTTTGTTTTCCATTTTTTTTGTTCGGTAATTTTTAAAATTGGTTATTTATCTTTGAAATTATTTTATCTAAATTTTCATTTATTTTATATATAAATAAATTATCTAAGGTATTAATTGTTTGATGGAGAATAAAATTAAAGAGATAAGGTCAAAAATAAATAACCGCATGTTGATATCTGAATCTAGTATTATATAATAATGCAGGGACAATGTACTTGGTATATTATATATTTACTGGTGAAGCTTACTTTAAATAGGTTCAATAAAATATTATATATATTTATTAGCATCAGAATATGGACGTATGTAATTGATTTTATTAATATCTATAGGCTCGTTGTTTGCCAATTTAATATTAAATATAATACATCAGTAGAGTAAACAACCATAAAGAACAAGTGTCGTTATTATATATATATATATATATATATATATATATATATATATAATTATATATTATAGTGTTGCCATTTGCACGTATCCCGATATATTTAAATACTCTTTTCCCAGAGAAAAATCATATACAATTAAATTATTGTTGTTGTTGTTGTTGTTATTATTATTATTATTATAATTAATTAATTAATTAACTTATTTAATATATTCAATAATAATAATTGGCCATAATTATTCGGCAAATAAAATTCTTGTTTTTTCTTAGTTAAATATTTAAAAATAATGGAGTTATTAAAAGTATTTATTTATTTAATTGATTAATTGTGAGACAAACAATATTAACGTGTAACGTATAAATGTATATACTCGTTCAAGTAAATCTAAAACTCTGTCAATTCAAAGCAAAAAGTCCATTTTATTAGGACTAATCAAAATTCACACGTTTACTTATCTCGGTTGTCCGTTCCCTCTTTTATCAAAGCTAAAGATCTTGTACATAACTATTATTATTATTATTATTTTTATTATTTTTATATATAAATTTTTATTTATTTTCGAGCGCTCAAGCTTTAGCTCAGTAATTCAGAGAGAGAGTCGAGTCTCGGTGGCGTGCTATGCAGCAAGTACTTTGACTAGACATGCAATAGCACACGTTCACCAGCTTATGAGCATAATATACCACCACATTACACCATACCATATCATACCAGTATAGATATATATTATATACAATAGTCGTTCGTATGTCCGATTACGATACGACTAACTCGAATACAACTCAACTATGGTAAACAGTACTCCAAGGAGGAAGGATTTATTGATATTATTGATATTATTATTATTATTATTATTATATCAAGGTGAATAAAAATATTGACACAGACACAGACACACAATCATCGAGTGTTGATACTTTTGTCAGCTGTAATATAACCTGTTACAGCCAATACACAAAGAAAGATACTTTAAGACTTAACTTTAAGTAGTACGATTCTATCAAGAGTAGTGTTCCTATTTTATCCTATCATATTCCTATTCTCCTATCATTCTATACTTTGCCATCTCTTCTGATACAATACCATATCACATGCCCTTAGTACCATCATTATCTTCTTGTTCCTGTTCCTTATTCTGAGCACTCCTTATTATCTTATGATATATTCGTTTTTTGTTGTTTTCATCCAAATCTTGATTTTTTTTTTTTTTTTTTTTTTTTTTTTTTTTATTATTTCAATTTACTTTCTTTATTTTCTTCAGTTTATTATATTATTATACATTGTACAGACCCCGTTTTCTTTTATTTTTCCTATTTTCTTTTACCTGAAACAAAATAAAAATTTTTTTTCTCCATTACAACGATATTATAATATTAATTTTATTTTATAAATAAAAAAATAAAAATTAATATAGAAAGTATGAAAGAGGAAAATAAATGAAGGTGGTAAGTGTTGAGTACACATGGAATAATTTTTGCTGTTACAACTCTTACAATTACTGATTGAAAAAAATGAAAATAAAATGACTCAAAGAGGTGGTAAATAAGCTGGCGGTCCAGGATAAGGATAAGGATAAGGATGTAGCTTTTATTTTACAGTAAGTAGAAGGGGAACAACCAACTCGAGTTATGTCTGTTGGGTTGCGGGTCGCGGGTCGCGGGTCGTCGACTAAGGGATACAAGTACAGCAGAACCTAACCGGTTTTCTCACCTTCTCATTCTCACCAACTCACCAAGTCACCGAATAGTTTATACATGTATATGTAACATTACTCCAATAGAAATAACACCAAAATAATTAAATTTTACACGTCAAATAATATTTATCGAAATTTTTTTTATTTTACAAAAAAAGACTACACATCCTCTTTAAATCCCCCTTTTTAAAAACAGATGGATTTAATATTGATTTAGTTCTTTATCTATCTTTATCTATCTTATTTAGTCCTTTGATCGTTTACACTCAACAGCTAATCCATCAATTATTATTATCATCCCGATTATTATTATTATTAACACTAATTTTGTAACAATAAAGGGTTATACGGTTTAATACCATAAACTCTGACAAGTTTATACAGTAAATACCAAAGGGAATTGCTGTGTATTATTATTCTATGTAATAGACTCAGATTTACATCAAAACTACTAATGAAACCCCTTGCAATTGAATAAATTATTATTATTATTATTATTATTATTATTATTATTATTATTATTATTATTAAAATAAAATAAATTTTATCGTTTTATCGAATTTCCATATTGAGTTGAAAATAGTCTGGGGCTCACGAATAAGAAACGGGTTTACCACTTGTTGCTCGGCGAAACGTGTAATTCGTTGACGCGCCGTGTTCATTGAACCGTTCCTAATATAAAACGAACCGATCGTTTCATCGCGACTGCTTTGCTCTTGATGTAAAAAAAATAAATAAATAAATAAATGTTTAAAAGTTAAAAAATAAAAAAAAGGAGGAGGAGGATACGAAGAGTGCAAAGAAATTACTAAAAATAGAGTGGGAATAAAGAGGGTGGGGAAGAATTTGTGAACAACGGGAGTTGCTGGTCCAGGTCTTGCTCAGGTATTCTCGCCTTTACGACAAGGCATTTCCTTAACTCGTGGGACAAAGAACTTCCAGTCTCCAGTCTCAAACACCGTTCATACTATATATTTATATAGAAAAGGAGTGAGAACTGTGAAACTGGGAGTATAAGGATGGAATGGCCGCCATCCACGCCGGGTATCTTAGAATCCGCTTGGGGTTTCACCCGAGCACCCGAGCTAAGCACCCAGTCCCATCCAGAGAGCCCCGAGCCCCGAGTCTCAGGATTTATTAAGGGGACACCCATCCACCCGGAATTCTACCATTCTATATCATTCTATACCTATATACCTTTCTACAACAAGTAGCCGTTAACCACCATCACCACCAAAAATATTTATAAATATATCTAGAGAACCCAAATTTTATGCAGATCTAACCATTTTTTTCTTTCTTTAATCTTCACCTTTCCTTTTCTCTATTTTTTATTTTTTATTTTTTTATTTTTTCATTTTTAAATAATAATAATTTTTTTAATTCATATATATCCAAAATGGTATTATTCCCCTTATTAAAAATTTTCAATCAAAATATAAAAAATTTAACAATGCAATTGGCAAAAATTTTGTGTATTGGGAAAGAAAAAAAAATAAATACCCAACAATAGTTGTAGTAATTGGAAATATACTACGAGAGACGTAATATGATGTAGAAAGGATAAAAAATAAAAAAATATTTTTGCAACTGATAGAACTACTATGGGATATAGAATAAAAAAATAAAAAAAGTACAGATAAACAAAAAACTATGATATTGTGGGCATTTAATTGTATTGAACCAGTATGAAACGTATAGCTTGTAAAACCCCCGCAATACTCCCGAGCTCGTCCAGTTAGTCCACAATGCCAATTAAATATTCCCTTACTAATTGCCAATTACAATCACTAGTCTATTATTTAAGTTTTTTTTTTTTTTTTTTTTTTTCCTGTTATACCCTCAGTCACTTTAAATACCATTAATTAACACCGAGCAATATAATATTCATCAAGTTGGAAAAATAAATTCCAATAAACGTCCGGGTACGAGAATGTGGTTAGGTAAAAAATCCGGATTATTTTAAAATGGTTTATATGTGTGCCAGCATAATAATTTTCGAGTCTGGTGGTTGTTGGTGAGAGTGGCGAAAATTTCTCATTACAAAAAAAAAGGTGCCAGAAACTGAAGAGAGCCAACCGAGGCTTGGGGAAGCTTGGACCTGGAACTTGGGATCTGGGATCTGGGATTGGGGACCGGCAAACTAAGACGACGTTCTCGATCGTCTGAGGTGACGACAGCGAAAACTAGTTTATTCGAGACGTGACTATAAATTAGGATCAGATTGCCGAGATAAGGACATCCAGCTAACACCCGGTCTTCGCTGTTCGGTCTCTTCGGTCTTTGGGCAAGATGTCTCGAAACGAGCCTTTACGAGTTTTTTTTTTTTTTTTCATACCCATTCCCTCATTCGTTTTTCTTTTTTATTCTCGCCACCTATTACCATTTCTATTCTGTAATTTATAAAAGTTTAAAACTCCCTCTAATCCCATTCATTCCTTCGCTCAGAATAAACTAATGCATCACTAACTCTCTATTAACTTAAATCACATCAGATATATTATTTTTATTTATTATTTATGTAGTTTTTTTTCACGCGACGATAACTTGGATCTTTCGACCTTAAAGGGTTAGGATACAAATATTATATATTTAAAAAAAAATCACTGCTTTTGTAGACTATAAGGTGACTTGTCATTCACAATAAAAATAAAATATAAAGAATTGGAATAATATAAATATGGGAAGACTTAAAAAGTAGTGATTAAATGAAAGTATAAGCTTACCGAGAGAATCCAATCCCCCAAATTAACCATTTAAGATTGAAGGTGTTAATTTTTAAACTGGCGATACGAATCCACTAGCCATAGATTGTGATCTAGAATAAATAAAGCTTAAAGTAAGGGTAAATTTACAAATAATCAGTGTCTCAACTTAATTGTCAATTAAAGAAAAAATAGAGTTGATTAAAACTTACTCTTTGTAAAAGGGTTTGAATGCGGTTGCAGCTTCTGCGGTGGCCTGCTGATGTAGACCATTCTGATTTCCGAATTCTTTGTGAGGACTCTGGAGTCTCGATCCAAATGATGAAGAATTGCTACTGACGGAGGATACCGAACTTGAGGAAAGATATCCAGTACTGGCCGAGAGAATTCCGTTTGTCACGCCAGAATAATGATTTGTTGACGTAGGATTATTGTTACTATTGTTATTATTATTATTATTATTATTATTATTATTATTATTATTATTATTATTATTATTATTATTATTATTGGTAGTGGTATTGTTGTTGTTGTTGTTGTTGTTGTTATTATTATTATTATTATTATTATTATTATTATTATTATTATTATTATTACTACTAGGAAGGGCGGTTGTGATGATGCCACCAGGGCAATACGTTGGAGCTGGAGCTGCTTGGATCACACCATTGGGTGTTGCCACCTTCATGTTCGGGGGGGTTTGAGGTGGTGTGTCCGTACCAACTTCGGGAAACCCCACCGCCGTGCTGGATGAAGCTGAAGAGGTGGCAGAGGAATTTAAATTTGGGTTTGGATTAGGATTTGGATTTGAATTGCAACTGTAGTGGAGTTGGTTAGCGGAACCAAGAAATCCACCATACCTCGAGACATTTGAGTAAGGAGTTGGACCGGTACCAGAGGGACTCATTGAGGTCGCTGACGAGGGAAGCGCAAATGAACTGAGACCTCCTCCCGAGTTGTCTGTGCTCGGATTTGTCGATCCCAATTGCCAGGGTTGGTTTTGGTGCTGGTTTAGGTGAAGATTTTGATGATGAAGTTGCTGATGGTGCTGCTGTTGCTGCTGCTGGAGACCATAGTGATGATGGTGTAGGTACTGTTGCTGCTGCTGCTGCTGCTGATGGTGATGGTGATGCTGATGCGCGTGGGAATGGCTAGGAGGTGGAGTTTTACAGGCCGCTGTGTCCGCGAGAGACCAAATTTTGGGCTTTGTCGCGGGAATTGGCACACCCGCTTGACAATCAGGTTTTCCTTCCTCCTTTAAATGGTGCTCCTCTCCGTAGCCTTGGTGATGGTGGTGATGATGATGGTGGTGGTGAGGATGGTGAGGCATGTGGTGATATCCCATGTCACTGCGTCTAGGATCCTCTTCCAAGTCCAAGTCATCATCATCCTCGAGATCTTTATCGTGGTGCATATGTTCAGCTTTTACGTGCCGAATTGGTTCTATAACAAGTCAAAAATTATTATTATTAAAAAATGATAGTTAAATTTTGATTAATGGAACCGAGGGGTAAAAGTGGGATCGACTTGTTGACTTTGGTACTGATATAGCTTTAAAAAATTTAGAAGATGAGACTTAATTGAGGGGCAAGACGATAAGCCAAAGATATATATACATATTATATATATCCCCAGGCTCGTTAATTATTGGCGAGGGTCTAAGTGTGCTCAGCTTCTCTTCTCTACTACATTTTACTCTTGACACTCTACACTAATACTATTAATACTATTAATAGTACTGCTCAACTGAATGGCAGCAATATTGCCGTTAATGGTTGATAGTCCCTGGTGTGAAAGCGTCGTTGTGATGCGTGTCATTGCGGGATATATACCAGTGATGATACTAGTGAATAAAAGACCCACCAAGAAACTCAACTGATGATATAAATCGACAGAGTGAAAAATAGCAAGTGCAAAAAAGAACCAAGAAATTTTCTTTCTCACTTAGACCTTTTTACTTTTACTTTTACTTTTACTTTTACTTTTACCCAACACCCAGTTATTGAGATGAGTTAAGCCGTAAGGGATGCTGTGAAAAAACCAGGGAGCGAAGCCTGCAACCACTTTGGGGACGAGAGATTTGAGATCCCCAAGGGCGAAGCTTTATATACACCCCTTCACCTTCCCCTTCCCCTACCTTTTTTTTTTTTTTTCTTTTTGTTAATGTCTGGATATCACAGCTTTTTCTTTTCTTTCTCTCTTATTTCTCAGCAGCTTTTAACGGTGCTTTCTTCACTCATGCACAGCATCACTGTACCCTGATACACTGATATACTCTCGTATCAAATTAAATAGTAGCAAAATAAAAGAGAGTTAGGTTTATATAGTGTATAGTAGGTGTCGGTAGTCTCTCAGTAGAATCTCCGAGCGTCCCTTTCTGTCTGGGCCTGCTGCCATGCAGCAGTCAGGGTGAGGGGTGAGAATTTCATTAAGAGGTTCCAACCCTCTTGTTTAGTTGATGGCTCGTCAACCGATAATTCCCCAAGCGAAAATTTTCTTTCTCTCTTTCTCTCTTTCTCTCTTTCTCTCTTTCTATTTAATTCTGTCTCACTTAGTTGAATTCATTTTCACATGCCCTTTCGCTAAATATTTAAGGACCTAAAGAGAGAGTCCTAAAGAGTTTGTGGAATAGGGTCCTAATATCTATATATCTGTATATCTATATTCTTTCTCGTAGTTCACCCCTAGTATAAAAGTGAACCTTATGGCTCAACTAAACAGATACTCCCACAAGTGGCTCTTTAACTTTTGACCTTTATAAACCATTATCATTACCATCATCAATTTATTTTTAATAATTATTATTTTGTTTTTAATTATTAAATCCTTTATAACTAACTATTGGTTATAGAAATAGAGTGTAAAGTTTATTATTTGTGTGTGACATTATAAGACTATAAGGGCTAGACGGTATAAGAGAAGGGATCGCGAATTGAGCAGAAAGGCCATTAATCTTTTCCTCGGGAACCCACAACCCACAACCCGTAACCCGTAACCCGTCACTGTGTTTACCCACATGGATGACCATTATGTCGACCACCGCGAGCCACACTATTTTTTTTTTTTAATTGAAAAAAAAATTTTTTTTTTTAGTTAAAATAATTATGTATAATAAATACCATTGTCATCTAGACTGCGTTGTGAATCATCTCCAACGCGATCACTTCGGTGATCACTGGCCATATCATCCTTGTCTTTATTATCTTCAGAGTCAGTAAGTATCGCGTCGTCGTCATCGTCAGTTTTGTTCTTGGGCTCCCACGTCATTTTATTTTCTTTTTTGAGCCTTCTCCTTGCATTAGCAAACCACGTCGACACCTGAGTTAAAGTCATCTTGGTGATTATTGCCAGCATAATCTTTTCGCCTTTAGTCGGATACGGATTTTTTTTATGTTCATTTAACCAAGCTTTTAGCGTCGCCGTAGATTCTCTCGTCGCATTTTTCCGACGTGCCGCTAAATCATATCCAGCTCCGTATCTGTAAAACAAATTAATTTATTAAAGTATAATTTTTTTTTGTTTGTTTTTTATATTTTATACATTATTTTAAGAGGTTGAAGAGATTTAACGTGTGACAGCAGAACAACAATCTAACCCAATATATGTATTATATATATATATAACGTTAGTTAAACTCACTCCCTTAATCCCCTATAATATATGAAATATATAAATCTATAAAATACTCCCTACACTGTACGCATATACTTAATAGAGAGTATTATTGACTGACACAATTTGGAAAGTGACTTTCGTTTGGAGGATGATTTATCCCACAGGATTGAAATTCTCTCGGGCTGTTGGCTTTTTCAGATTTTGGATTCCCTAGGGATTTAACAAAGTAGCTGCTGAGAAAGACATAGCGATTTTTTATGCGAGAGCAAGTATACGACATCCAGAAAGAGAAAGAGAAAATATAGTGGCTGTTGGCTGTTGGCTATTGGATGATATAAGCACCTAGCTATGTCTACGTGTTATGTATAACACCTATAACACTATAACAGTATAACGATACGGAAAACACGCCCTCCTAGTAGAATCTAATACACAGACCTAGCTAGCATATACACTGAAACATTCAAACATTCAACACTCAAACACTGCTGGGCTTCTATAAAGCTTTCTTCCCTCATTTCTCGTTCCTTCTTTCTCTTTTCTCTTTTCTCATCCCTAAACCAGTACAGGCGTCATCCTATATATCCTATACTCTCTATCGTCTATGGGGTAACAGCAAATGTATACGCCAGAATAAACCACCCTCGCATCAACGTAACGCGTTGTCGCTGTGATTCTATCGAGTAGACCCGTATACTCCAGTATACATATAAACCCTACCACTTTCCAATATACATATAGATATATTATCTATACTCTCTATTGCACTGCGTGTAGTGGCAATAGCTATTCCCTGATGGTTACCAACCAACCTCGGTCTTTCTCGGTTATATATATATATATATATATATATATATATACCATCAACAGGGTACACCCCAGATCTGTCTTTCTCGGATATATTTTAGTGAGAACGGTAATGGCGATTCAATCGATCCCCATCTCACCACCGCGGCATTATATAGCTGTTATACACACAACACAACACGACATGACTCGATACGATATAAAATAATACAATACAAAATACAATGCAATACCAAGTGCCCACTGGATAAGTAAACCAAATATACCGTCACTTTTATATATTATCTATATACATATACTGGCTACTAGTTATTATCAGGGAATATCAGAGCCTCAAATTGACAGCTCAACCTAACTACTAACTAAAAACTGATCCACCGAATACCGCGAATACGCAATATAACGGATCAGCATCAAAACCATAAGGGTCATAAAGTTTATTTTTTTTGTTTTATTAAAGATGATAGACCAATTGAAAAAAGATAATATATATATATTAGCAATAAATTATCAAATTGCTTCTGAATTATATGAAATAGTTGTTGTATAAAAAAATCAAAAGCCTCTATTGGAGAAGACACGGCTTTGCTTTCGTTTTACTAAGTTATCAATTATCATACATTCTGGTCTATATATCCTACTTGTTATTTAATATCTGTTAAATAATTAAATGGCAGATATAATAACGGTGATGATAAGATGGTAAGATGATGACTTATTTAAAATAATTATTTTACGGATTAAATGAATAAAGTTAGATTGACGAAACTCAGAGTCGTTCACCGATTTGTTTGTTTGATAGGGCAAGCAATCTTTGGAAAAAGTTTCCGAACCGATGAAATAGAAAAAAAAAAAAAAAAAAAAAAAAAAAAAACCCACTTGTCAGAGAGAGAATCAACCAAAGAAAAAAAAAAGGTGGTTTCACCCTCTATTAAACGGCGTCGACAAGGGAAAGGCGGTGAGCTCCTTTCCAATAAAACCGCTTGCTCTAAAACTCGGCCTCAGAGCCTTCCAGAGTCTCTCAGATGAGTCCCTCACAGAGCCTCAGCCAGTACACCATAGGATAAAGATAAGGATAAGGAGGAGAAATGGTATATAATGGGAGATGGGAGGCCCGTCGGAGGGAGATCTCTGGAAACTTGAGAGGTTACTTGGAGAAGGGAAAAAGCCAGCCGGACTAGAGCCAGAAACAGAGGCTGGCATTACAACCTGGTGCCTTAAACGAGAAGAACGGCAAGCAGTAAGCGAGAAGCGAGAAGTGAGAAGCGAGAAGCGGGAAGCGGGAAATCGATCGACGCCATTACGTGTTCTCAAACGAGAAATGAGGGAGTACAACAGTACAATCTGCGGATTATCCGAGAACTTGGGCAAAAACTTAATGAACCGCATACTTTTTGCCTCTTAACCAACAAATTTTTTATACCTTAAATACTACCCCACGCTATCAATAAATTCCCAGTTTTGTTTCATTATTTATAATAATATTTTTTTACTATTCATTGATTAACTGATGCCATATTAAATAAAAATGTTTTTTTTTTTTTAATTATTCACCACAGTTAGATTTTTATATAGTTATTTCATATGTATTAAATTATTATATTTATCTTAAATATACCTTTATTAATACAGTGGGTGCATTATTAATGGGGAAAAAAAGATAATTTATCGAAATAAATAGAGACTGAACTGAAGGACTCACTTGCCAGCGATCATTTGTATTATTATGGTACTTGGTAATAGCAATATAGAAGCTGGTTGCTGGTTACTGGCTCGGGTTTTAAAAAAGGATAACAGCAGTAATAGAGTAAGAGGGCATTTGCTGGCGGATGTTTATATCGGTATACTTGACTGTAAATATCGGCCACTTGAATGGTCTCATTACAGCTGCGTGGTCATGTCAATCTCAAAAAGTCAACCGCAATATTGGTAGTATACGTAATTATTAATTATTAATTAATAATTATATTTTGTAATCATTACTGCATATTATAAACAATCAACAATCAGTCTTATTATATTTATAACACAATTTCTATAAAAGTATAACCAGAACAAAGCTCAATTGATAAATCCAAAGACTAATAAGAAATGATGCAATGGCTGTTGTGCTATATTAATAATAATTCTGGAATAAATATCAGGAGTGGGATTAACAAGATTTACATTTGCCAGGCAAAATAAGAGGAAATAAAAAAAAAAAAAAACAGAGTATTGGAGCAGGCGTGAGAGCTTTTCACGGTCGGAGCTAAAGTAGTGGAAAAAAGTAAAAAGGTGATGCTGGGGGCAACCAAGCTAGGGATGAGGCACAAACCCAATATATATGTATATATGTATATGAAAAGAACGAATTCCGGGGATTTTTATTCCTCTATAAAACCTTTTATCATGCATGTATAATGTATTAAACTTACGTTTCAACGGCATTAAATAACAAACTAAATTAAGTGCGTATATATGTTGATGCGGGTGCTGTTATTATTATTATTTTTGACATCAGCATATACTTTGGATGAATTTTTTTATTATATTTTAAGTAAAATTGCATTTTTATAAAATAATTTTAATAACTTTGTTATTTTTATAACGAAACTAAAATAGATGAGTACAACATGTGACGATAGCAGCGAGTGCTTGATGGCGAATGAACGACTAAAAGATGAGCAATAACATGAATGAAGAGAAAACAACGAAGGCATATAGGCTGGTTTGAAGGATTTGAGGTTCGAGGTTCGAGGCCTAGGTATTATTAAGCAAGTAAATTAATAGCGGCTTGTGGAGTAGACTCGGTGTGAAGAGCCTCTGCTCAACGAGTTGAGAGCTGAGTCGAGGGTGGATTCAGCGATAAACAATGCCCATGCACCAGTAGAGATGAGACTCGTCCTCCCATACTCTTTCTCTTTCTCTCGCACAGCTTATTCATCCCCTATTTATCTCTCTGTTTACTCTCTGTTACCCTACCCTCTGGCTTTTCTACTACAATCTACAGACACAAAACGTACACAGAGAAGATACAAACGATACAAGTGTAAGCCGTGGTGGTACTGAGAGATGGAAGATGGAAACTGAGGCATCCAGGATAGGATAGTAGTAAACTACCCACACAATATATAAGTTAACAAGCAATATATATATATATATATATATATATATATATATATAAAATGTATAAACTGTATAAACTGTAAGGGGTTGCCAAGCGAATGCCGCCTATTTTGCTGTTGGTCTATATTGCGCAAACCGGCAAAGCACCTGTGGGACGCTACTCTTTCATATATCTAAGGGTATATGGGCGTGAGTGTGCTTTTTATAATAACAATAGTCTCATGGATAATATTGTATATGATGATGGATGAAGGTGTAGAAATAAAGAAATTACCAAAGATGAAACACTTTTCTGCTTCCTTTTTAGTCTCTTAATAATTTTATTCCTTACAATACAGATGTCATCTTATGTAATATATAACAGTCATGTACTACTCCTGTGTAACATCTCTGTATGAAAGTGAATACATGAATAAAGAGCCAGAGATGCCAAAGTAGAAAAGGAAAATATAAAATATAAAATATAAAACAGAAAACAGAAAACAGACAGGGACAAATCAAAAGCGGGAGCGGTGAACCGGTGAACCAGTGAAACCCGAGATCCGATACCAGAGCAAGTCAATCAATAAACTATACTCATACACTTTTTATTTTTTCTCTGTACTTGTACTTAATAACAATAACAATAATAGTAATAATAATAATAATAATAATAGATATATGTTCTCTGTTTTAATCATAACAATTCAATGACTAGATATATTAACATAAAAATATTATGTATGACTAATAAAATAAATTTCTAACATATTAAATATTATATTGTTGTTTATTTATTTATAACTTATAACAAAATAATTTAATTTTCGGTCCTACTTGTTTATTTATTCATACTGTATACTTGATATAACATTTTGATCTGTTCATTGTTATTAGAACAAAAAAGGTTGGTAATTTAGAGATTAATTATTAATTGGATAAAGTTTTATCACTGAAATAACTATAGAGGTTTAGTTTTTTTGGTCCTCAAGTTTATTGAGAGTGAGATAAACTCGAGAGTAGTTTTTTGTTTGACTTGTTATAGCTCGAGTTGGTATGAATTAATTATTGATTAACTTGGTTAAGATTATTTAGCACCTGTACTGTAATTGTTTAAAGTTTAAAAATAAACAGATAAAAACGACAAAACAATAAGTTGTTGAAGGGATAAAAAATATAATACAATAGATGTCAAATAAAAGTTTCGATACGGTAAATCTTGTTACGAGGGTCTATAACTAAATTCCAGTTTAACCGCCCAAATATTGTTATATTTACTGGTATATTTTTTTATTTCAACCCTTAAAAGACACACTTGAAAATTTATTACAAATATAAATAATAGGTATATTTATAATTTATAATAAATGCCCTTTTCCTAATTAATTATATTCAAGTTAACGTGCAGATTATATACCCAATAAATAAGATAAAATTTATTTAATTTATAATAATATGAAAATTAATTAGTTTAATAATAGTTGATAATTGGAATAATAATTATAAACATACCCATAAGCAGCTAACGTTGGATCATAGGGGTAGTATCCAGTCGCGGCGGGTTGTAATGCCGCCGTGCCCCAGGCTGCGCCCATATCCGCCGTCATTCCCATCCCCGTTGCATCCTTTAGTCCATAAGGATTTCCCTGTTGCAATACACATTTATCATTGCTATTATTATTATTATTATTATTATTATTATTATTATCATTATTTACACGTCTTACAAAAGATTAATTAATAATTTCAGCTGCCGGAAAAGAAGAAACGTAAATATTGTGGATAATTTTACACGGAAAATTAATTAACCCCTTAATAGTATATTATGAATATTTAGTAACTACCTAATGAGAGGGCTTGGGATTCAAACAATACAATATTTAAAAATAAAATAAAGTGATAAATGAAAAAAAAAAAAAATAATAACATAAATATAAATGAAAATAAGAAAAAAAGAAAAAGGTTGGCGCCAAGAAGTTTCATATTACACGTCTGGATCTAATTCTTATTATATGTGTTTCTTAATTCCTTTATTTAGAGCAATGAATCTGGTTATTGCTCTTGAATCGACTTGATTTACTTTTATTAAATAAGTATTATAAGTTTTTTCTTTTTTCCAAATACATTGTCTAGTAATATAATTTAAAAAATAATAAATTTATGTAATATGTTGAGTGTGATTCATTGGTAAGAATGTAGAAAAAATGTGTAGGTCATATGACCGCATCTAACAATCATATACGCATGAGGACCTCCAAGGATTAGTTGAAGGAACCTCGGCGCCTTTTTACGACGTCGGGCCCGCGGGTGGTCGCCAGGACGCCAGGACGCCAGGACTTAAACGCTGTCGTCACGACGTCTTAAATTATAATACTACTCTACTCACTTGAATCTACTTGGATCTACTCGTATCGGTCTTTCTACTTGGCTCAGTTGATGGTCAACTGGTCAACTTTACATCACTCAACCTTAAGGAATACCTTTTTCAACAGTAGTATAGTACTATATTGAGATTTAAAATCTTCAAAGTCACGTGCATTGTTAAAATATATTCAGATAAAAATCCTACCGACTTTCTACGAGCACTCTTTCAATGTATTTTAAAATTATTTAGTTCATTTTTTTGAAAAATATACCTAAATACTTAATAAACCATATTAGTTAGAAATAATAATCAATCTTTTTTTTTTTTTTTTTTTTTTACTATATAGAGAGCAGAACTATGAACATATAAATGTATATGTTAACTATAATCGTATAAATAAGGGTATATAATAGCGGATAGCGTCTAATCGAATAAAATACTTGAGATAAGATGCAATTAGACGATGAAGCCGTAGTCTTGGATTTGCTTATACCTCTTGGACGCTGGCAAATACAAAAATACATAAATACTTTTATGCGTATATTTTACATTTTACATAAATGTAAAAAGTATTAAGTCGAAGGTTACTACGAAGCTCAACATGTCGCCTGCAAGCTTTATTTTTGATTCTAAAGCCAACTGATTATACAGATTAAACAGATAATAATATTAATAATAATAATAATAATAATAATAATAATAATAATAATAATAATAATAATAATAAAATATCTATTTATATATACACATAAAAATTAAACTAATAAACTTAATTATTATTATAATATATATAGATATCCTTAGATGAACATTATTATTAGTAGGACCACCCTGAACGCTTGAGAATATAATTCAGCATAGGGAAACGAGGACTCTATACTATATACTACTCATGGAGCTTAAACTCGACTGATGCTGATGCTTATTGCCCTTATTGTCGCCACGTCGCGCCACGCCGCCTATTTCATTCAATGCTAATCCGGGTCTTATTACCTTCTTATAACGCTCCACTACTATACTTGTGTACATACACAGAAAGATTTCTACAGGCTACAGTCTACAGGATCTCAAGGAGACTCTACACTCTATTCTACTTCATACCAAGAGTCCTTCACCATACATATCCTTATACTTATATACATATGTACACACACCCCTTAATATGATTATTATTATTATTATTATTATTATTATTATTATTTTTCTCTGTTTCCTCCTCCTCCTCATTCTAAACTTTTATTTTCTACCAAATACACATCAATAGCACGTGCTCCTTAAAAGCTATTATAATTTATGTTATTTTATTTTCACAATTATGTGTTTTATTATTTCAACTAATTTATACAAACAATTTTGTTTTATTTATTCATAAAGAATAATTATTCTATATGTATTAATATTTTATTGGTTAGATTTTAAAAACGATAAAATATTTCTCTCATATATATAAAATCGAAAAAATAAACTTTAACCGCTATATGTGTAGAATAAATAAACGAAAAAAATCTAAACCTTGAACTATTAAAACAAAATAAATATTAAAGCAAATAAACATTAATGGATGTTACTAACAGTGATTCTTACATAGTTTAATTGCTAATAAATGAAAACTATTAAACACATACAATAAAATTAACATTATAACATTTAATATTTTATCGTTTATTTATACTCATATCGTGTACAAACATACGAGTTTATATGATTAGTCTTAATTAAATGATTAGATTCAAAGTTTTAGTTTTATTTACGGTCACTCAAAACGAGCGACTTTTATTTTGTTATCACCGATGTATATAATAGACTTGTTATTATTAATAATAATAATTATTTTTAGTATTTCTTTATAATCGCATAAATAACATAAATGTATCTAAAAAAAAAAAAAATAATAATAATAATAATAATAATAAATTAGATTAAACTTACAAGAGGTGAGTAGAAAGCAGAACTGTCCATTCCAATACTGGGATAGGGTCCCTGATCAGTCGCCGAGGGTGTTGGTGTAGGGTACGTCGAATAAGAGGTGGCTGGAGGGCCCAGTCTTGGATAAGCCCCAAGGGCCAGACGCGCTGCACTGTCGTACTGACACGAACATACAGTTTGTCCGGTAACCGGATCGGTCATCATCGGTCTTCCATTTTCACAACATCCAGCACCGGTGGAGCTCCCAACTGGGGTTTCAGCGCCTCCAGATCCACCGGGTACTGCGCTACTCGTTGTCCGGGCATTTGATGATGGTGATAGTGCGCTAGGACTCAAAGCTCCTCCAGACGATACTGCCGGGGATGTAGCTGTTGTTGGCTGTCCTCCGCTTACTAGCAACTGCAGCAATTCAATTCAATACAATCTATCGTTATTTTTAAATAAAATAATCAAGTACTTGAGTATTTTTTTTTTTTTTTTTTTTTTTTTTTTTTTCACTGTAAACCGATATAAAACAAATAATAAGTTTTTATTTTAGTTAAACTAAGGATTATATTTTCAATGAGTCGAGAATTGTTATAAGCATAAAACAACCCGTGAAACTGGCGAACCAGATGCTAACTTTTATAGTTACGACAGATAATAAAAAATATAAACGACCAATCTGGATATATATATATCCATTAAAATATTATTATTATTATTATTATTATGATAATTCTCTTTATAAATTTATCACTAATATATTGTATTTGGGGCGAGAGTTTGAATTTCTTAAATAATAATAATTAGTCAAAAATAAAATATATATTTATATTTGTATAGCGTGTACAAAGTTAACCGTTGCACCTGATGTGCAATTCCAGAATAAGAGTAATATAACCGGTTTTTGTTGATGTACAGCGGCTGGACTACGGTTGTGTCGATACAGCGTAAGAACAAACGTAGAGAAAATTTATCCAGTGACTGGTAATAAGCAACTAGTCACTACTGGTAGTATGATTATTTACTTGTATATAATACATATACTATTTGTAGTTAGTTATTATAATAACTTGCTTGGTATATCAACTTGTAACCCGCATACTTAGTACATACTTTAGTTTACTTTATTTATTTATTTATTTATATTTTAAAGCTTATCGATAAAATGTATTTAACTATGCAACAAGTGTCAATCTTTACAAAATTTTTTATATAATTGGCTCTCCTTTAAAATATCAATAATCAATAATCGATAATAAATAATTAAATTTTTCGTTTTCCGTCTGTAATTCTTTTTTATTTTATTCCTCCAAAAAGGTCTACCCTTTGATCTTCTAGAATAATATTATATATAGAAATTAGATAATAATTACGATATTTAATTTCTGGTTAATTAACAAATAAAAAACTTGAATAAATTGTTTTTATAACGCTATCACGTGTATATCAAAGTTTTTTTTAATAAATCCGAATTTTTAATCTAATATAAGTAGTATATTACTTGTACATTATATATTTAAATATTTGTTTGTAATAATAGTGATTAATTGAAATATGTTTAAGTGGTATAAAAAGGTTTGTAAATAAATCAGTATGTAAAAACCTCATGTTTTATTAAATTTAATTATAAAATTAACACTGATTATTATCCAAGATATCAGTAAATGTATGTACAAGGTAATCAAGGATATCAGATTATTCCGTCGGTCTTGAATTGATGGTGAAAAATATATATTTATAAAAAAAAAAAGGATTATGTGTGTATATTTTAGTATTACTCATTTTAATTATAATAAAAGACAAATAATTCGTAATTATAGAGCATAGATTATTATTATTATTATTATTATTATTATTATTATTTTGAATAATGTCAAAAGTAGTAAAAATAAAAATGATCCATAATTGTAAACGCCAGTGTGAGCATATATTACCATGTTATTATTCATATGTTACATATGTTTACCAATTGTGTTGTCATTGGTATGCGGGAAACACGAATCACACTGACACATCTACATTGTAAGAATAAATATTTTCACCTATACGTATAAAACTTTTATCTTACTCTCTGTACTTGGATATAATACCCCCTGGTGAACCCTTGGGCCCCTCTTTATATGCTTCAGTCATGAGTGGCACAATCTCATTCAGATAGATTATATAGAAAGTTAGATCCTCATATCCGTATACTCAAACTTATATTCTAATATACATATATATTAAGTACTTTGTACGTCTGCGCTCGCGCCTGCTCTTCAAATGGAAACGAACAAAACATTATTAACGCCGGGCTTTTCAAAATATGTAAAAAAAAAAATTCTTTTTTAATAAATTGTCAATAATTATTGTAGAGCTTAATAATGGCTCGTTTGTAATTGAGAGAAAGTTTTTTTTTTACATAGCGTTGATAATGATCTGATTTTAAATTAAATTAATAACAAGTTAGAGTAAGTGAGTTTTAATAATGTATAATTGTGTGATATTGTGATTTTTTTTTTTTTTTTATCGAGGTAAAAATATTGTTTTAGTGTCACTCGGAGAGGGAATAACAATAGAAATTTATTTTGGTCCTTTCATATTGTATGTACGTTTATTATATATTTTTTATTAATTAAGTTGTATTTTTTAGTAAAGCCGAAACTCTTTATTATTATATTATTATTATTATTATTATTATTATTATTATTATTATTATTATTAGCCATTCATTCTATTTTTTTTTAACCACGTTAAAACCCATTAAAAAATTTTTAAATGTAGCCGATTTTTACATTAATTACTTGATTTAAAATGAGATTTACAATGATTTTCGAATGAATAGAAATAGAATAGAGTTAATTATTTTTACTATACTTATCGTGGTTAATTATAACAAATTATTGAATTGATGATTATTTGATTATTATAAATAAATAACTCGAAAATTAAATAAAAGAATTATCTTAGGCATTTTTTTTTTCCGATAGTAAATAATATTTAAGTAAATTATTAGCTTTTATAATTATGGTTTTCAATTATATCTACGTATTAGAGTTTGGAGTTGGAACAAATAAAATATGATCTAATTGTTTGAAATTGAATCAATATTTTTAATAGATTGAAAAAAAATTAACCGAAACGATTATTGATATTGTCAAATAAATTTTCATTTAATACATTATTCACAGCATAAGGAGATTAATTTAATAAATAATAAACTATACAATTAAATACTTAAATTTAGTTATTTAAATTGAACTGGTACTAAGGTAATTAATGGAGTTTATGCAATTATAATAAGATGACAGTTAGCCGTTGAAATAAAATGTTGAGATAATTATTTTTAAAACTTAACGCACAAAATATTCAATTTTGCGACAGGTGTATCTATACATGACAGTTTCAACAGAATTTATACAATTAATATTAAATAAACCTCAATACATATTTATGCTGTTAATAATATATGTATGTATTTATATATTTTATGTATACAATCGATTGGTATCGTTATATTATTTTATTATTAACCATAATAAAAATTATACCAGTAAAAATTTTAATAATCGCATATGCGACGGCCGTCGCTCCAAAAAAAACAATAACAAACAAATTAATTAATTTAATTTCTGACAAAAAAAAAAAAAAAAAAAACAAGTGTTTATCAATAACAAAAAAGTCAACTAACAAACTAACGGTTTTATCACAAAATAATAACCGATAAAAAGCCATCAGGAAACTAAAAAACTAAAAATAAATTGGCAGGTGCACGTTTTAAATCAAGTAGAATAAAAACCTGTCTCTTATACCAATTACTTGCTCAATTTAAAATTATAATCACATAAAAGTTTACTTATTATTTTATTCAACTGGTTAAAATAATTATTGAGGTTACTGGTAAATAGTTTAAACAATTTTACCTGAGATGCCGACGGATAAGAGTATCCGAATTGCGCGTACGCTGACATTACAAACGAAATTATTTTACAGTTTTGCTTATATATTTATAATCACAGAAATTTAACACGAGCACCCACTGTAGCACACATTTAAAGTTAATTCACTGTTTTTTTTTTTTTCTTTTGGTTACTATCATCAATTAATATGTGAATTAATGATTGAAATAAAAAATTAAAAAAATTAAAAAAAAAAAAAATAAACAAACATATGTGTGTTTAGCTTTTGTATTTATTACTTTTACTCCAAATTCAGGCAGTGGTATTTAAACTTTTGCTTCATTGTAAAACACTTTGTTCTTTTGTTTATTGGCCACGTGTTATTATATAAACAAAAACTACAACAATAATAACAACAATAACAATAACAACAATAACAACAACAACAACAACAATAACAACAACTATTAATACCGGTAATAGTAATAACAATGAGGATTATATTAAAGAAATTGATGATTTTGTTGCAATAAAATAAAAAATATAATAATGCAGCACTAGCACACGCGAAAATATTAAAAATCTAAATGAAAAAAAAAAAAAAAACAATTATTTATTTAATAAGAGAGTAGTCCGTCCCCTGCTCTCACAGGGCTCTCCAGTCTTCGACTGACTCGCTTACACTCACACCACTTCATCGGTATCCACTCTAAGGCTCAAAATCAACTGAAACAACCAGTCCCTCTTACGGTCTTACTATTAACTAATTTACCCCACTTTTTGACCATTGGGCGGGACTAAAATTACGACAACCAATCACAGAACAAGAAAGCAAACAAAATTGACTCCTAAGAGAGAATTTGCAATAAGGCGATTGGCTATGGAAACAAAAAAGGCGTGTCTTATATTGGACACGCCCCAAGCTCCGCCCCAAACAAGAAAATATCATAAAATGATGCGGTTTTCTTGTTTCAGTTTGCTTCTTCGTCTCGGATGAGTATTTTTGGTGAGTTCTCTCACTTGTTACGCTCTGAGCCGATAGAGTAGAGTGGATACGTATGTACGTATATGTATGTACGAATAGTTTATCTTTGTTTAGCACCAGAGAAGAACAAAGAGCGAGGGTGTTTACGCGGCTCGACTCTTGTCAACTTCGTTGGCACGGGACTTGAATAAATCTCAGCTTGTCTTTACTTTTTTTTTTTTTTTTTTTTGTCTTTTACGTTTTTTTTTAAGAACCTTTATCGTTGTTCCTATTCATTTTCACCTGATACTAGAATATTGCTAACACTCGTGTATTATATTTATATATGTTTATTGTATGTATGTATGTATGTTTTTTGGAGTTATCTTTACAGGATGATAACTGTTTTAAAACTTTTTTATGTTTACTAACACTTGAATAGTTAAGATAAACTTATCCTTGTAGTTAATTATTAATCTATAAGTATACAAGCTTGTTAAGATATTGATTATTTACACTAATTTATTATTTTTTATAGTAAACATATTCACGTTTTCTATTCATTTTTACGGAAACAAATAATTCTTCATATATCAGAACTGATTTTCTATACTCAACATTGAGTCTTATTAGAAATCATGATTTTTGTTTTATTTTTCAAAAAGTACCGTTCAAATTTCAATAGAAGTTAATTTAATCAAAGGAAATAATATAATAAATATTTCGCATAATTAAAAGTACAGTTTCAGAGGATGTGACAGTAGTAATTAATAAAAAATTATTAAAAACCATCTCTGACTCTTTTTTAAATGCAACCCGTTGTATAGATAAATCAAAAGAAGCTGCGAATTTGAAATTTTATTGCTGCAATGTCGACGGTACTGCACTGATAAAATAATTGACTTGACTCAAGAGCCAAACTCTTGAACCAAGAATTCTATTTTTAAGAAAATCGTTTTCTTGAGTCAAGAGAATAAATTCTTGACTCAAGAAAATTTTCTTAGATCAAAAATAATTCCTCAAAAATAATGACTCAATAAAATCATTTTTTTCAAAATGGTATTCTTGGTTCAAGCGTTTGGCTCTTGAGTCAAGTTAATTTTTTTATCAGTGTGCCTATAATAAAATGAATATATTTACCTAAAACATACCAGTCATTTAGTATAGAAATAGAAAAATTTAATTTTCTTTAAATTAAAGCATTTGGTATTGTCTTGATAATTAAGAATTTAAAAATACAAAAAAAAAAAAAATGACAATAAAAGAGAAAGTGGAAAATTGAGTAGATATTTCAAGGTATACCTTCCTATTGTACACAGATTGGGAAAAAAAAAAAAAAAATGGTTTTTGAACATAATATTTGTGTTAAATATATTTTCTATTGGATTTAAAGATTTTCGTTAGTGAAACATGTAACCAAAAATTCTTATAGTTCGAGGTTAATGGGATTACCGAGACAGGTCGAAAAGTATCTAGTTTTGTCTATGTTGGGTCTGTATCCCTAAAAATGGCTCTAGATATCATTCTTAGCTTTAAGTTATATATATAAACGCATTTACTCGGCTGTTATTTCTCTGATTTGGTTAAGCCTTATGTACTCAACGTAAATAAGCCGAATATTATAAAAAAAGACAAAAATGAAATGTTGGGTATAACATGCTGGAGCATCTATATCTTTGTATATATACAAAGATTCCCTATAGGGAATAACGAAATAAGGTAAAGGGAATGAGATGAGCAACAGGCAGGATCGTTTGTTAAAGATAAGACAACTTGTTCAGGATATACCTGAATATATATATATATATATATATATATATATATTTATA
>CAJNRD030001118.1:59375-77812 GCA_905319865.3 Cotesia congregata | reverse complement strand
TATATATATATATATATATATATATATATATATATATATATTGTACGATGATTAATTAGCTGACGTGTTAAAAAAAATTTAGATAAGCAAGGAATAAATTGTAAATTTTAATACAAAGCCCCGAAACGAGATGAAAGATGAATGAAAATTCTAGCTAAATTCCAGGGGCGTGAGATTGCACGCGTGGGAAAGTATATTGACGCCAGTTAGTGTCGATGTATATATGGAAGCGGGACATTGGTGTATGAGTGTACAATATTAAATATATAAAAAGATAAAGAAAGAGAGGGGTAAACCTTGGACGGCGCTCGCACATCCTATAATTATTTATTTAATCGACATATATGCCATCAGTGATCATCATCATGATCAGCATGTCCATTATTTATTCTGTCAAGGTATTGAGACAGGTATTTCAATAAGACTACTCCATGACAATTTATCCTTCATCTTCATTAAAATTCTCCAGAAATCCTCAATCGTCTCGATATATGATCGGTCTTTATTATCATCAACAAAAGATTTATAAATATCGCGTCTCAATAACATTAAAAACCTTCTGTTACTGTTTTTGAATACAAAAAGTTTATATCAAGTTTCAAATAAAAATAAAACCAGGTATAGATACAAAAATTTATATATATATAAAAATTTTTGTACCAAATTAAAAATTAAGACATTAAAATCTGCTCATAATTAAAAATAAAATAAAGAAATAATTACTTTTGAGAGTAATTTAAATTTATTGAATAATTTAAAAAAACAACTTGTTAGATTATTATTAAATTTATGTAAATTTTAAATTACTTAAGAAATTTCTAAAATAAACGAATAAATGTATTATTTCAGTTACAACCACTCGATATATTAATAGATCATCATGCAAAAATATGATAAAGTTATTTCTATAAACAGAAAATCAGCAACTTCTCCATTTAAACAGGCAAATATATAATATGAGCAAATAACAAATCTACAAAAGTTGTGGCTCCTTTTACTAGATAGTAACTCTTAAACAATTAATCTGAAAACACGAGCCGTTAATTAAAACCTTAAACGTTTTTTATGCTCGTTAATAGGAAGCGAGTTTTAAATAAATCTGTTACCACTCGTATATATATATATATATATATATATATATATATATAGTGGAGTAAGTTGGGAAAAAGAGCTAATTTTGAGGACGATGTCATATATAGCGTGAATTGTGGATAAGACGCCTAGTATATAGTCGGTGATGGAAGGAAGGAAGATACTATACGTTACAGGTGAGAGCTCGGAACTCGCGTGCTGCAAACGACCCGTACCGGCAGCTGCTGATTTTACTTTCGGGTTTTGATGGCTACAAGTATTATGGGACCTCGAGGTATTAATATCAGACTGATGCTTTACTTAATCATATGTATATGATGGTATGTATGATATCCTCTAATGAAATATCTTTTATTTAGTGTCCTACAATACTTTTATTAAAAGTAATTTTTTTTCTTTTCTAATTATTTTGAGTCGTTTTGAATTTAATAAGATTTTTCATTTTCTGGTATCTTAGATTTCACAAATTGAAAAAAAAAAAAAAAAAAAAAAAAAAAAAAAATAAGATAATATATATGTGGTCTTATAAGACCTTGGAACCTCCTACTCGCGGTACTAAGTTTTATCGCCGACAGAAGTGGTGTAGCTTATACTACCACCGGCGTAAAAACCGGGATTCGAATTGAATGATTGCTGAATAAGCGGAAAAAGGTGGTTAACGGCACGACGCCCCCGCACAAAAATAATCTAGTATCGAGGGTGGTTAAACGACAAAAGAATCAGCTTTCGAACATTTCTCCATTTCTCAATCTTAACACTTAACTTACAGCACAGTATACATATATTCATACTCAAACTCATACTCTAAACCTTGTATTATATGTACATCGTACATACTACACACATACTTTTATTTATTACCGCGTCCATGTCAATAACAATAAATATCATATATTTTTTTACTATAAAAATATAAATTCATTGATTTTTTTTTTACTGGATATAAAAAATTATCTCAATAATTATTAAATGATAAAATAATAATAATTGTATAAATAGAAAAAACTGTTAGAATTATACTGTTATATATAAATAAGTAAGCTTACTATATCAGCCAAGTGGTTTTGCTTAATCAAGTGCCGACGGTATAGGATATAGGGTCGTTTCCTATTGAAATAAATTGTCATTTAAAAAAAAAAGAAAAAAAATTCTAAACACGGATAATTAAAGTTTGCTTCTATATCGGCACTAATGTTGCACTTAGTTATATTTTACATATATGGAATAACATATACGTATATGTTAGTACTTTAAGTAGAGACATACATAATATATACAAAAGGAAATGAGTAAAAATTAACACGTGTCGCGGTAAAAATGCACGTGCGTTAACCGAACCTGAACCTTTTATTATTATTCCTGAGCACTATTGTCAATTACTTGTGTTGTGTCAACTCAATCAATATAATGTATAAATTCAAGTCATAGGGTGAAAATAAAGTGTATTAAGTGTAATAAATAATAATAAACATATGTATAGTATAAAAATACCCAGTAGATAATATATAATGTAAAGAAACGAAATAGGCTATACAAGTGTGCAACAAGTCTACACTGAAGACACAACTGACAGCCATAATTATTTAAATTATGATAAATATAAATTGTTAACAAGTGATTTAATTCAACAGACTTGAATTTTATGATAATAATAATAATAATAATAATAATAATAATAATAATAATAATAATAATAATATATACAGGAGAGTAGATGATGTAAGTAGAAACAGTAAAAGGTAGTAAAGGTAGAGAAGTAGAGAAGCAGAGGTGCCAGAATCGCGCCTTAAGGACAGATTATGCGTGGATAACTGGACAGAGACACGCTACGAAATTTAGCGTTACACGCCCTGGTCGTTAACGCTCTCGGCTCTATACTTGCTTCTTGGTTCTCGTTGCGCATGAATATGCAGTTTGACTCAACTTATGGCACCTATACTTGGGGTTCTTGTATAATACGTTGTATTATAATAAGGGGTGGTGATGATGCTGATGCTCAGGGTAGAGTTGGAGAACGTGGGAGAGCTCTATATTCTATATAAACTCTATTTATACTATATATATGCATATGTGTATAGGTATAACAAGTATTTATATGGGGGTTACCGCGTACCCATAAATGCACCTCGAGATTCGAGACTTGGGGACTCGAGACACCTGCAAGCGCACTATAATAGGCTAATGGACCGCCCTGTAGGACACCGAACTTTTTTCAGACGATGATTCAGATGAGTATTACAATAAAAGAGAAGGAGATCGAGTTTTCACTTACCGCTACGATCGCTCATTTTAATATTATCAATATTTTGTATTTTACAAAAAATTTAAAATGGAGTTTATTGAAATACTTGAAATTTTTAAGTTAAGCTGTGGATTTTGAATTTGTTTTTAATGGGTAAATCGAGTTACTAAAATAACAACGATTATTTCGTTCTTTTCATTATTTTCAATCATTCATTTTATTTAATTTAATCGTATCCGATTTTAAAAGTTGAACACAGTATTTAAAAAAAAATTTTTTCTAAAATTAATTCCCGGTTTGACTATTAATAAAAAGGTAAAATGAAAACGCTGTATAAAACGAAAATTGAGCTGTGATGTGTCCACAGATATGTAGACACAATAAAACGGCAGCTGTCCCATAAGTGACCATAATAAGTGACCTATACCTTTACTACTATATTCTATATATGTATACCATTGTATAATAACATAGTACTCGGAAAAATATTTATATTATATCTCATACGATTCTCTTATCCAGTTTATGCCCTGTATAATACCCAGCTAGATACTCCATAGGACATATACAGTAATAGATAATATACATGTGTGTTCTGGCATTTTAGTCCGTGTCCCTATATCAACCATTACACAAAAAATAAAACTACATCATGCATTTCACCTCGATCAAGATAAAATAGACCAAAGTCACAGGATGTAACGGATCCTTTTTATTATGTATTATTTTATCTATTCGGGGCCTTATTATACATAAATATTATGTTCAAAATATAGAAAACAGGTGTCTCTCTATTATATACTAGGTAATTCTAATTTAATTGTTCTTGGATGATATTTTTATAAATAAATTTTACCCAAAAATTGATAAATTAATATTTTTCAAATTAATTTTCTTTTTTTCATTTTTTTTCTTATATTCTTATGTTTATATTTGGATATAATATAAATATAAACATTTTATTTTATTATTTAATACTTCAAAATCGTATAGACCATTATTTCTAATATTATTCACATTTAGAACTAACGAATAAAAATATCAAAGACGCGTTTATTATTCACAATAGCCACTAAATATTTTTTTATAATCAGTAAATAAATTTTTGACTTTTTTTATTTCGTTGATTTTATGTCATGAATTACATTATATTACACTAAAATTTGTTTGTATTTGAAATAAAAATGTTTGCTTTTTACTTGCAGCAATAAATATGTTACTTTTTTTTTTTTTTTTTTTTTTTCAAGGAGAAATTCTGAAATAAATATTATTCTTTACTTTGTATTTTATATCTGCTAGGTCCCAGTGTTGGATGGTACAGAAAAAAAAACAGCAATAATAATAATAATAATTTGGCCACCATAAATAATATTCGAGTGCGGCGTTCTCTCCTTATTGTCCCGTTACATAACAAGTAAATTGTATATTAGTGTGTATTGAATGAAGGTTTGTCAAATTGAAATTGTCCTGAACAGAACCAAATACAAACGCACGCTTATACCGAGTATAACTAAATATGTATATAGCAGAAGGTATAAAGGTATTGCGGCCATAAATCCGCTTTCAACAAACAAATTTACCTGATTTTCAAAGTTTACAACCGTTTATACAAATAAAAATTTTTAAGAAACCAAGGTCAAATTTTTTTGGAAAAAAAAAAAATAAAAAGAACAAGAAAAAAATTTTAAGGGTTACGTTAATGGTTTATGAGCAGAAATTTTTTAGAAGACATTTCGATTGTAATTGAGGTGGTTTAAAAATATGGTTTACTATATATATACTCATCAAACATAAAAAAAATAATTATAATTGAGTATTGTTTTAAGTGTCTGTCGGAATTGTCAAAAATAATCAAAATACATATTTTTTCTGGGACAATTAATTAACAAACGAATTATTTTACATTTTGAATCCTATTATAATTATAGTAATAGTTATGAGCTTATGAGTTATGAGTATGAAACTAATTATTTGTGACATTTAAGTGATAATAAAACGCGATAAAGATTAAATTGTATTTTAATTCTAATAGTGGACTATTATTTATATTGAAAAGATAATAAGATTTCTCAAGTGTTGTGGAAAACGTTAACTCAATAAATAGTCAATAAATAATTAAGACTCTCTATTTCTTTTCTTTACTAAACTAAATTTATCGAGTGGAATAAGTAAATATGCATACGTTTTTTCTAATATATATTATTTTCAATAATATTTGTTGAGATAAAACTACATATTTTATGGTTGTTTACGTCCTTTGAAAATTTATTTTATCTCATGTACCAGGTTGTTTATTTTTCTGTTAATTAACGCGAAAAATTAAGGTGAAACAAGAAAATTTGTTTTTATAATATCGATTCTAACTTTTAATA
This sequence comes from Cotesia congregata, assembly GCA_905319865.3. NCBI lineage: Eukaryota > Metazoa > Arthropoda > Insecta > Hymenoptera > Braconidae > Cotesia > Cotesia congregata. The sequence continues at coordinate 72,106 of CAJNRD030001118.1, read as the reverse complement.
TAGTCATCATCATGTAAAAATTGCCACTTTGTAATTATAAAATCTTATAATAGACAACATAAATCATTCAAGCTTCATTGTAGATTATATCAAAAGATTTTGATAATCCTATCATCAGTATTAATATAATAATAATATGTATGTTATTTTAACAGACCATTATTATTTATATAGAAAAAAAATGTTTTTATTTTCTTTTCGCCTTTACCATATGGGTAGATAATATTTTAATTTACATGAATTTTCTTCTCTAAAAATTAATTTTCTTCAGTTATTGAGTGATATATACATATATTAAAACTCAATCTCTCATCTGAATCTACAGCAAACTCTCAGCTATACATAATATCCATTAACGACGGCTTGCAGAGTTTCCCACCGTCGATTTTAACAGTCTATATCATCATCATCCTACTACATATAACCTATATGTATAGTATATAGATATACGCATGTGTTTACGATACATGTTCCTTGCTTAAGTACCTATATATATATATTGCCCAGTTTCGCTTTTCACCCTGTTTCATCCTGATGTTTAGCCCGTCGCGCATAGCTGTCCTAGCTGTCACCCTACTATGCAACAATATTTCATTTATTTAAAAAAAAATAACATGGAGCAATTATCTAAGTAAACATTAAAGTGATAAAATAATCCATAATTATTGATTTATTTATTTATTCATATAATTATCTTAATGAGAGAAAATTTTTGAATAAGCAGACTCTCTTTATTAATTATTTTAATAAAGATAACTTTCAAACATTTATATAAAGATATATAAATTTTGGAGTAGACATAATAACAGTTTATATCTATATACCACATAAATATACAATAATATGATAAAATTAATATATTAGTATGAGTGGTTAAAGGTAAAATTGAATGAAATGAAATGAAACGAATGAAATAACTTTGGCTGAATAGTGTGATACGTTTTGAGAATATAAAAATGGTTATCCACGACAGACGATGATCGTAACTGGTAAAGTTTGCCTATGGCCGCGTAATAATCAGGATATTCCCACACGTCGGTTGGTCCGTCGTGGGAAACTTATACGTGAGCTACAACAACGTTGCATCGGTTTATAAGCCCGTGTGCTGTATTTACGTGTACTGCACCGACAGCGTCAGCGTCAGCGTCAGCAGACTACTTCCATCTTCGTGTGCCCTTTTTATTTTAAACTTGCTCTTTTCATTTTTTTTTTCCTGATTTTTTTTACTTTTTTTTTCTGTTAATACTCCTGAGTCTTATACTAGTGTATCAAACTTGAATTCTCATGATGAGTTATCTGGGAGTTAATTGTCAGGACAATTAATACACACGCAAACCTTCAATCTTAGTATATATACGAGTACTTGCGGCTTTACTTTTTCTGAGTACTCGCTCGAGCATAAATTTACCCGGTTACATGTAAATAAGAGCCAGAATAAATAATAAACCTGGGTCTTTTTTTTTTTTTTTTTTTTTTTAATTAAATTCATTTTTGATAAAAATCCCTAAATACCGAAGGTAAAATTATTTTTAACGTGTATACATCATACCGGTTGTACTAATAGGGCTAACAGTAGCAGTTTATTATCCAACTATTGTTATTATATACACATTGATATTCAAGTTTTTTTATAAAAGTTATTATAGGGACAATTATTGCACTTGCTCGGATATAATTTATTTTCTTTAAATTATTACTATATAACAAAATCATTGTTAGAAGTAGTAATACGCATTACCAAGTACAACAAGTGGTATTTAAACTTTCCATAGTATAAGTCGACAAAAATGTAACTGTATCATTATCAAGAGCATTAATAATAAAAATTTATATAATTAATAATAGACTCATACTATCTGATATGTTTGTTGTTTTATAGTAATAGTATTATTATTATTATTTTTGTTGTTCATAAAAGTAGAATTACTTGATTGGTATCGTTTGGTAAATTTGTTAATAAACGAGTTAAGGTGAACTCTCTAAAATATTAATCGAGTTAAAAAAGAGTAGAGTTGATAGCGAACGTTTAAATAAATTTATATTTTAATGGCATGTGAGTGAGTGAATGAATGAAAGATAAAAGTATAGAGTGTAAAGGAAAAGAAGTAATAGAGGGAATAAAAGAGATAATAAAAGGGTGAAGAAGAAGAAGAAGAAGAAGAAGATTATGAAAGAGTAGGAGGAGGAAAAAGAGGGAGAGCAGGTGCGTGTGATGCGAGTAAGAAGCCGGTATACCCGACGGCCTGCAGAGCTGCACGCGCCCTTAACGCTTGCCGATTACGCCACCGATATCTTTCTTATTTTTTAATTTTTTAGTATATATCTTTTATACTCTTGACTTTCTGCTCATTCATGATATCGCACTAGTATATATGGTAACAATACAGAGCGTAGTGCTGGATGCTCATCTAAATCCCTATAATTTTGGGGATGATGATTACAGGGCAGCTCCGTAACCAACGCCCCAGTTTTTAAAACCGATACTTTCACCCTGTTTTAGTTTTGTTATTATTATATCGTAATTTTGTTTCATTGTTTCAAGTTTTTTTTTTTTTTTCCCTGATATTAATCCAGGCGCAAATTTACAATTGTATATATACAATTGATACTTGTCAAATTTTAACAATATATTGTTATAAAATATGATTAAACAATAAATAAAACTTAAATAATGTAAATGGATATTATAAAACAGTGAGTGTAGTTATAAGTATTGTATTTATAAGATAGACAATATAACCAATGAAATGCTTAAAACAAATAATAGAAGGATTAGATAGTAGTAACTAGTAACGATTATTGGCATGCTGTCTGATAACGTATTCACGAAATCGATAATTCAGTCTCCACGCTCTCGAATATTAGCGCTTATCGATATGTCCCTAAGCGAGTACATGGCATACGTCGAACCGTCGGTGGGACTACGTAATTGGTACCGTGTCTGTTGACGCACCAATCCATTCCCTAAAATTAATTCCCATCTCTCGATTCCTCAATTCTACATTCGGTATACTATACAGAAATAAATCATCTACCATATCCTACCAACCAACCAACCATCCAACCAATAATATTATTATTATTATTATTATTATTATAAAAATATCGTTGAGTACTCACTTGTTGTTGATTACAAAGAAACGCGGGATTCAAATCAGGCGGCGTTGGTTGTCCCGAACCGGAAACATCCTGAAGGAGCCCCACGTGTTCCCAGCAGTCCTCTTGCATGTCCATTTTTATTATTCACTTTACTCCTATATATTACAATAATAAATATTCCAGTATTATTATTAATTATTTAATTCAATTAATTAACATGTTATCACTGAATAATAATCCACTGATTTTCGACACTTTTATTATTATATGTTATTGGTATATTAGGTATATTTATATTTGATGAATAAATAATAACAAAAAAAAATTGTCAGTTAATTATTATAAACAAATATTTGTTGGAGATGAACAAAAGATATATATATATATATATATATAGAGAGAGAGAGAGAGAGAGAGAGAGAGAGAGACACTATTTAATTGTTATTTAATATTAATATTTGAATTCACTATTTATTAAGACACTTTATTATTAAATAATATTTAGCGTAATGCACTGTGGAGGATGATGACAATGACGACGACGACGACGACGACTAGGGCGGCCGACGGTGGTGGTCAGTAAATGTGGAATGAAGTTGCCCCGAGGCCTGAGGGTTAGGTTGGGTAAGTGGAGCCAGCGAGTTGCAGCCAGCAGCAGGAACACCAGCATCAGAGAGCTGGCCATTGAGTGAGACAACAAGAGACGACGACCAAAAGACAAAGAGACGGAAACGATATCGCGAATGCTCCGGAGTGAGATAAACAGATAATGAGATAAAGAGAGAGGATTTGGCCAAGTAGTGCCTACCCGGTTGGTTCCCGATCGAGCGAAATGGAACGATACAAGTAGTAGAGAGGACCGAGCAAAGAGCTAACGCAAGAGAGAACGCCGGTGTAGTGGGTAAACGTGCGTGGGGGTTTTCGGAGCCAACGAGCCGTCGACTAGTAGTAGTGTATAGTACGGAAAGAGAGGGCGACCAACACCAGACAGAGAACCACCAGACTGCTGCTGCTGCTGCTGCTGCTGCTAGTGCTGCTGCTAGTGCTGCTGATGGGGTTGCTCCCAGAACCGATGGAGAGAGAAAGATAAAAAGAGAGAGAGGGGGACTCGAACCCGAGCCCGAGGCCTAAGTCTACTCTAGGTTGGAGGTGGCGCCATGCAATACCTGCCCCCGTTGGACCTGCGTACCTCGTGTACTTGCTGCTTACGCTTACGCGGTACTTACCCGTCGATTTTACCTATGTCCTACATCCTATCCATCCTATCCCATATCCATCTATCCACTCTACTCCCTATTAAGATTGGATACGCGTTTAAGACAAAACAAACAAATTTTAGCTCAAGAGAACCCTAAAGAGGATTCTAAAGGACACCAGTGATGACCCTACAGGGCCCTAGACATAGAGAAGAACAAAAAAATTAAGCTTATTATGATAAGATGATAATACTCACATATGTATGCAAAAGGAAAAAGCTAACACGTCGTACTTATCGTACTTATATACGTTGATACTCATTGGGTTTCTCGGCGATTAGTCCCGGGTTAGAGAATAGAGGTCGAGTTTCTCCGCTAATAAAATTATTTTAAATAACGCGGCTTCAATATAACAGCTCTCCATTCGTCATTATTATATCATTTTTATTCTTCTTTTTTTCTTTTTATGGTTTCTGATATTATTTTTTTTCTTTATTTTTATATTTTAAATTCATTAGTTTTTCGTATAATAAAAATATAATAAAGACAAAACAAATTAATTATTAGCTAATTAGACGTGTGTATAATGGAGTTTTACTTGAAAATAAAAAGGCATATTACGCGAATTATTTAGTTTGTGAAGATATGCTGACAAATGTCCATCAGAGACTCTTAAGATCAAATAAAATAGTAAAGGTATGTTTTTTATTTTTTTTTTTTTTTTTTTTTTTCTATATACTTTTTAGCGGACTCGTGGGAAAGACAAACAATACTGATATGCACTCAGATTCCACTTTAGAGGCAATTCGCACTATGCTCTGTAAGACTGGTACATATTTATAATATTCATACGCTGACATAATTAGTAAATCAAAAAATTTTTTCTATTTATTTTTTTTTTTTCAATGTTACGTTAGTCTTTTATTATTATATTTAATATCAATTTTATTGGGTTCACATGATTGAAATTGATAAATTGCTAAACGTAAGAAGCCACCGATGGAATATACATTTTTTACTTTTTGCTTCTCCATTAGAGGTAGATATTTAATGTCTTTTATTTTTACTAGACATAAAATAAATAGAGGGAGAGAGTGAAAGAGTAAGAAAAATATAAGCGTGCACGCGAGACTTTATGTCGCTGAGGAATTCTTGGGCAAAAACATCACCAGTGCTAATGTTCAGGGGATCACTGCATACCGGGTTCATGACATTCCTCCACGATTTACAAAGAGCTAATCCAAATGATCAGCAACATATTTTGTAATTATTATACACTTTTTTTTTCCTCCTTTATTCTCGTAAATTATTATTTTTTAATAAATAACTCCCCAAAAACATTAAAAGTTAAATTCTATTAAACAAAATCTCTTGTCTAAAATTTTATTTTAGTATTATGTTTGCTAAAATTTTTCGACTAATTTTCCAATTAAAAATATTTTTCTAATCATTTTAATCTTAATATGATAATGAAAATTTTACAATGATTAAAAAATAAGAAACTTACGTTATATTAATATCCATAATTTTATAATTATGTCTCCTCTGCATCACATTGAAATTGCTCTCTCGACGTATCTAAAATAAAAATTAAAAAAATTTTTAATTTTTGTTTTAACAAAAACAAATTAATGTACCTAAAAGAAAATCTTAGATATAATAATAATAATAATAATAATAATAATAATAATAATAATAATAATAATAAAAACAATTAAAATTAAAAAATACGAATGTTAACAGAATTAACACATGACGATAAATTGGATTTTTCCGGATGGTTGTTCATCACTTGATCATTTACGGTAAAAAGCTTTCAATAAATCTACCATTTATTTTATTATTCCTTTTTATATTTTATTTCTTGTTTTCTTTCCTCGATTTTATTTTAACATGAAAATAAACAAAAAAAAAATTTTATCTCCCATGTCCGATAGCCGTTCGGCTTAGCTTCATTCCATTTCATTTCAAATAAATATTTAAACTAATATCTGTCCATTTAAAAACAGAAAAATCCTTTTTGTCCAAACGAACACTAGAATCCACTAAAATCTTTTCAATTGTTTATTATTTTATAGTCATCGTCACTCAATCCAATAATAATTTCAATTATCTTATTTCAAGAGTATTATTCATTCAATTGACAGCTTACCGCTAATCATTGTATAATGGGTTAAATAAGTTTTAATATATATATATATATATATATATATATATATATATATATATATATATATATACATATATAAATGAATCTACTGTATTTACTTTTATATTTATTGAAAAACGATTAAAAGTCTGATCGAATTAATGAACTTGACATTGTCAATAATGTCAATATCAGTACATACATATACATACATACTTACTCCAATAATATACATAGTATAGTGTTATACTTGTATACTCACCCAAGTTAAACTTGGATTGAAAAAAAAAAAATAGTAAAAAATATGTAATATAAATATTAATGAATTTTCAAAATTTTTTACGTGAATATTTGAAAAAAAAAAATATATTTATATTTATATTTAATTTCAGTACCTAGCAGGTAATTTATTAATGGAAATGGAAATATATCCTTTGTAAAATGTCCGTTACTTTTGGTTGAGAATTTAAAAGATATTTTAGCCGGTAGAGGCGCCTGTGTCGGTCAGTTTCAGTAAAGATGGCGACCCCCAGTAATCTGTCGTTAGATGAGATACGTAAATATTTAATTGAAAGTGGAGGTTCTGCTCGCAATCGTGATCTAGTTAAACATTTCAAGTATTTTTTAACAGATCCCGAAACGCGAGGTAAGTCCCGAATAGCTTAAAATTATTTTTTATTTGATATTTTAATGGATAAATGTTTAGTGACCTCAGACGATTACTTGTGTTTATATACAATGTGTTAAGTTAAATGTTTTGTACAAGTATTGGTTATCGGTTATTGTTTATTTAATTTAATTTAATTTCAGTGGTTATGTGAAAATTTATTATCATATTATTGTTATTATTATTATGTTGCAGTCGAGGCGAGAAATAAATTCAAGGAATACGTCAATGTCTTGGCGACAATTAAAAATGAAGAGGTAAGTTTTCAATGTGTACGTGTCTATCTGTGTATTATATACATATACATTATACATACTTGTTAAAAGAGCGTGACTGTTTCACTGTTTATGTTGAGCTGACATACTACTAAACAGGAGCGGCACGACTTGTTGCGCCTTTATAATTTAATACTTGGTAATAAGACGGTATTAGATTTTTCTCCGTGCATTTACAGTATTTGATTGTTTTTATATTTTAATTGTAAAATATTAAGTTTAATAGTTTTAGGTAAATAGTTTTGTCGCTTAATAGTTTTAGGTAAATAAACATATAAAATTAAATAATATTAATTTTTTTGTTTAGGGGGAAAAGTATTTAGTACTTAAAAAAAAGTACATTGACAGTGTTGATGATTTAGTAACGTCGTATCCCTATGTGTCATCAAGCACATCATTAGAGATAGAGAGCCCTGATTTTTTAACACCTACGTCGCCGCTTCGAGATCCTCCGCCTTACCGTCCACCTCCTCCAGCTCCTCTAAGTCCGTCCAATTCCGAAATTATCCCATCTCCGTCTCACGTGTCGAGCACTCGAGCTACTCAAGATCAATTATACTCAAAGTCCCCAACTCATTCAGTTTTTAATTCAAGTACCTCTAATTTAAATATCACCATCGATGGTAGTCCTAATTATCCTTCCAATCAAATTTTTGGCTCTATTACAAATAATTCGAATTTTGTGGCATCTAATCAACAAAGTCAACAAAATATATCAGAAATTAATACGGACTATACCTCTCCAATAATAAATTCACCTCCAGTTCCTCCGCGAAGAAAGAGCCAGGACAAATTTAAGCTAGAAAATAAAGAAAATAAAGAAAATATCAGCAATAAAGGAAAAAATGAACAGGAAATTATCAAGGTAACACATTAATTTTATTATTATTTGATTTATTTAATAATTTTATTTTTAAATCAAATTAAACAGGAAGATCAAGGACCACCAGAAAGTCTTGGAACATCTGAGTTACCGAGTGTTAGAGAACGAATGCAGCGTTTCAATCGCATGGCCAGTGAAACTGATCTCCACGGTCGTCCGAACAGTGCAACAACTCCAACTAAGAAACGTTCTGACAAGGTATTTTTAATTTTTAATTCAATACTTTTATAAAAGCTAATCCTTTAATATGACAAGCTGTTTGATATTTATCTCACTTAAAATATGTAACGATATAATCCCAAGCCAAATAAGGGTTTCAATATCTCTAATAATAATAATAATAATAATAATAATAATAATAATAATAATTTTTAATTTTTAATTTAATTAAAAATTAAATATTACATATTGAATTTTTCACCTGGGTTTTAAGGTACCAAGTCAATTAATATTTTAATTTTTAAAAAAAGTTTATAATAAAATAAAAATATTATAATTTTATAATGAACAAAGCGGCGCCTGTTCTCCGGAAATCCTGTAGTAATCTTTTACCGTGCGGTCTGGTATACTATACAGTCTACTCTGGTGCTAATAATTATTATGCACAATGTTTATCGTCATCTGTCTTTATGCATTCTCAATGAGTTGCCAGTGTCGCGTGCCGTATTTACTTTATCTTAGAAAATAACTTATTCATAAACCAAATCATGACTAGACCTTTGATTTAGGCAACTGGTGATTATTTAAAAAAAAAAAAAATATTTACTTAATAAACTAACATTTATACTTGACAGATTTTATTCATTAGGCATTAAAAAAATTCACTAAATAGGTAAAATAATTATCAAATAAAAAAACGTTGTGTATATATTATCGCCCAGGGTCTTTTACTAATTAAGATCACGCATGTCTAAACTAAAGTATAAGTGTTGAGAGTTTTACTTTAGAGTACTAGAGTCTAAACTTGAGAGTTTAAACTACAATGTACTCGCGAGTCGCGAGGCGATGCAAGGCGGAATTGGTATAGTATGTACTAGGTAGTAAGTAGTAGAGAATAGAGAGTAGAAAGAGTGAAGAGAGAAAAGGGATGAAGGATGAGGGTTGAGGGATAGGAGGATTGTGTTGGGTAAAGGGTAAACTAAAGGTCGTGTGTTGAGTGTACCATTTCACTCATCCTTGTTTCTCTTCTCTTGCTGTACTACCGGTAAACTTTAGAATTTTAGTATAGTTTCAGCATACATTAGGAGGTGAGCAGCAAGTAGCAAGCAACGAGTAGTAGAGGAAACTGCAAACTTGGATAGTTTTGGCCTCTAGCTCTTGCATATATATATATATAGTTAGAGTTGATGTAACCGTGGATGTAGGGTATGTAATATATATATATATATATATATTATATATATATACTGAAAAGCACACAGTGAACATAACACTCGGTGGCGCTCAAGTTTGAGTTGAAGCAAAGAGGTTGCTTCAGCTGAGCAAGGGAAGTAAGGCAAGTAAAGCAAGTAAAGCAAGTAAGGCGAGGGTGTAAACCGCACAAAGTAATTTTACAGAATGTATATGCAAAGGAGGAGAATAACTTGAGGAGGTTCCACTGCCAGCTTATAGGTACTTGCATCCTATCCAGAGACGGGTAACTACAGAAGGGTTAAGAGAAGCAGCTTGCGTGATTTCAACTCGACGACAGCCTCGACAACTCCTCGTACTCGCTAAATTATGCGCGTGTCTACTACCAGACAGTACAGTAGCGACTACATATCAACTCTAAGAACTTTATGTCTCGATTTTTTTTTTTTTAATTTATTTTTTTATTTTTGTTGTTGTTATTTGGTGCATAGTTACATAGTGGATACCAGTATTTTTTATAGTGGACCAACAAAAAACAGCCAGACGACATATAATACAACAAGTATTGAGAGTGTTTTTTTTCTCTCTAATTTTTTTTTTTTTTTCTATTTTCAAACATACGTTACATTACAAAGAGTCGTATAGTCGTATGTATATGAGACTAGACGCGCGTTGTAAGCAGAGAAACATGTGCAGAGAAACTAACGCGGTCCATTGATGCAGAAGGGAAACGTGTGTCTCCGTAGCGGTTAAGTGGGATGATAGATGAGCGGAAAAGCTACAAGAGATGGAGAAGAGACTATTCGGGCAAGCCTAATGTCCTGGGCACATTTTTCTTCATATATAGTGATAGATAAACGAGTTTAAGTTTTTTTTTACTCGCCAGCTTGGTTTTTTTTTTTTTGTTTTAAAAGAGTGGGTGTTGGGATTCCTATATATGCTCGTTGGATGCTATCTGATGTCAAATCTCAGCTCAGAGGAAAAGGGGTCGAGCCGAGGCGATTAGTATATATTACTTTTTATATATATACATATATTATTGTACTAGCAACTCAGATACGACACATGGTTTTGCAGACAACATTTGCTTATGCGAGCGGAAACTACGCGGGCGGATCATCATTGTTTCAAATATATATATATATATATATATATATATATATATATATATATATATATACACATATCTTCCTACTTATTCTCAGTGATCCCATACCAACGATGTCCGACGTTTCACTCTTTGCTCATTCTTCACGCTGTATTCTCCATCATTCGTAATATAAGCACACACTCTAAACCTTGATGCACCTATATCTATATTAGAGCTCTTTATATAATACAGCTAAATAAAAAAGAAAAAAAAATAAATAAATAACGCAAAAGAAAAATTAATAAAATTTAGTAAAATAATAAGATATGTCTTGGGCGAACGTCATTCGATGTTACAAGCAGGTAACATCCGTTCCCCTATAACTGCACTATATTTACCATATTATTATTATTATTATTATTATTATTATTATTATTATATCTCTACCAAGTGTGGCATATATTTATTTGATTTAGTTTAGACAAACTCTCGACTTGATTTTGTATCAGCTATTATTATTTATTTATTTATTTATTTATTGGACTTTGCAGTGATAGGTACACTATATAACTACATAGCCTATATACGCTGTACGGTTATGCAGTCAGAATAAATATAATGAGACAAACCCATGGCAATGTGCTGTTTTGTAGGAGAATGTGACCAGTCATCGAGTTATTTAATTTTTAAAAGTACCCCCAACCGTGCGTGTTTGCTCAGTCCTGCTGTGAGCACAAATTACCTTAAGACCATATGACTTGTACTCTTCCATCGAGATGATATTCTTCCTTATCCTTATATTAGTTTTGGTTTAAAATTTTTATTACTATATAATATCTAACGACTCTAAAGCTAGATCCTAAGGTGTCTGCCAAGCTCACCTGGTCCAGACTAAATGCGCAAACACCCAATCTCGTCTGTTATACTCATCAACTCTCCTCAAACAAATCCCCAAAACGGTTAAATATATATGTATATATGTATAACAAACAGTACAAACAAATCCTATATGTCATATGTCATATATATTGATTTAATTTAATTTAATTTACTTAAATTTAATTTGGTTGTTGAGTAGGAGAGAATTGAAAGTTGATTCCGGGTCAGGAGACGCCGATGCACTAAAATGGTCATCGTGACGTCGATGCTCTATCTATATGCTAATCCATAGATGGTAACCGTAGATTACAATTTGGAATTAGCTGCCTCGGAATATCGTAACTACTGCTTCTTATATATATATATATATATATATATTTTTTTTTTTTATTCGTTGAATCTCAATAATTTTTCTATTTTATTTTTGGATTCGAATAAACCATAAACCAAAAATCTTAAAAATTCGTATAGATACAATAATAATAGTAAAGTTTTCTTATTTTACCGTTTCATTATTTATTTTTGTCATGTCGCGCAACTAGGTACGGGTAGATTTTTCTGTGTAAGGTGTTACAGTCTATCAGTAGATAAGAAGATAGGTGGGGGGAGGGGGATAAGGGGATAGAGATACAGCCTATTAGTTTAAAGTTATAAATTTGTATTTATTAAAACAAGTTTAAAGACATTATTTAATATGTAAGTGTTATCGAAATTTTACAGAAGTCGGAAACATTTATTGTCAATTATTACTCGATTAAAATACATAATCGGGTCTCGAAACTTGTTTTAGACCTGATATGTTCTATTAGTTGTCAGAGATAGTTTATAAAGTGACCAAGTGTTGTCTATATGTACATATAAGTGAATAATGTTTCAGAGGCGTCTGCTACTCAAAGATCTACTCATGTTCGTGGTTTTAGTTTGGACAAGTCATATGGGCTCTTTTGCTCTCTTGCTCTCTTGCTCTTTTGCTCTTTTGCTCTTTATCAGAGATCTATGAATCGCACAGTGAGCGGCTATTTGTATTCATAAGTCCCCGGGAGGTCGTTTCTCCGTTGACTCTCGACTCTCGACTCTCGTCTCTCGAATCCCCGTCGGGGTTAAATCTTTCTTCTTTATATATATATATATATATATATATAT
>CAJNRD030001118.1:45523-59038 GCA_905319865.3 Cotesia congregata | reverse complement strand
AAAAATGCATGTGGGTACTCAAATGAAAGCTCTTGATGAGTATAACATCGGGATGAGCTTATATCTTCAAAATCTTCAATAATTAAGAAAGTACAGTGCAATTTAACAAAAATCAAATTTATTTATTTATAGTTCATAGGTCACAGCAGTCACATAGTGACTGCATAGTTGCTAGTTAAAATAAAATAAAATAAATTTTAGTAAACAATTAAAGTAGTTTATCTGCCTAATAAATTCGAATTATACTTCATTGCAGAATACAGTTGTTGTAAGACGGACAACGGGGTGGCGGGAGTGCGAACAGAGGGGAATGTAAATTAGAAACTGCTGTACTGGGCAAGGAATGGAACCCAATAGAATATACTATATATACCCTCGTATCAAGGAATATCTGTAAGAGCGAGAGAGAATAAGGAGGAATGGAAGAAAAGCGTGGAGGTACCGGCTACAGGGTGAAGACGTCCTAGCTATAGCTATATATTATCCATCCCTATAAGTATAGGTGAGTTAGGGAGTATAAAGGAGTAAGGGAGTAGGGTAAGGGTAAGGTGACTCGAGGGGCTGAAGGAGCTTATGTAACTTGCCCGTTGTTTGTGTCTTTATGTATGCGTGTATAGTCCGCTTTATCTTTACTCGTCTACCTTATACCTTTCCACCGTATGAACTAATACATACATGAACAATTACAGATATATATATATATATATATATATATATATATATATATATGTAACGGTTCAAGTGTAATTTACGGCAATATCTTATTCATCATTGTTAACAATTTAAAAAAAAATCTATATATTATTTTTTTATAATTTATTATTGTGTAAAATTTAGTTATTGGTTGGAAAATTGTGTGAACACGCGAGAATGAGAAGACAAGCGGAGTAAGCATAATCCAGTAAATTACATGGCAATAGCGACACGATTGTGATGACGATACGATATGGCGGAGGGTGTTCTCTGAATATATAGAGTAGTACAAGGGCTCATACGAATATTCCTGTCATCCGGGAATGTGTACGAATTTAGTTCCATGTTCGTACTCTATTCGCCATGGGCAGTTTATTTCCAAGATAATACATCACCGGATTTAACAAACTGAAATAACACCTCACTCCTTTTTTTATTTTAACATATTTTTTTTTCTGTTTTAATTTAAAACTAGATTTGGAATATATACATATATACATGATAGTATTTTAACTTTGTGTATTAGTATAGGTATAGTAGAATTAATTTAATCGTTATAAATCGGTATTGAATTGTCGGACGATATCTAATAAAGCTCGAGTGTTTGGAAAACATAGCGGTAACAATATAGTTTTTGGTGCGCAATTAATATTATCAAAGTCATGTAGTTTTTTAGGGGGTAACCATCGCGTTACCACATTAGTAGGGTACTACCACGGTACATGGTACATAGTCAGAATTAGTTGGAATATAGGAATATAGGAATATACCCGGTTCATGGGATATATGGGATTATAACGGTGCAGATAACGTTAGTAGGCGTTACCCTGCCGAACGCTGAATCACCCACCGAGAGTTTTCCTGTCACCGACAGAATAGTCGTCGCGATGAGCCGTATAACCGCTAAACGTATAACCCAACTACCAACTACCAACTACGATGCCTCGTTGGAATTGCCTGGTCGTCCGACCGAAAATGAATGCGCGAACGCCCATTAAGGGAATAAATCAGAGCAACGTTATCCACAGATCGTATAATCGATCTACTCTATATCTTCAAACTAATTCCCATTTCCTAAACTATATACTTTTGTCTTTTCTTTGCTTTTGAGGACTTTATCAATATTTTTTTTTTTTTTCAAAGTACCAAATATATGAAATTCCAAAGAACGAAAATCATTATCAGTAACGAAAAATACAAAAGGGCCTTATTTTACAACTATCGAAATTATACTAAAAACAACTAACGTTATATATTGAAAAGTATCTAAAGAGCTCCTTGAGATTAAATAAAGTTGTCTTGTCGTACTTGGTTAATTTAAAACACGTGTTAGCATACGAATTTTAATAACAATGATGATTATGATACTTTGCGCGACATCAAAAATTAAATCAAGATTTTGAAGACTAGGTGAGCAAAAAATCTATAATATAAAAGCCAAAATGAATAACAGAAATATATTTATATATAATAATCAAGTAGCTGATAAACGTGTGGGTACTTAATGGAGATGAAAACGTTTTAATAAGCAAGTTGTTCACGAGTACGTCTCTGGGGAAGGAAAAACGATATGTGTATAAATATTATGTTTATATATGTTGGATACTGCAAAGGGAATGTGAAGCTTAATACATTGATACATTAATATAGAGTATAAACCGAAATATGTATGCATACAATAATAATAATAATAATAATAATAATAATAATAATAATGGTTTCATATTTGTGTGCTCTTCTCGTTTACGTGACGTACGAGTGGAAGCATTCAGTATAGGGATGAAACCATAACGTATTGGCGTGTAGCTCGATGATGGTATGGAGATGTGTTTGTTAGGTGGTGCGGTGGTGAGATGGAGGCAAAACATGTTACGACACGAGCAGTCTCGAGTGCTCTCGGAAATTAGCTTTATTATAACTTGGGGACCGCCTGTACCCACCATAATTGCAAGTGAACCAACGCTCGATTAAAATTATTTTTTTTTCATCAATTATTATCTTTATTTTTTTTTATCTACTATACAATAAATAATAATAAAGCGATTCTTTTTTTTTTCTTTTTTAATTATATTTGTTACTTTACGATATAAAATATTTATTCAAATACCATCAATCAAAAATGATAAATATATCAAGTATTTATTTACTAAAAATTTTAGCAGAGGGGCATATTACAATTGATAAAAAAAAGTAAAAGATATTTTATCTTTATATGTATCACTTTCAAAATATATTATCATTAGTCATTACTAATTCATTACTTATAAATTAAATGAGCTGATGATTGGTACAGGTAAACAAGTGTTTTGATTTACACATCGCGTCAGTCCCAGTTCCAGTCCCGGTCTTCGACACGCTCTAAGTTTAAGATCTCCTGCTATTTAGTTAGAGAAGTTTTGGTAAGGTATGGCTCGAGTACAGCCCAAGTTGAATTTTTAATGTTGTGATTGATATAAAGATATTGTAAATTGTATTTAATAATGACTTGGCGAAAATAAAGAATGGTATAGATAGAAGGCCTAAGGTTATAGAAAGATTGGAGATCGACCGCCATAGTTTTGTTAAAAGTCACGATGGGTATAGTTAATAAAATAACTATACCTTATGAACTCGGTGTCACGAGTTTTCTGTAATCCCATGCCCATGATGAATCAAACGACAAACAATTTTATGCCTATGAACATTCATTAATCAACAAGACCGAGTAATTCTTCCGCCCACTTATATCCATTGTTTTTTCTATTCTATTCTTCTGCATAACATATTTTAGATTTTATTATTATTAATTACCACCTGATCGTTTTTTTTTTTTTTTTATCAATATTATTAATTGGCTTGTTACAGGGTACCGATGAGGATGACAGTGCTTCCGTTGCATCTGTAAGTAATTTTTAAAATACTTAATCTTTTTAATTACTACAATATTAACTTGATGAAAATATATATGTCATTTTTATCCATAAATTGAATTATTTTTGATAAATTACTTTTGTGTTAGAGAAATTACAGTATGATTATTAATTTTAGCAACAATTGGATGGAAAAGCACGAGAATGGTTAGTCCGAGCAGCTCAGGGTGACTATCAAGCACTAGCCAAACTAGCAGCAGAGGAGCCACGTCTGACAAGGCAGAGGGTGAGTTTTAATAACTATTTTTAATAATTTATTGTTCTATAATAAATGACCGAGGTGTTGATATGTTTGATAACTGAGAATTCAAAGCCAAGAAACACCGTTTTAGTATAATAGACCCGTACACTGGCAGCAAGGTAAATAATGTATCGAGGGTTAACCCTGTTTGATGTATAACCATGTCATGATATAATAAACGCTTTGAAAATATAATTACGGGTATGTGGCTTACCGTTAAGTGCTGCAATAGAGTGAGAAATGATCTCTTTTGTTTTAGTTACACCCCAATATTTTTTTATATACGTTATATACGAGTTAATGATGATCTTTCAAAGTGGTGACCGTACTCTAATGATGGTGATGATGATGATGATGATGATGATGATGATGATGATGATGATGATGATGATGATAATAATAATAATAATAATAATAATAATAATAATAATAATAATAATAATAACTACTATCATCATCATCATCATCACAACAGAACTCTATAAAATTTGACACCTGGAGAGTGGCAAATTCCCAATTTTCGAGAGCTGATCGTGATGACAGGTCAATAAATTCAAATGGCCCCGTGGCAATCATACAGACTGTTGTTACTCGTACCCCTTACCGGTAACTCACCTCTCTATAGTTATTTGAAATTGTACGTGTGTACCTCGGCGGTTAATACTCCAGAGTATTCCCGGCTTCAGTGTTTCATTTAAATATTTTTTTCTACACTCTTTTAAACGTACACTATTACTTTATTTTAAATAATCGATCATTTTAATTAAAAACAATCGAAAAATGTTAATTAAATTTACAAAAAAACTGGTTAAAATAACACTGGGGGTCTTTTTTCTTTTTTCATTAACATGCTAATATTTTACGTTTTAACTACTGGAATGTAGGTATAGTGCTATTGTAAAATTGATAAAAGCGTGAAAAAATTTTTTCAAACAACAAAAGCTGGCTATTAATATTTTTTTTTCTCTCTATTTTTGTGAAGGTTTTATCTGAAAAATAGGAAAAATAAACGAGAAACAGTGGTTTTTAAAAATTCATGATTCCACTTGATTACTCACTTTTATTTAATTTTAGGTTTTTTTTTTTTTCCTCTTTGTCTCACTTTATCGTTTTTTACAACCCGTATAATGATCAGAATGTACGTGACACCAAAGTCTGACGAATGAACACGGACAAAAGTGCTCGGTGTATTCAGTAGTTAAAAGTATGCTTTGTAAAGTCGGATTGGATGATTGTATTGTTTGAGTTTCTGTTATTGTATATATTGTATGATGTGGACGCGTGTGTCTATTATGTCTCATCGTGATTACGTGCTTAGCATCGCTGGATATGCTCTTTTAGGTTCAATCGTGACTTTCAGGACAATATTAAAGGTGTATTTTATTGCTTTTGTAATTATTCAATTATTTATCCAAGTTATTAGTGGTTAATCATATATATTACTTTTACGTTTAACATTTAAAAAGTAATTCATTTCTTTATGAATTTAATATATTTAAACTCAAAGTTTTAACATAAAAAACACATGATTCTTCTTTACTATCACATTTATGAATGTATCTAAAGTACATATGGAGATGAGTCTATATTAAAGAGTTATAAAAAAAAAAAAAAAACATCAAGTTTTTTTTGCTGGGAAATTGATTTCAACGAAACATTAATGAATGAAATTTTTTTTATCCAATAGTTACCAATAATTATTATTTAAATGAAATTAATATTACAAGGAGTGAAACGATTAAAATGTAACTTGATTTTTGTTTTTAATTAAAAAATAAATAATGAGGGGTATCACAAGATTCCAATTACTTGCTCTAGACAAATATCGATTGAGAATAAAATTGATAATCCGTAGCTGGAGGTTGATTTAAACAAAGTAACGCCCCTAATTCAGTTCCCTATGTTTGTTTAAATCCTCTTCAAAAAGATAATTAGTTAAAGATAAAGTATTAGTTACTTAGTAAATCCTAATACAACAGAGGCTGACAAACCTAATGCGTATATCTATATCACTTGATCAACTAAAAACTGGTAGCACAAATTTTAAATATTTGACAATATTCTATTGATGGATATTGGATATTTTAAAAATAAGATAAAAAGATAAATAAAAACAAGTCTCTTAAAAAAGATAAATGATAATAACAATAACAATAGTAATAGTTGGGTAGTGGATGAACCTACCTACGGTAGTTAACGATGAGCTAATAGCAGGCGTAACGTTTGAGGTGGAAGGAAGTATCCAAATGCGAAGCTCTGGACTAAGTAAACTCAAGCTAACCAAACTAACCAAGCTAACCCAGCTAACAAAGCTAACAAAGCTAACAAGGAATGAGGTAGGCGTATATATTATACCTGGAGGATATCTAGTCAGAGAGCTCTTTGGACCTGCTACAACAAAATGATATACCGATCTCACATTAGTATTAGTATTACGATTATTTCGAGTCCCAGTGGCCAGTATCCTCATCTAGAGTCTCATCGGACTCCTAGACTCCTCCTGCTATCAGTAGTATACATAATACATTGTGTGAATAACCTAACTAACCTAACTAATCCGGGATTCTAAATCGGATATTCCTCATACCCTAATACCAAAGGATTGTCCATCCAGGCAGGTGGATGATCGCGGGCTGGCTGCTGACTCGGTGGTGGCCTAAAGAAAAATTAAGAGGAATAACTTAACTACACCTTACATAAACTAATACGCCCTCGAATATTAAAAATTCTGATTTATGTGTGTTATTATCCCAAGTTATTTTTCCAATCCCTTATACTGCAGCAGCAATAGCAGCAGCAGCACCACCACCACCACTAACAACATCAACAGTAATAACGCAGCAGCAGAACTTTGCTTCGTTCTTTATATTATACACACATATGTTTAGATATCTATGTATATGTGTGTATGTTGTCTGAATATGCTGGTAAGCTTTGCGTACAAATTGTAATCTTATATCTGCAAGCGTTGAAAACCTTTAACCATTTAACCAGCGAGCAACTTTAATCCTCACTTGGCCATTCCATTCTTGGCTAAACATTATTCACTCCCCGGTTCATTTAACTCACGTAATTGTCTTCTTATTACCTGTCGTATATACAATATTACTTTATGTTTATTTTCTCTTTATTAATTTACTTTTGGTATTTAACTTTTTTTATTTTTTCGATACTGATTTTTTTTTTTTTTTTTTTTGAATTAATTTAAATAAAATTCCATAGTAATTTAAAATGATGAATCTTTTATTGATAAATAATATAAAAATAGAACTTGTTCTTACAATAAAATTTAATAAATTTTTAATTATAATTATTTAAAAGTATTTGAAATAAAAAAATGATGAAATTTTTTTTTTTATAAAAGCGGCAATTTAATTAAATAAAAACGTCGATTAAAAATGCGGCTAGGCAGTAAAACCCGAGAAAATAGATTTTTATATTCTTTATGGGATCCTGTGTGGTTCTTGAAGAATGTTAAGTTATGGCGCCAGTAAGGCGTCATCTTACTACGGAATCGTCGTTTTCTTGGTTATGCCGGTTGTCGGTTGTCGGTTGCCGGTTACGGTTACGGTTCTCCATCTTCCCTTTTTACTTCCTTCTAATGTTTCATCACCATCAGATTCAGCTACACATTTATAGATCTTTTTCCGGTTGACATTTTTTCTTTTTCACACAGTGTATACCACTGTAGACTATATTATATAGTATTATAAATTACTACTATTATACATGTGATGACTATGTCTACTCTACTCCCTACTCTCTAAATCTGAAACAGTGAAAATCACTGGAAATTAGTAGTAAATTCACTGTTTCACAGTTATAAGTATACCACTTGGTAGACATAACTGTGAAACAGTGAAATTCCACTGATTCATTTTTAGAGAGTAAAATCCTCTAAATCTAGGACTACTCGTTCATACCGATACTCTATTAAATTTGAAAAATATTTTTTAGCGCTAAAACATGATAAACACCCTTTAAAAATTTAATAAAAAAAAAAAAAAAAAAAGGTAGCAACAACTATAAAAAAAATTATTATTATTAATAATAATGATGATGAAAAATAAAAATAAACACGTTTATTGATTACAAACAATGGTTGTTTTCCCCTATAGTCAAGAAGACGTGACACAACTATAAAGTAACAAACAAATATCTTGGCGGGGATCGACACGCGATCTGTTCACTCTACTGCCAACTATCCGTCTCTTTTGTGCGTACATATATAAATATAAATATAAATATAAATATATATACGTATAGTATAATGAAGAAAATAAAAAAAAGTGGCGTGTGGTCAGTACACACTTAACGTATATATATATATATATATGTACAGAATTTGTTTCTGTATGCACAATACCAGTATTACTATTATCATTATCATTATGATTTTATATTATTATTAATAAAATGTTATTTCCACTGCGCTGTGACGATGTGGCGCTGATGAGTGGATCATGATTCAGGTGTGCTTATGCAAGTTGAAACTGTTTACAAATTCAAGATGAGCTCTTTATTACTACGTATTTAGTTACGTGGATTATTTACATAATTTTATCTTTTTTACTAATTGCTAACCACTTCCGGTAAATGAACGTTGTTTTTTAAATTATTTTATTTATCGATGTGATTTACTTATAAATTTTTATTATTAATATAATAAATTTTTTCATTGGAATGACAGATTATGATATTTTTCAGGATTAAATTTAGTGGATAATTTTGATCTCGATTGTTTGGGGAAAAAAAAAAAAAATAATAAATAAGAGTTATTAGTTGAGAGTGAAAGTAGAAAAAAAAATATCAATTTGCAGGATTGGTCTTTGGTTGATTCACTTGAGAACACGTGTTTTTTCCTTGAATCCCTGGGACGTTTCAGGTTCCGAGAGCAGGAAAGGGGCTTAAACCGGATGTTTGGGGCCCGCAATATACTACTCTCTAAGGGGACATGTGGTTGGACAGATAGTCATCGGTCTTGATGGCTAATTAGCAGAGCCATGGCGCGAACAAGCTACGAGCCCACTCGAAACAGATACTTTTATATTTTTATTTATTTTAACTCAAGACTTTTACTTACTTACTTTGTTCTTAATTTTTATTTCTTATATTCTTATTAGGATATATATTTATATAGATATAAATATACATATGTTGACGATTATTCGAGTTCGAGTGTTGTTTAATTTTGTGTTTCAACGATTGTGAGGGTCAGATTATCAACCCCTATACGCCTCGCTCGTTTCGTTACACTTTGTTATCGAGCTAATAAATTCATTTCTCATGATCTCCAATTACCGGGTTTTTATTATTATTTTTTTTTCTTTTTCTTTCTCTTTCTCTTTTGGTTGTTTATACTGCTTCATAAAGCAGGAAAAAACACTTAATTTTATGTTACTTCAGTCGTGTCTAAAAAACATTCTTTAGTATTTAAAGAATCCAAATTAAAATTTTTTTGTGTTAGCAAAAAAATTTATCTTTTTTTTTTTACTCACATTTATTTTAAATTCCTATAAATTTGATAATAATTAACAGATTTTAAAACACTAACAATTTTTTTTTTTGTTTTATTCTCAGACTTGGAATAATTTTATAGATGAAATTAGTTTTTATACATAATTATTTGATCAATATTTAAAAAAAATTTCTGTTAAGAAATCTATTTTCATTCAAAAGAAGATGATTGTTCCTTGTGTGCCACGATTATAATTATAGTATAGTGAAATAAATAATTAAAGTTTTAACAGTAGTTTTATTTATGTATGGTTTATAAATTTTGATGGAGTCTTAGCGCAAATGTAAAGCAATAGACAAGAGCAATAAATTTAAGCTCGGGGAAAAAAGGTCAGAAATACCTTGCCGGTACGGGCGTTGCCTACACGCCGGATAGTCAGGCAGACGGATAATCACCCGACAGTGTGTGTTTCCTGAGCTAAACAAAAACACTAGATTCTCCTTCTTGCTCTTATCTTGGCATTTGGCTGTTAGCTCTTAGCTTTCAGCTCTCAGCTCTCAGCTCTTGTCTTTCGACTCTCGACTTATTATACTGGGCATAGCATATTTACATCCACACACGTTGTATCGCTTCCCTCCTTATTCTATTCAAAGATTAGCCGATTGTTATCTTATGGGTGGTTTGCGTTAACGAGCCACTTGGTTAACCTGATCCGTCTTGAGCTGAGCCGTTTCTTATCTCATATTCCTCCTTTTCTGCTTTAAACATCTTCTCATACCTGTGAGAGATTATTTTTAACTTCCATTAATAAGAGTATGTAGCGACTTTTCGCGGGTCAATTTGCCTAAATATTTTTTATTAACATTTAAAAAATATATTATTATTTTCATCATTATTATTATTATTATCATCATGGCATCCTACGCAACTATTTCCATTTTATCTACACCGGAAATATTTTTTTTTTTTTTTCAAGTAACAAACAAAGTCCCACAAATCTCATAAAATTCAATGATTTATTCTTCACAGAACCGTTTTTTTATTTTTCCCAGAGTCAATGGTGTCTATCTTACATTAAAGAATCGATGTACATATATTATATATATGGATTTCATGATCGTATCTATGTTGTTAAAGATTTTCTTTTTATTTTATCCATTAAACGTTTTTAAAGTTATCATTAAGGTTATTTATAAGTTATAAGTACAATAATTAAATAGTTAAACATTGATAAATTTTATAAAAATTTTCATTCTTTTCATAATTTTTTAAAGATATGGCTTGAAATTATTATTGATACAAAAATATCTATTGAATATAACCAATGAAAATTTATTAAAGAAAAATGAAAATAATAAAAGATAAAAATAGTTGTTTTGGGGATTAATGATTGGTATATGTATTTGTAAAACTTTTTATCATCACTAATGGTGGTTTCTGTTCGGCGGAAGACAATAAAAGAAAAGGGTAATGGTTACGTTCAGGTGGGAGTAAATGTATCCTAAACTATAAGTGGAAGAAAATAAGTAAAGTGTGTATAATCGAGCATCCACTCGGAGGAATGGCGCCCACGCACTTGGTTCCAACACCACGGCCAAAAACTGGTTGGGTGGTCTTATATTGCTCCACCTACTCACCCTTTACTTTCTGAAGTTACAGGCCCGCCAAAGACAAATAGAATTATTTATTTAAAATTATTTTTGCTCTCAATTTTCTTATAAAAAATTTCTATCTATATTAAACTTTTTTATTCATTTTATTATTATATTACATACCTTTATAGCGCAGGTTGTTTTTATGAAATTCGAATTTTTTATCGAGGATCAACATTAACACTGATATAACAATAACTATAACCAGTTAAACAGTTGATATGATGTACCCTCGTTCATTTCCATTTTAGTTAACGTGATAGTATCTCAGCCGCTCCCCGAATAATTTTGTGAATAGCGGCGCCCATTCAATCTCCAAACCGGACTAATTAACTTGAAAACTTAGCTCCAACCTTTGTTTCTCTCACTGTCATTTTGTTAATTATCATTATCACTATTTATTTTATTATTTAATAAAAAGTAAACAAAGTCACAAGAAGATCTGAACTTTGTATTAAAAATAGAGAAAACATTTTTTTAAGTGATTTTTATGACTCGGGATGTCTATTAAAAAGGTATTAAAATTTTTTAAAACGATCCCACACTTTTATATCTGACAGAAATCCCAACAATTTATACCTTTCAAATGATCATAAACTTTTTTTTTTTCTTTTTTTCTTCCCATTTTTATAATTTCTGGCAATCATCAAAGACCTATTAGAAGTTATTTTTTATATCCGGTCTTGTTGTTCTCTAATAAAGTCTTATTGTTTTTGTGACGCTTACTTCGGCGTTTTATTTATAACTTAAAGGTTGTGGGTTTTTGGGTTTGGGTCCAGATCTTTATCTTGGTCTTGATGGCCTGGACTTGTGACTACGGGCTACAAGTACATTACAATAGTAAAATTAATGATAATAAAATATTAAAACATTAAGTAATTTTATAAAAATGTAAATAATAAAAAACTCGTGGGAGCAAATTGCGCTTACATAGAATCTGATATGTACTGAATACGCGGAATCTTTTACTTTAACAAAGACTTAGACTATATATATATATATACTCAAAGTTGTTTCATTGTGGATGTATCCTCGAGCGATGCTTTTATCCGGCAAAAACCTCTATACCCTCGTAAACTTTTAACTTTTTTTGGTCCTGTCGCAAGGACGATTCCACGGAGAATTTAATTTGGCCAACTCGTTTGCCCTTTTTTACTCCCTTAACTCTTCCCCAACTAGGTACTTAATTTTTTTGCTGTTATATCTTGGGCTCTTTTATTTATTTATTTATTTATTTGTATATTATTATTAATTTTTTTTTCCATCTCTCTACGCTCATACAATTGTTATCTGACAGTTAATCATATCTGCTCCAAGACTACGCGATACATGATGGCACACGCGCCTTCTTTTTCTCAGATATCTTTCCTATTACTGATGCATTTTGGAATGGTTATAATGTGAAAGGGATACTCAACTGATAATGAAATTTTACGGTGTATTTTGTTTTTTATATATAAATATATTTTTTTGAAGGATAAAAAAATGATACTTTATAGAGAGAGATTACATTAAATTAATTTTAATTAATATAACTTTAGTCTTTAGATTTTAATATCTCAATTTTTTTCCAATAAAGCTCTTGAAGGCTTGAATTTTTAAAAAAAATATATTTTTCGAAACTGTTTAATTTGTTGAAATTGTTAATAAGAAAATAAAGGGTTAAATACCGTAGTGTGATCGTATTAAGAGAAAAGTATAGAATTATAGGATCGATGGAAAGAATTTAAGATTCTTGCATGTATATGCTAATGTGAGACGAATGTCTTCTCCATATCTATGGATTGGTGGGGGTCTGTCTCGATCCTCCTTATTCACATTATTCGAGAGTGTCTTATGCCTTGTGCCTTTGGATTCTGTCCGGATTTTGTAGGGTATATGTTAAAAAGATCCTCAGTCTTTCTTCCTTCCTTCCTTCCTTCCTTCCTTTCTTGTTTTTTTTTTTTTTTTAATTTTAACTTAAACTTATTTATCTCTTTCTCTCTTTTTCTCATTCTCTATCGTTTTAGTGTTTGTGTAGTTTGTATACTACTAGCTTGTGTAGTCTCTGATAGCTCTCTCCTTGTTATTCCAGCAGTATTTGGTTCACGTGGGTGTGTTGTCCGCCTAAACTTCTCGCAGCGGGGTGGCTGTCTGGCTCGATCGTTTTCCAACAGACAATCGATTGCTCATCGACACCGCGATACATTAGTTGGAATTATCGGCGTTTCATATGATCCTACATAACAGGGCTGTAAGGGATTTTTGCTCTATATGCCAATAAAACTAATGCAAAATATTATTTCCGTTGTACAAGAAATCTTTTTATTATGTACAACACACAACTCGCCGAGCCATCAATACTTATACTTATATTTATTCTTCGATTAACAAACATGCATAAATAAATAAACTAAATGTTGTCTGTGTGTTTTGCACATCGTAGCATTATTCATATCATCCAGTCATGGCAACACACTCCTGAAAGCGATCAAAAGAAAGAAAATAAAAATAGTAAAAAATAACAATTAAGAATAAAACAAACTACTATATACCCAATATATATATATATATATATATATA
>CAJNRD030001118.1:27046-38321 GCA_905319865.3 Cotesia congregata | reverse complement strand
TAATAATAATAATAATAATAATAATAATAATAATAATAATAATAATAATAATAATTATGTTTATGGTTAGGAGATTGGGTTAAAGAAATGGATACAGGGGCTGCTGTCACGCGGACAATTTAAAGGCTGCTCAGCTAATGAGCCACCGCGGATGCCCGCGTATTTTTTGCTGGCTCATCTGCAACGCAAAAAGAAATAAGAGAAAATTAACCGGGGGCTGAACGTGGACAGACCGGAATCTAAACGTGTGGCCTTATACTAAGTCTTATATAGCTTATTATTCGGCATGCACTATATAATACTCATACATCATCAAGTATGTATGTACTAAAGTAGTCTACTTGGTTTATATTTAAGGTAGTACACCTTTTTGGATTTTTATCGGCATCAATCTGTTTTGACATCCCAACCTAATGATTATATATATATATATATATATATATATATATATATATATATATATATAATCATTAGGTTGGGATGTCAAAACAGATTGATGCCGATAAAAATCCAAAAAGGTGTACTACCTTAAATATAAACCAAGTAGACTACTTTAGTACATACATACTTGATGATGTATGAGTATTATATAGTGCATGCCGAATAATAAGCTATATAAGACTTAGTATAAGGCCACACGTTTAGATTCCGGTCTGTCCACGTTCAGCCCCCGGTTAATTTTCTCTTATTTCTTTTTGCGTTGCAGATGAGCCAGCAAAAAATACGCGGGCATCCGCGGTGGCTCATTAGCTGAGCAGCCTTTAAATTGTCCGCGTGACAGCAGCCCCTGTATCCATTTCTTTAACCCAATCTCCTAACCATAAACATAATTATTATTATTATTATTATTATTATTATTATTATTATTATTATTATTATTATTATTATTATTATTATTATCTGGTACCTCATTCTCTGGTGAGATATGTATTCTATCTTTCTTAATATATATGTTGGATACGATGATATTTATGTTCGCCGCGTGGCACCTAACGACCGTAAAGCGCCAAGTCTCGATATTTTGCTTTTTTCTCGAGATCGAGATCTTAACGCGATAAGTTAAGTTTAAGAGTTTCAATCTTACACACACTTTTTTTTCTCTCTTTCTTTTTTTTTCTTTTTCATTTTTATAAACCAACAAATTAAATAGCTTGATAAATTACTTGATACAGCATTAAAAGATTAAGGATCGGTTAATAAATAGCGTGATCGGTTGTATTTAATGGAGCGCAAATTGTTCCCGCAGATGGGGATGAGGATATACGCGAAAGGGTTAAGAGCCAATGCAGCTGCCGGCAGTATCACTGCACCTCCTGCAGCTTATGACTACTAGGGAGAGATTTAACACCTGATTTGCCAAAGCTAGAGTAGAAGTAATAGAGAGACATATACCAAAATATAATATACATAATATAATAATAATAATAATAATAATAATATTACCGGCCAACCGTAATCACTTATTATTATACTCTCTAAACATGAATAAGTGAATATTCACTTATTTAAGTGAGAACCGAGCCACTGACTTGAAAAAGTGGCTCAATTGGCACTTAAGTTAAGTGAATATTCACTTATTTGACGAATTTTCACTAATTCAGTTTTAGGGAGTATCACAATGTTTTTTATTTAATTACTTAATTCCTGATGATAATATTATATTATTTAAATGAACTCTACTTTGATTAATATGATAAATTTTATATTTGGAGTATTGGAGCAATAAAAGGAAGTTGATTTTTTTTGCTGTTGCCAGTATACAACTATATAGTCTATAGACAGCCACTAGGAAGATCGGTAAAACATAAAGGCTCGGGTCAAGTGGCCACTCTAGCCATTTCTATACTCAATCGACGTTAAACGTTAAACGTTAAACGTTAAATGTTATAATGTTAGGATGGTTTGTCAAGTGACTACTCTAGAGTCCAGAGCCCTCTACTTGTCCACCCGTCCTTAACGTTATACACTCTAGTGTGTCCTCGAGTGCGTGTATATTATAGTCTTGAATAGCTCTTGAGATTTAGCCGAGTGGATTCATTTTCACCTATATTGCCCCGAAATTCAAAGTTATCCTATATTATATATCTTTATTATTTTTATACTGTATTTTATTATGCCTATATTTATAATCTTCGTGTAACTCTCTATTATCTCGTATCTGTGTCTTATTCTTACTTTGTATTTTAAACTGTTCAATGTCGCCAAAACTCACACACTGTAAACCGCGTATACTCATATACACTCGTTTATTTTACTCTTTCTTTTTTTTTCTTACTTATATGTTAGTACAAAGCCCTCCCCTCTCTCCCAAGTAACGAGTAACGAGTAACGAATAATGAATAACGAGTCCTGAGTCCCAAGTCTCGTGAGTAGAGGAAAGGAAGAATTAACGAGGAATTAATCGTGAATCCTAATGACAAATTGCATCCAGTTCCAGTTGCTCTGTAGCTCCGTATAGCTCCTGTGACGTCGCCCTAATTTGTCTAATTATTTCGCTTTAATTCCACGGGCTCATTATATACTACACTATATATTTTAAACAGTCTACAGAGCCTAGTATATATAATCAAACTGCCGAGATTCCTTATACTCTGACGTTCAGCGAAACGAAAACCGAGTTAATTAATGAATCCATTAACGTGCCGAGCTCTGAGGTCTCACAGCAAGACTCTTACTTTTTTTTGTTTTATTGTTTTTTTTTTTTTTTTTTTTATACGTATTTTTCAAACCTTTAAGGGACGCTTGAGCTCCAATCACACCTAACAAATGAGCTATTGTCACATTTTATTAGTTACCGCTAATTAAATATGTGAAAACGATATCACGTTCAAATATATCTAGCGATTACATAAAATATTTGTTCTATTAAATATTCAATTTATTTTTTAGTTAAAATCTTTGGTTATAACTTAAGAATATGCGCTCAACAGTATTCTCATACTGAAATATGTTTGAACGACCAGTAGCTTTAAGATGGGTTATAGATTAAGTAACAAAAGATTAAAAATGCCTAGTGTTAAATGTTGAAAATTGAAGATAAAAAATAAAAAAATCTAACTGTTAAATAAAAAAAGTAAAGTATAGTATAGTATAGTTTAGTTTAATACATAGTAAGCGTTTAGTTGTGTGGTATTGTGAGGTATTAGCTTTTGCAGCATTGCATATCCTGTACCGCGTAAGCGAGACAGAGCGAGCAGAGGCTTTCCTCAGCTGGCTCATTCCATCACTCACGCAAATAACTCACTTCCCCTTGTACAGTAGTGGCGCTCGGTAATTTATGTTTGTCGAGTCTCATCGCTCGTCCTCCCTGTCCCCAGAGATCCAACCCGAAACCAGAGCTATACCCAAGCTATATCTACTATTTATTAAATCCCAAAAAAATAAATAATAATAATAATGATATATTAAAATTTTAAATAAAATTCATTATCTTTATCATTCAAATTAAAAAAAAAAAAAAAAAAAAAAAAAAAAAAAAAATGTTTAAATCTCCTTAATTCACCGTTGTTGGCACATCATTATAAATATATATCAAAATAAAAATCCGCGACTCGTTATCGTGGTGACGATGTCTTCCTGTCGGATGTGTTGCCTCCCTCATACATTTATTATTCCCTATTTTTACACATCTCCCATACATCTTTTTGATCATAGACATTCCCGAGAAAATTTATCGATCGGCAACGAAAAAAAAAAAAAAATTCAAAATAATCGTAATAATAAATGTTTGTTTGAAATGGTTTGACAAGGTACGAATGTTTTTTTCACTAACATTATTTATTTTTCAGCTTTTTTACATTTATATTTCATTTTATTTTACTTTTTGATGGATCCTAATAAATTATTTTCTTGGAGAGTAATTATTTCACTTAATTAATTAAATATTTTATCGGGTATATGAATAGTCTGTATTTTTTATTATACAGTGAGACAATTTTGGATTCAACTGTTATATGAAATGATTGCAAATAAATATATTTAATTGATCGATATGTTATCAATTTTAGACATTTCTAATGAGTAGAAAAAAAAAAGTGTGTATATAGATCTCGTGTTGAGGCCATTACTTTTTCATTTTTTTTTCTCTCTATACAGATAAATGTAAGCTAAATTAGTAGTGAGTAGCAAGTTTGTCAAAGGCGCGAAAAACGTGTTGTTTTGGATTTTATATCTGGGACGCAGACGACCCGGTTAATTCTGGAGTCGTTCGTCAGACGACCGCCCTGACGGTACTCTTCACAAGTGTATATTTATTAGTGACGTTATTTTGGTATTCCGTTACAGACTGTGTCAAGACTGGAGTACCAGCCCATTCGATTCGCTGAGTAATCGCTGCCATTAAACACTCTGTTTTCTGTTTTCTGTCTTCTGTCTTCTGTCTCCTGTCTCCTGTCTCCTTGTATTGCTGGAATAGAATCTATTATACCTTATTATATTATCTACTTAATTATTTTTATTGATTAACCGTGTTTGTTATACGATAAAAGTCGATCAATATATTTATATATTGTCATTATAATAACTTATTATAAAGTACGAGTAAAAATAAACGGAAAGAAAGGAGATTAATTTTTGGTAAGAATGTTACATGACGATGAGGTTGATGCCTGATGACGTGTGTCCCAAACGCGAGACTAGACACCGACGAGGAGTTGAGAGCTGGGAGACTTTTGATAGAACGCTTGAGATTCACTTGGTGACCGCTACATCGTCTTTTCCCCGGTGATTAACAACTCATCTGAAATTCACAACTCTGAATTTCAGGCAAATTCAGTCAGAAAAGTATTTAGTCTTAATTCGAAATTTATAAAAGATAGATGGAGATAAATTTTTTTTCCCTATTAAAATGGCAATTGATTTAGATTTTTTAGCTCAAAAGTGAATAAATTGACAAGTTGAGAAAAAAAAAAAATATACACATTTATATACACGGGAAAAAATTTCTGGGAAAATTTACGATACAACTATTGTAAAGCTGGACTATACTTTTATTACTATTAATTATCAAATATTTTAGAAGAAAAAATACTATTATTTAATGAAAAAATACGACATTACTATTGTTAAAAGTAAGAGATGAAAATTTCCAGTGCTGCCTCTGTATCTTTCCAATAGAACTATAATAAACTGGCTACCAACAGAGAGTTCTGGGTTCGATTCCCAGATAGCACGAAAATATTTGTTTCTTTTTTCGATTACTGTTCAGGTACCAATTCGTGCAATCTTCTATCTCTCTCCCTCCCCAATATTTCTTTTAAAAAAACCAACTGTGAATTTTTACAATAGTTGAATTGTAAAATTCATAAACACATATTGTATAATTTGCTCTATAGTATTCGACTTTTTAAAACTCTTGCTAGTCTTATTTGTTGGATAAAATTTACAATAGTAGATCGTAAAAATTACTAAATGAGAAGTATAGTCCACCGTTACTATTTTATTTAGTAAAAATTACAATAGTAAAATAGTAATAACTCCTTCAATTTTCTTCCCGTGTATATTAATAATGCAATTCTGTCGGTTGTATTGAAAGAAAGAATGGAAAAGAATGGAAAAGGGAAGTAAAGTAAAGTTGTAAAGGCATAGTAAGCTGAAATGGATGGCATAAGACATAAACTTTACTTGGTAAAAATAAAAGATATTATGCCTTCAACCATCGACATCGTATCGAGTTGTTTTTTCGTTCGAGGAGAATGCGATCGCGCAGAGGGTGGCCGCCGTCGTCACATTGACGGTCAATGCAGCCGGAAAATTCTCAATTATTTTTTATTTATACAATTTAGACAAAGATTAAAGATTTTTTTTCTTCTCGATAAATATTATAAATTTTCAACATTATCAACATTATCAACAGTTTCTATACTTTATAACACAATTATTATAAAATAATAACGGCAGATAATTATTAATATGTTTCAATAATTTAAAGCAATCAGAGTATGTAAAAATATTGTTATTCTAAATTAAGATAATAATAAAAAATAAAATTGAATAACAATGTTAATAAAAAATTGATAATAATCTTAATGATGTGAATCAATTATTAATGTTGCATCCAAAGTGGGATATATAATACTATATTATTATTTATTAATGTTTTACAAGCAATAAAACGTGGTATAATTTATGGCTCTTGGAAGTGGACAATTTTGGTATACACATAAATATACCGAGTTGAATGTACACGTGTCACCGCGTATCTCGAGGCTGTTTTCTAGAGTCTCGAAATGCTCTCGCGACACTTGAAGCGTCAGAATGTCAGAATGTTGAAAAGTCAGAAAGTTGGAGCTAAACGAGTACAAGTATATAACTACGGCATATCTAATCTCTGTTCATTTCTGATTCGTATGTTTTTTTTTTTCGTTTAAAATCTATTATGACTATACGACAAACAAATGCGTAATCCCATCGTCACCCTAACTCATACATAAATATATAATATACTACAATAGTCGCATGAACCACTTTTAAGTCCTCCTAATTATTGCCTTTTATTTACAATATTTGCAATATCTACTAATCCACAATTTGATGATGCTATATATGTTTACTTTGTCATTGAGATGAAAAACCGATAACGTTTTTATTTTTTTATATTTAATTAAACATAAAAATTTTTTTTTAAATAATTATCATATTCTTTACTTGACTCATTTAAAACTCAGTAAAGGAATAAAAAAATCTAGGATGTATATCTAAGGTATAAAAACCAACTACTGAGTCGACAACCAATCAATAATGTAATTAATATACTATATATCAGTTAAAAAGTCCTATTTATTTAAATTTGTTTAAACGTTGTTAAATGTGTTTATATATAGTTAACAGCAAACAAAAAATACTCTTGTCATTATAATACGAGCCTCTACACACAAATGTACTCCTATACGTTTAACAACCTGAAAATAATTCATAATGGGGTTGCCAATGTCAGTTTGAGTGTCACACAAAGATATTATTTATACACTATACACATATGAAAAAGGGCAACACACAATTAAATAATATTCATTGGCTTACACACTTGTACGTACCTATATATACTAATACATTTAACGAAACTGAGTGCATGGTTCTATGTTATTCATGGTTGCACTCGTTATCGTTGCTGCGATGGATTATTTTAAAGAAAGATTAATTGCCTCTCGCAATATTTTACGAGTACGACTTGGACCGTTTAATTCTCTTGTTCTTGTTATTTATTTAAATAACTAATATACCAATCCACATCTCTAACGCGTATCTATATAATAAATAATATTTAGAAAAACTATAAATGACGCTTTGATATAAAACTTTTTAACTAAAAAGCAGAAAAGTATAAAATAATTTTTATTGTTAAAAAAAAAAAAATTCAATTAATTTTTATTTTAACAAAGCGTAGGGTATATGTATATATATATATATATATTATAGGGTTTCAATATTTATAAATATTTTATTGACAAATGTTGGTTAAAATGAAGTAATTAAAAAGCACCCCATACTCGGGGTGGCCGTAAGTCGATATCCCAGGATACATGTATATATATTTCGTGCACCAGTCTCAAAGATGATGATGATGATGATGATGATGATGATGATGATGATGATGCGGATGCTGTGCCAGCCCATAGTCGTGTCTTTGTCGACTCAAACCAGTGGTTCAAGAAAAAGCCCACGAATAAGAACAAGGTGGGATAGCGAAGGGAAAATAAAATTTTAAAAATAAAAGTAAGAAGCTCCATAGAGTCGATGTATATAGTCTTATAACACACCAATGAGATTGGGATAAAAAAAGTAACCGGCGCGATCGAGTGAGAACGATTCAATCAGGAGCCACATAAATCTCCAGTTCCCGCGGACATGCTGACTATCCTCCCCCTCTGAATTGGTTCTTACTACTATTCTACAGATCCTCCACTTCTTCTGCAAGCGGAAACCGGCTCGTATCATCATCAGTACTACATACAATATATTCTATACCTTATTTTTTATTATTATTATTATTATTATTATTTTTATTTTTACTTTTATTGCGTCTCATACTCGACATTTGATTTTTATTTTATTTTTTTCTCTTCTTATTCTCTCTTTCTTTATTTCTCTTGCTCCTTCTTTTCCTCTACTCGATCCTGACTCCAGAGTATTAATTATGCGTCGTGTGCGCTCGCGGGCATTCCATGAGCAGTGCCAGTATTTGCGGTATTGTTAATCCGCGCTTTCCGTCTGCTGCTACCGTTTCATCAGCCTCTTTTTATTTCATTTTAAGCCCCTTATATAAACTCACTCCCTTGCTCACTTGCTCACTTGCTCACTTGCTCACTTGATATCGAGATTTTTCTGTTCTTTAAACCTTTTGTTTTTATTTATTTATTTATTTATTTTTTGTTGCCTCGAAGAAATATGTATTGATCATTGCGATTTCCGACTTATAGCCAATATCAAATAATAATAATCTAAATCGTATAGCGATAAAAAAGGTTAAATAAGTCACTGTAAGTAAAAAATTAAGCTTTATTGTTTAATTTCCAAAAAGCGTATAGAGCATGAAACTATCAGTATAAATGTTATTGTATTATAAAGTAATATAAAAATTTGTTCGAGTCCGAATTGAAAATCTACTCATCCTTTCTCTTCTGTATGTATTATGAAGAAAAACCAGGAACATGTCTGAGTTTGAGATAGCCAGGTAAAATATCTGGATCTCGAGTCCCGGGTCCCGAGAACCGAGTACCGAGTACCGAGTATCCAGCATTATAAAGAGACTTCATTATAACGTCGCGAGTTTCTCTTCTCTCCAGCGTTCCCGCATACCAGTATATAACTATGTAACGAGAGTCAGCTAAATACAGAAGCTGTACCCTGTACCAAGTAAAGGTAACATTAGCTACGCTGGTGGGTATATATATATATATATATATATATATATATATATATATATATATATATATATATTTGGCTCTAGGGCGAACGACCAAGAAACAAAAGGAGCCGAAACACGTTCATTATTTCAAGCTAATTGGCGGTACGCCTTTACTCCCAAACTTTACCTAAGGGACTACCTTACTGCTGTATATATTACTTGATACTATAGATATATAATAAAACTGTACATAGTACAGTGACTAGTTCATTTAAAAGCTCCTATATGTGTCTTTAAATACGCGATATTTATCACAACAAAACGTGTATATATTTCAACCTCCTCTTACTATTATTATTATTATCATTATCATTATCATTATTATTATATGCGTATATGAGTACACAAATGTTGATGTTGTAAGTAACTTTTTGAAAGCTCTGTTTAGTAATGCTTTATTCTTGTATTATTATCTACTGTTTTCACTTGTTGTTGGTTTATTAATATTATTATTATTATTATAATATACAATATTCAACTGGGTGCATTATGCTCAAATTATAGTGATATAATTACGACATTTACGTAGTCAAGGCTACGGAACATAAACATTACATGCTATATTTTTAAGTTAAAAGGTATATATTTATCTGTATAGGACATTGTTTTTTTTTTTTTAATTCTCTTTTACCGATTTTAAAGTGATTTAGATTGTTATTAGTTTGGGAGCAGCCGGTGATTGACGGGCTAATAAGTCAATTACGCGTAATTGTTTCTAACCCATTTGCAGTTTTGCGAAACATGTAAAGAAGATTCTACTGATAATTCTTTTTTTTTTAAATAATTATAATTAGATCGTTTTTGGCTGCTTGGCTCTTAAAGGTGATAATGATGAGCAATATCATGTTTGAGACTGTGATTGGATTGGCAAACTAATACGACTAAAAAGAAAAAATAAAATAAATGATTGTCAGTAAAAGTTTTCTTTTAATCGGTTTAATCTAATGTTAAAAATATAATAAATAATTATAATGTACAATGTACAGACTTTTGACAATAATTAACTGAGCTTTATATATAATAAAAGATTTTGTTTAATAATTCATAATAATAAAATCTAATTTTAACTTGTATAATATATATATTATAGATATATAACATAATAAAAGATTACAAGTGTACAGGATAAAAGAGGTTAAGTGGAACATGGTATCATCATCTCTCGTGTGCGACGACGGACTACTCAACTAACAAACGATTTACCTAATTCCTTTTTCGTCGCGCATTCGCATATAATAGTCGTTATCACCTCGAGCCACCGGGTAGCTCTGATACCTCGGGATTATCATATTTACGACGGGCACATATAGGTGGCACGCCTTGCCAGCAGCTACCTTTACTTTTAGACTGTATATACTATAAATACTGTAAATACGAGAGACCCTCGTATCCTGGTTGTATCCTCGAGCCTCGATACAATAAGCCTACTATCCGTCCGTATAGTATTTGTCCGTCGCTCGTTCCTCATTTTTCCCTTTCTTTGAGTTTTTTTATTATTATTAATTATTAATTTTGTACTTGAAAAATAATTTTAGGATTAACTGATGGGATTATTTCTGAGAGTAACTTTAATCCATTACATTATGAAAAAACGAAAGGTTAATTTTAACCGCGGAAAAGCTTTTGGTTGTATTTATTCCGGAAGTATTTGGAAATATACCGGCAATAGCCGGTGAACATTGTGAGTTTGTCAGTCCTTCTTATCCCGGCAATAATTTCAAATAATTTATAAAAGCTATTCAATTCAAATTGAGGCTCCACTCTGTCGGATGAATAAAAGATGTGCCTACCCGTATGGCCGTCCAGCATCTTATTCCCTCGTACGGTATTTTAACTCTTTTTCTCTGTGCTGGTTAATCTTTATTTTTTTAACATTTTTATTTTATTTATTATATTAAATATAATAAATGTATATACCAACAAGGCAAATGGAGAAGAATTGTTTATTATATTTTAGTAAACACATAATAATAATAATAATAATAATAATAATAATAATAATAATAATAATAATAATAATAACAACAACAACAACACAAGTTATTGTCTGTAATTTTTGACTTTTATTAAATCATATCTCATATTTATAGATATCATATCAGGAAAAATCATTATCACAACATATTACATGCACACACACGTCACATAAACAAACTATATGTTAAACTATAAAAATCAATTGATTGAGTCGATCATAATTGTTGGGTCAATTTGAGAGAGCTGTCTTGATAATTATGCACCCTGTTTCGGTTTTGCTATGGGTGTGAATGAACCTTCTTATCCCTTAAATATAATTGCGTTGACTGGGACTTGAAAACATATATATATATATATATATATATATATATATATATATATATATATATATTT